>JAIPRK010000233.1:0-61121 GCA_025469195.1 Chaitophorus viminalis | reverse complement strand
GATGAGTTTGGAAGGGAGCAGTGGAAATTGTTTGCCAATGTTTTTATATGATCTTTGATTTCTTGGATTTGAAAGTCTTTGTGGAGATTTGCATTTCTGACGAACCATGGGGCATTTGCAATTATTCCAAGGACTTTGTTTTGAACAATTTGAATTTTTTTGATGTACGAGGATGCACAGTCACCCCATATCGGACAAGCGTAGGTAAGAATTGGGCGTATAATTTGTTTGTAAATTAAAAAAGAGCATTTTTTTTGTATGGTTGAACTGGACACATATTCAGACAATCTTGTAGTACTCTGTAGTCTATACATGAATTTAAGTACCAGTATGAGACATTAATTTTGAAGATAACTGTAAATTAATTTAATTAAAAAAAATAAAACAATTGTAATAGATGTCACATAATAACCAAGTAATAAGTATAAGAATAGTAATTAAAAAACTTGCTTTTTTCCAATTATTAAACCCAGTTTTGATAAATGTATCTTCAGTATAACCAAAATTGTTTGAAAACATGCGGCAAGCATAACAAAATACAGCATTTTTCTTGATACTATACTCTAACCACTCAAATTTAGCATAATAAGAAGATGAAAATGCGCGATTTTGTGAACCAAATTTTGATTTTGGATATTCCTAAGCAAAGCAAAAGCCATAATAAACGATATTAAAATTCAATACACCAATGAAATATGGCCATTAATTACTCATTGCAGCACTGTTATAACTTAATAGTTATTTTATCACAAAAATCACAAAATCCTGAGATTTTAAAATAAAACCTATTGATTCTACATATTGTGTACACGGTACATTTTAATAGGTAATAAACTCAATTTAATAAACACATTTGATGTTTCCTTCGGCTATTAGATTTTAAAATAATAGAAAAACAGTTTTTGATAATTTATCAATTTTAGCAGTCAATAAATTATTATTTGTAAAATCAGAAGTTTTACTATTACCAATATTGTAAAAACCGGTACAGAAAATTTGGAAGTGCTAAGCACTCCCAAGCCCTCCCCTAGTTGTGCCCATGATTACAGG
This sequence comes from Chaitophorus viminalis, assembly GCA_025469195.1. Lineage (NCBI taxonomy): Eukaryota > Metazoa > Arthropoda > Insecta > Hemiptera > Aphididae > Chaitophorus > Chaitophorus viminalis. The sequence continues at coordinate 60,071 of JAIPRK010000233.1, read as the reverse complement.
TAGTTGTTAAGTGGATAACAATATTGGTATACAATTGCATTTTGGTTGAATAGGGAAAATATATTTTTCCCTATTAATCGTTGTACAAACCAAGACAGTAAATAATATCTTAACTCCTAAGTACTTAGTGTTATTTTAAAATTATTTTCTTAATTTCAGGTACTAGACTTAGAAAAAGAATCAGAAAAAGTAAGGTTTATAGCCTTAGAAAAACTTTGTCAGAGTTATCAACATACAGATGAACCATCATTGTCATTGAAATACTGTAGTGACGCATTAGAAATAACTCCAACGCCTGATCTATATTGTCTTAGAGCAGAAGCATACATTGCTAACTCAATGTTTGATGAAGGTATGAAGAATCAATGTATATATGTAGTTGAATTGTGTAAAATTGAATTTAAAAAGTAAATAATAAATCATTAATATAAATAGATTAAAAAATAAAAATAGTACATTGTAGTAACCAGAAATGAAAAGAGTTTTTCTACTTGACATTACCTAACTGAAAATAAATATATTAAAATTAAAGTTGCTATAGCCTACAATTTTATGTTCATGTTATATTACTTATTATAAGTTATACTTAATCATATCAATAATGCTTTTCCATCACATTTTATAAAATTGATTAGTGGCTTTATTATTAAAGTTTTTATAATTATTGAATTTTAGTGTAACCAAGTTGAAAAAAAGACTGCTTTATTATCATAAATATTTTATATTCTGAATGAAATGAGAAATGTATTGATTTTATTGTGCTGTGTGTGTATATGATTTTACCAGAAAGATTACTCCAACCATCATGATTATGAAAGGTTTTTGATTGGAAAAGTTTTCTAATTGTTACTTTAGTAGAAATGAGGTCATTATTTGAGTGTCTCAATAGTTTTCCAAATATTTGAGAAAAACAGAGAAAAGATCCCATAATACTCTTATCTGAGATTGAGTTTCGAACCCAGCATTACCTAGTATTTTGTATTGCTCTATTCCATTAGAATATGTTTTCATAAATTTTTTTTTTTTAGCCAATATTTACGGAAAAGTCCCAGAAAGTTTTCTAAGCATTAGAAATTGAAATTTTGATGTAAACTGGTATTCCAACAAATTCCAATCATATGATATTAGTAATTTGGTCGTTATTTTGGATATCGTAATTACTTACCAAGACTGTATTTTTGAATTCTATTGACATTTCATAATTCTCAAAATATTTTAATGAAATTTGTGCTATTTATTATATAGTGCTTGTAATTTTTAAGAATTTGATTCTTCTACTATATCAACCATCTATAATATAGAAATTCCATAGAAATATAAACTAAACCATTCTATCTCTTTCTCTCAAAACACATGGTAACACATGCATTTTTAATAACAATATAAATGAAAAAAAATATTTCATATATGTATAAATACAAGTAGTGTTTTGAAAATCTTAAAAAAAAAACTTGCGTTATAAACCTAACTTATTTTACATTTGGTGTTTAGCTATTAGAGATTTTGAACATGCACTACATATCGAACAGGATCACAGACAAGCCAATGAAGGATTGAAAAAAGCCAAAAAATTACAAAAACAAGCTGAAAGAAAAGATTATTACAAAATATTAAATGTTAAAAGAACTGCTACCAAACAAGAAATTATTAAAGCGTATAGGTAAGTTATGAGTGATAGATTATCAATGAAACAATAATAATACCATAAAATGTTATGAATTTGCAGAAAAGCTGCACAACAGTGGCATCCAGATAATTTCCAAGGTGAAGCTAAAAAGAATGCAGAAAAAAAGTTCATTGAAATAGCTTCTGCAAAAGAAGTGCTGACTGATCCTGGTAATTAAATTGGTTTTTTTGATCATGTAATATATAATAATAATTTTGCTCTTTGTTTAATCAGAAAAACGTGAACAATTTGACCGAGGAATTGATCCACTTGATCCAGAATCTGGACGTCATCACCAAGATGGTTTTAATCCATTTCAACAGTTCCATCAATTCCATGGAAGCCCATTTACGTTTAAGTTCAACTTTAACTAATTCATATGGTCCACAAACAAATTGTGCCATAGGGAGTTTAGTTTTCGTCCTATTATGTAGGGCTTAAAAGGCTGTGTGTGGTAAAATGTAAATAAAGTAATACATAACAATTGTCTTGTGTATAATGAAAATCATATAATAATTTATTGTAAATAGTAATCAATCCAAATTATATTGTAACACGGTAACTCAATTTGTTTCATTTGGCTCAGTGAGTAAATTGCTTAACTGACATTTTTACTATGGTTAATCACCTTCTCACTCTATTCAGTAACACCACTATTCGCTATGATTACAAAACCAAATGATTGTAAAACATTTACTGATAATAATTGTATTTACTTTTAGATTGTTTATATTCTGTGTTTCTAGTTTCTTTTTTTATTAATGGTCGATGGGCTACATTATTGTGATTATTGTGCAATTTGTATCCAATCAATAAAATAGTAAAAAGAGAAAAAAAAATGTTATTATAATAAAACTATTTTACTTTACTTTTGTTTCTGTTGGTCTTTAATGATCTCTGAATGATTTTATATTTTGTTAACTGTCCATTTATTATTGAATAGTAATCAACAAAACAACTTCAGAGCTAGTCATGTTCAAGTATTTTGAAACCAATAAGAATATAATTAAATGTTTATCTTTGTAAATGTTAAAAACTCACCTTAGTTATTTACTTTAATTACATGCATAGTTAGAACCGATTTAGCGTAATTTGAATTTCTAACTCCCGGAATTAAATGCTTGTAATTTAGTTTAATATAAATTCGGTTTACTTAAAGTTCACATTTGAAATGCGTGACGGAAATAACTGCGAAAGTACAAAATGCATGTAAACTGTATGCATACTTGCAGTCTACTTTGTACTTTTACTCTACTACAACCGAATCAGGGTTACGGTAGTTGATAGGTCCTTGTGATAAGGTATAATTATTAACACAATCAGTTATTAAAATGTAATAATCATTATTTTATTTGTCAGGTACAAAATTACGAACACTAAATTACAAACTAATTAATATAGTATAGGTACTGTGATTTTAATATATTGTATGCCCCCTCCCACCTAAATCTTCTCAGTTAATCATGTATGAAATAAAATAAAATAAAATTGATAAAATATTATTAATATACAGAATAAGTCGGTTTTAGACATGCATGTAAATAATTGTACCCTAATTCAAATTAATGGATGCCTATAAACAAGGTTGAACATCTCTGTCTATTGAAAACCCTTTCAAATTATATTTTCATAGTATAGTCCTGTGGTTATTGATCCAAGTTTATTTAGTACAGCATTGTACAAATTGTACATTACAAGTACAAAATAATATTTATACTCAGTGGTGCACAGAAGATTTTTAAGAGCATATGCAGTTAAAAAAATTACACCCACCCACCATCTATTTAGTGCCTAATTTATACTCTATTTGCCCTTCAAATCATTATAGTTTCAAAACTAAGTGTTTGCGGCAATTTATTGGATTGCACCATCATTTTGAAAACATCAATTTACTGGAAACAAGAAGGTTTTAGAAAAAAATAAAAAACGGTGTGGGAGCTAATCTGCAATATTCTAATAAAAATACAAGTATTAATTATATTTAATAGAAATAGCCAATATAAGTGATTATGCGACCTTCTAAGTGTTTTCCAATTCAGCAAGTAAGTATTCGGTTTATAATAACAGCTGTTTGAAATGTTTGAATAATAATTTCCATCAGTAGGTAAGTGCTTACTCGAAACTTTATTCATTACTTGCATAATATTATTATATTCCTGAGATTCTGCACGGTCCAAGATGCCTAGCAAATATAAATAAACATTTAATATTCAAATACCAAGTTCCCAAGTGGGTACTAATCGTGTTCCCAACCAAAACAAATGATTATCAATACATACAAATCAATATTGCAATAATTTAAGAGCGATGACAATTCGGGGTAAAATCAATACTACCTACTCCAGGATACTTTCTGACACTCCCCGGGTGAAAAAAACATTTGTTGTCAGTTAACGGGTAAAATATTTAATGACCTAGTGACCGAACACAATATAACAGATGAATTTTTTAAAATTTTTTTTCGTAAGTTATTGCTGTAGGTGTACATATTTGTAAAAAAAATATACGTATCAGAGTTACGCGTGCTTGGGTGTAATAAAACGATATTATGCATTTATATGAATTATAAAAATGAGTGTATAGTACTCGTACACATATATAGTTGTTAAATGTTCGTTGCAAATAAATATTTGTATCAACTGGAATAAAATTGTTCGAAATACATTTATACATGTTTCAGTTGGAAATTATTATAATTGTTTGGTTTTCAATTACTTATATTGCATATTGTGCTCGCCATTCGTGAGTGAGATGCAATCCATCGCATAGGTGTGAATTAGCTGGTACCTATAGTGGTATGATCGAACAACATTATAATAAACATACTATTGTTATGACTTATGAGTATAGGACTTAGATTTCAATGCAAAGTGCATATTTTTTTCGGATGATTCTAGACCATACTTTCCAATTACTACATGATTCGTCTCATGTAATGGATATTTACTTTCAAAGTTCAAATGTGAAACTAAGTTTGCAATTTTATTGCATTGTTCTATGTTTTATTCATTTTAAAAGTGTTTTTTTTTTTTTGTTTTTTAAAGAAATGTCGAGCCCTCGGGGTTTTTATTAGTTTTAATACCTATTTATTGTTAAACAATACATTTAATAAAAGAAAATGTATTTATAATTTTGTAAGTGTATTTTTTTGGTAAAATGCATTTTCTAGACTTCTAGAGCATTTCTCGATGTTTTTTAGGGAATTTTATTCTTAGTTTTATGCCGTACAGCAACATTAGCGTAGTCGAATATTTTCCATGTAAGGAGCGATTACATTTAAAAATTATGCATAGGTAATATTTTATCCAATTATTTTCATATATCGGTACCTATTAAATGTAAAATATCGTAAAATGTAAAAAAAAAAAAAAAATAACCAGATGAGGTGAGAAGGGGGAGGGTGAACATTCAAAACTTCCCTTGTGTACATGGAATACGCTAATGACTATAATAAGTAGGTAATATAATAACTAATGTCTTAACTGTCCAAGTACACTTATTTCCAAGTTCAGAAACTTTCGCAACAAAACACTGGGTACGTAATTTTTCGAGATGTTTTTTTTTTTATTATATTTTTTAGTACTCTTGTCGTTTCCCATCGGTCTTAAATCATGTAAGCACGCGTCAATCGCCGTATTCCTCGGTGCTCAGCGAACGTTATACTTATGCTTACGCAATCGGTTATTTAATGACTACCAGTCGGTGTACCCGATACATTATTCCATTGCATTAAAATAATCTACTATTATTATATTGTCAGAATTCTGCTTGGTGAATCGCCACTGTGCACTATAAAACAAATTGGCCAACCTAAGGGGACCACGCGTTCTCGGAACCCGCGTGCCGATTATTTTAGAAAAACATTTTTTGTTTCGTTTCGATTTGTTTGAAATCAAAATATATACAAATTCCACAAGACGTATGTACTTTCCGTGGAACGAAAGTTTTCGTTTTTAAACCGTCTATTCCTCCTCCCTATATTCTCATTAATTGTTTTAGTTTTTTTTTTTTTTTCGCATTTATACATACCGAACGTCCCACTTTATATTACAATAAAATACGGCTGCAATTGTAATAATTGAAGTACAGCTTATTGCAAATTTTCCTTCTAGAATAAGATTTAGAAAATTCGAATAGAATATATTTCCCCCCCCTCTCCCTCCGTGAATACGGAATTTTTGGCTTATTGTATTCGAAGGAATAAATCTCATTAACTACGTACATGTATACCGTATACGGTGTACCTAAAGTATATTACTTTTAAAATGATATTTTGCTTATAAGGCGGCTGGAACTTTTCTAACGCTTTTAGTCCAATTGGCTGGAATATATAATTCACTTGGTCCTAGTTATCCGATATTAATTTGAAAAATAAAAAATAAAGGTTTTGTATATCATTTTGTTTTGTACGAGTTAACATTTTATTAAATTATTCATTAACTGTTATGTTATTTTTTCCAAATGCAAACATGTTGTTTAAATATTATTTTCATACTTATTTTCGATTGGTAAATGTAAACAAGTTATTTTTCTAAATTAATTACCGATACATTATAATATAATATAAATATTTTATAGTTTTATGTACTAACCTGACGTTCATGGGGTAATCCAAGATCCATTAACTATTTTAAACCTGCAGTAAACACTCGTGAAATAACCGTATTTTAGTTATTTTTAATTACCTTAACTATCATGTTTTTTTATAGGCTTCATATTTTAAGTATAATAGAAAATAATTACTGAATTTCTATCGCATACATATAATATTGAAATATAACAATAAATTCTTTGGCGTCAAACCATAAAAATATTTCAACTTTTCGTAGTACCAACTGTTTGGTATATTAATATACTTCGTCTTTTAATTAATACTTAGATATAGTTATTGCATGAGCTGAAATTGAAATATATTGAAAAGATTTTAAATAAAAATACCCATCACCTATATTTAGATAGATTTTGCCGCACAGTTTTGTAGCTATATAGGTACTTGCAAGTCTGTCACAGCCCACATATACAATATTACCGAAAGCGCGATTGATCATCGAAACGCTTAAATAAATGGCCAAATTTAACGATATAATAAGTTTGTTGTTAAAAAAAAACATCAAATAATACGGAGAGACTAAGTCAAGGTCAAATGAAATAATTTCGTTGCCAAGGACGCTGTTGGTCCTACGGCTGTTCGATTAGATGTGTAATATGCGTAATAAATACGAATAAACTAGAATTTCCTCCTACAATAACGCGCTTGTTTCATTGGTTAAGCATAAACGTAAAACGTATGCCATTTAATACAATACGTGTAATACTAACATTAAAGCACAATAAACTCACATCATTTTCATGCTTTGCTTTTCTTTTTTTTTATATATAAAATCTAATCATTAGTATGTACTTTTAACCTGTATCTAAAATAAAAATTTTAGTGCGCTCCAATATCTCTTGATTTATTGGCAAATACTATATATTTTTCTATCCTATTATTAAGCATAAGATACAAATATTACTCAACAAATATAACAATGGCAATGGTAGACTTATAATATACTCCTGGTTAAGTTAGATACCATTCGATTGTACGTGGTATTTTTTAATTTTAAAATATTCAACCTATAGAATTGCATGAAAAATGCGCTATAGTTGGCCTTTTCATATACTTAGACAGTCTGTGAAATAATATAAACATTTTTTTTTTTTTTTTAAATAAAAATAATAGTTAAATAATAGATTAAAAACTTTCTAGATCAGATTGTATACTACATATTATATTTTATCAGGCTATATAGTGTATTAAAAAATGAAATCGATTAGAAATAGATAATACCAAAATAATAATTATATTTTGTAGACCAAAAAATAAAAAATATAAACATTCTACACACTACACAGGTAATGATTCAAAACTAACCTACGTATTAAGTTCTGTAAGATGAACAAGGCAATCTTGGTTCTAACAATATATTATACCTATGCTTTACCTTGTATAATATGTACATTATGTATTATATTATTATGTACACAATATGTATATATATGAAACAAATTATGATTTAAAATTTTGATGAATTGCATATTTTTAATTTTATTTAGGTATTCATTTAATTTTATGTATATAACATTAAATCTTTATGTTTTTATTATTTAGATTTTTTTACTTTTTTTCCTGTTTTTTTTTCTACGACGACTGTAAATGTACACGGTTTCGTAATAACATGCATTTTGTATTAAAATTATGCACTAAAATATTGGTTACGCATAAAAAAATTAAAAACATAAATGTTTTTAATGAATTTTCATAATTTTGAAAATTAAAACTTACAATTGATTTTCAACCCATGTTGGTATACTGTGGAGGTAAATAATTTGTTAATTTTGCCAGTAAATATTAACTAAGACGTGAGTTATTTTTAATTCAATGTGAATTAGTTTACTGACTACTGGAGATTACATCAATGCGCGTCGTATGTAAATGTTCAAATATTTAATATTCAAAGTCAATTTTAAATTTCTGTAATCTGTACACATATTTTCTAGTTTTGAATGGGCTCTGCTTAGCATAATAGCTAATAAGTAATTTTTGTGTGTGATATTGTATACCAGCTGGGTAATAGATTACAATAATAATAAATTATATTTGGATTAAAAATCTATAAAATTAAACTCACCGACTTCTTAACTCCCCTTTGGGATTTTAAAGATGAGTTAAACTATGTTATTTATAACGATCAATTTTTTTTTAACTTCAAAGATTGCAGCCTTCTTATAGTTGCGGGTTTTCTTATTTTTGATTTGATTTTACTGTCTGGTTTGATGATATTATTACGTGTACTATAAATTAGTGAAAGATGTTAAAAGAAAAAAATAGAATGTTACTTTGTTATGATTTTATGAATCATAAATATAATAATTCTAGGAATGTAAGCCTAAATGGCATTACATAAAATATAATGAGTAATGACTAATGACCGAACGTTAATTTGTAAGGTATTTATAGACGTTATTTTAAGGTTCGGTACATACAATACCATTATAAGTCATAGTAAAAACAAAACTAAATATACATAAAAGTTACCTAATAATTTCAAATATTAAAATTGTACCTAGTAAAATTTGTAGTTTATTCCCTATGAGAATAACTACAAATTACGATAACTTGCAATGATTTAACGAAACATATTTAAGTACAAAAAAACTTGTTTTGTAGACAATATCTATTTTTAGAACAATTATTTTTATTATAACTATTATTTCACTCTGTTGTAGTGTTGTGGTGTTAACCATTTTTTGGTATTGGTTAATATTTTTGTGTTTGTAGAATTAAGTGTCAAAAATAATAACTTCGAGAATATTATAAGAAAACATATGAACTATTATAAGTAATGATAATACGAATAAAATTATTAATTCATTTACAAAAAACTAAAAAGTGCGTGGAAAACAGAAATTCAACAATGTAAGCAAATTAATAGAATACGACGGTAAAATTAATGAATTAACCATATTATAATTCTTTATATAAACGTCATAATTATTAATAATCGTGTCATAAAATATATTTTGTATACATATTAAGTACAGAACTGTATTTTTACATTACATTATTTTTTATTGTACACATATTGTTATTGTTGTACATAGTTATCTATATATTTACACACCATACCACATACGTATAAGGTGTATAATTAATGAATACTAATTATTCTATATCATATTACCAGTATATTTTAAATTGCACAACTATGCAACACCGATAATGAATACATAATCGTTTACATATAATATATTGGTTCGTAAATGTATAGTTAACCTAAAAAAAACAACCGAGACTTAATTCATTGTGCCACATGATTACCTAATCTTTTGATGGTAGTTCAATAAAGAATGATGTCTCGCGGTAATAGCAGAAATATTATTATATTATGATCAATATTGGTCCCTTCCACCCCTTAGGGATATGGCCCCTGTTAATCGATTGCATAATTCGTGTTCAGTTGTTTTGTATTCCGATAAATGTATACGTCACTTGTTTTGTTTTGTTTTTTCGTGTACTAGAAAACTTACAATTTGTATTGAAAAAAAAAAAAACACAATAAATGTATAACAATAATGTTTTACAAAATAAATAATACAGTAACAGAATAACTTGATGAGGGACAGTGATCCATTGATATAGAACCATTTAGAGCATGATAATTAGTATATTAATTAAGGGGGTCTCGACGCGATATTTTTTTGTTGAGATGACGTGGACGGTTTTCGGTTAGTGCGCGTGAGCATAAGTGTAAAATGAGTGGGTTTTGATGATTTACGTAGTTTTGTACGAAATTAGGTATAGTATATTTTTTTTAAACACTTGATAGACAGCTTAAAAGGGATTTGGTAGACTTCCGGTTCTGAAAACAGTCAACGGCCCGAGATGTTTTCACATTCGTCAAAGCTCGTAATCAACTAATTAATACAGGCATGTCGTTGAAACATAATGCAGTATACACTTATCGTTTAGCCTTTGCACGGTAATATAACGCAGTATTATATAGTATCATAATAGCAATGTAACATGACGTGTACAAAAAAAAAAAAGACGTTCGTGCTTTTCGGAAACATAATATTACGCGTTATATTTTTTCGTCGTAATAATATCAAACAGACATAGCACTCTAATAATGACCGTTGTGCACGAATGAAACGAGATATTCTAATTTTTTACCGCGTGACATTTAAAATTCGCTCGGTAAAAATTTGCTTAAAAGCCATGGCGTATGTAATAATTGATATTCTCTTCGGGTGCTTCAGCGTACGCATATCGCCGGCGGCGGCGTATATTAGCGGCGATTTAAAGACGTCATGTAGGTATGCGTTTGCCATTTCGACGGAAAAAAATAAAAATAAAAATTCACGTGGGCCGTTTCTCTCAGTCTCGAATTTGCATAGATAATTCAAAATATTGTTGAAAATGTTCGCGAAATCATCTGTTCACGTGTTGTCGCATGTCATTGTCGTAGAAAATAAAAATAGAAATATACACCCAATTTTTTTCTCTCTCAAACACCAAAGTTTTTTTTTTTTTTTTTGTTTTGTGCGCGCTGATTTTGTCGTGTCCGTCGCTTCGACGGAATCGAAAGATTTTTCTCGTATACAGCGTTCGAATGTTGCGGTACATTAGGTGGCATCAGTCGAGTTTTCAGGGGAACTGCACAAAAGGCGAAAATGATTGCTAACTAACCGCATTGTCCGCACTTCGTAAAATAATATGTAATAGTGTCTCCAAGCGTACAATGTGATTTCATTATACATGAATAGGTAGCGTGATTGTTTTGAGACTAAATATTATATAGTATCGAACTGACGACGATCAAGTTTGTTTGTTTCCATACGCGAATGCAAATCAGACGTATATTGGTGTATTTCTACTGACCTCAGCACTATATATTTTATACCCGTGGACGTTTTCCGATTTTATATTTTTGTTATACTTAAAAAATCTTTGTAGTTTGCTCGATACCGCTCGCGAATGTGTAACACATCCATTTTTTGTTACAGTGAAACGTCAAGTTCGAACACTTACTAAAATATTTCATAAAAATTTTAAATCAGTAATCCCCAATTATGTACTTAATACAATTTAATAAAAAAAAAAAATACACTTTTTTTAGCATATAATTTCGAGTGATAAGTTAAAAAAAAAAAAAAAACCAAAAATCGAAACCCCTTATTCGGAAATGTATTCAAAGGGATATTTTCCGATAGCATTGCTTTATCTAATTATTATATTCATATTGAATATGGTAATTTTTTAATTGATTTGTTTTGTGAAGTTAATATTATTACGTGTTTTACTATTCAATACAGTGCACCACCGTTTGTCCCTTCTTATCGATGTTTTGCAGTTTTTCTAATATAACACCAGATCGTTGTTCATATTTTTACTATTAGATCGCACGAAATAATATGCGACCGTTAGCAGAAAATACGCATCTTTATCATGTACCTAAATTCTGAAAAAAAATCCTTCAGTCGGCTATTATGCGATTGCTTAATGTTTTAAATACGTTTTTTAATTATAATTTGTAACGAAATGAATTACGAATACGAAAACGGACACAGAATAATATACGCATACAGTGACCACGTCTCATAACGCAATGAAACGATAACAGTGATAATCCTGTTCGCCATTTAACTGTTAAACAAATAAAAATAATATATTCTGTAGAGCTAAAAATAAGCACAGGAACACAATCGATATTAGTCGGACTTACATCCATGTAACAATTCATTTCACACCCTTGCGTCGAATCGGAACATATAGAGATTTAATTTAGAATATATCCCATGGAACTTTAACTGTTATAAAAAAATATGCGCTTATAATTCAAATAAGTATACGTTTTATTTTATCGTAACTGAAATAAAAAGCCAGGAATAAAATAGAGAATTTAAATATCGACTGTACAATAAAATAAATGACTGTATAGTCATAATGTCAAAATAAAACCAACAACACGCAAAAAATAAAAATAAATATAATAGGTCGGTAACAGTAAAATAATATCTTGCCTTGCTACTACATACCACGCGTTTAAATGTAGTCATGGCTACAATGCATATAATTTTAAAAGTTCACGCTCATTATTGGCTTTTCAGTATGTAATTCGTCTATTTGATTATGTATTTTTCTCATCATTATTGTCGTCTTATCAGCAGAATCACGGTTTCAAAAATTATGAAATGTCTATTAGATGCTATATAGTAGTAAAACTAGGTACTCAGTAAATGTTTCCAGTCACTACAGTTAATAATTATAGAATAACAACCAAATAACTGTTTACTAATATCGTAAAATCGAAATTAGTTGATATACCCGATTTCGTATAAATTCTATTATCCAACGCTTATAAAACTTTCTTCAACTTTCCGGTAAGTATTTTTTTATTAGCTACAATTCTAAAATCTAAAATTAGAACCTAGGTGGATTTTTCTATTTACTGTCAAAACAAATATGCGAATGAATTCATTAAGTCCCTTGCCCTGGTAATTACTATGCATTTTATTTTTATTATAGTTATCCTTCTGCAAGATAAACTTTTTTAATTTAGCGAAGGCCATCTGTTAAATGTATTATAAATTATAGTGTACTATAAATTTATTACCTACTTAATTAGTTAATATAATCATATATATATATATATATACAACATTTTTAGAAATAATGTATTTTTCGTCATTTCATTTTAATTTCATCCTTTTCTCGACTACTATGAAGTACAATAATACAAAATATAGGTTCTACAATTCTACAACAAAATCCATTTAAATTAAAAATATTGGCTAACGTAACTCACTGCCTTTATGTCTATCACACATGAAATATTATAAGATGTATTCTCTGTCTATTAATTTTGAAATTCTAGACACAATCTAAGAATAGGAACTTTATAAATAAAATTGAATTCACCGTTAAGTCTATTAGAGATCGACATTCCTACATTTTGGATTTTTCAACAAATTAAGATCAAAAAGTATCGTATTATTTTAAGTACGTGTCAATGTCATAAAAATTATTTTGATAGGATCTCGGCTTTCGTGTGGTACAATCATAAATCTAGGATAGCCAGCCTTATGAAATTTCATGAATATTCATATTGGTTTCCAAAACCATTTTAGTATTATTAGATTGATTGCCGCTTTAGTCAAAGGATATACGTCAATATAATTATATAACACATTTGAATTTATTGATAAGCAAATCACGGCACATATTTATCTCCCTTACAAACAACTGGACATCATTTAGATTCAAAACAACATAATTTTAATATGTATTTGATAATATGCTATAAAAAAGGTTTAAAAACTGAACTCAACTGTAGTAGGTATTGGATGATTTATTAACTTTTTACATTTTATAAATATGTCACAGCTATACTACATCATGGGTTATTTTATTACTTAAAATAATGAACATGAACTATAAAGGATCAGACGTTTTTCGACATCAGGCACAAAAAAATATAAGATTAACTCATTTTTAACTGTTGTTATAATTTATATACAGCTAGTTATTGAACGCATATTTCATTTTGAAAATTATTGTGGTTACTAAAAAAATAGTAAATGTTGATAAATAAGTATAAAATTTATAGATAATAGATTTTTTAAAACCGTTCCGATGTGCCTATACAGTTATATACTGTTGTTCTGTTTACAAATTCTTGTCGAAATACTATATGTGTGCGGTATGATATTATCCATAGTTCGTAAATTTATATTTTTATAAAAATATTTTTAAACTGTAAAAAAACTGACTGTTGTGGATCTTTCAAACGGACTGCTAACAACGGGATCTATCAAATTTCGATTAACACTTGGTCACGAACAATTTTAACGCGATGGCAATTTACTAGCGCAAAATGTCAAATTGGCACGTTCGTTTGCATATGATATTTCTAAAAATAGGGACCTTTGTAGTCTACTATACTCGTCGTTGTATTATTAAAACGGACGTCTGCAACGACATGTTTGATCTCACTCATATATTTTATTTTCGCACACCACGTACTTCACCTAGCTGTATACTGTATACAACGGTGGTGCAAAGCCGGATTTAACAACTGAGAGGCTGAGATGTGACTATAATGGATCATGTAGATTTTTTTGCAATGTCGTGATTTGTATTCAGACAAAATGTTTATTTGGCTTTAAATTTAAATTCCGTTGCTTAATTATTATTATTTTATTCTTTGTGTAATTTTTTTATTGTTAAATAATGATTTTTACTGTATTACATGTCTATATATGTACTATATATATTTATTCTTTATTTAGTTGTAAACTATTACCATTGGTACTAATAATATTTACTTCTTATTGTGTCCAAATTCTGTATTAAGATAAACTGAACTGTACTTATATTTATTATTCTAATTGCTAAAGGGTTAATACCTGTTTATTATACATAAATAAATAAATAAATAATAATAATAGCGGAGAAATAACATATAAAAAAAGTTACATTTCAACATCATAAATCTTATAATATATCTTTTCGATACATGTTAAAATGAAATAATAGCGAATAATAATAATATAATATTATGAATGAGTATCAAGGATTACTTATAATGTCCAATGAGTAATATTTACAATCTTATGAAAGTCTAGGACCTGAATAGCCCGCCATACACGAGAGGATATTTTTACGTATTAAATCTTTAAGTCCTCTAGGAATTTGGTCCATAGGAATAGATCCTAAGTATTGTGTTCACTAGTGTGAAAATGAATAGGTATTAAAAGACTATGGTTCATTATTATCAATACTACAATATATAAATAGGATCCAGTCTTTGTTAAATTAGTGGCCGACCACAGAATTGATCCGTAGAACTTATTCCGTTGGATTTTTTGTACTAAACGGATTCCATCCCATGATCACCGCACATGAGCTGATTTACCAGCGGACTTGATCCTTCGAGGACAAAATCAGTCAAAAAATCCTCTCGTGTACGGCGAGCTAATCTAGGGTCTTTGAAAAATCTCAGTCGCGAGACCCTGGTGCATTGCTGCAGCCTCGCTGCAATAATATTTGTTTTATTCCGTGAACCGAACGCGCTCGTTTTGAATAGCATACCATATATATATATATATCACATGACATGAGTTTTGACGAGACCACGAAAACCTTATACACGAACTTGCAGCGCGGTTCGTGCCCGGGGGCTTGACGGATCGCTAATCGACTCGTTTATCCATGCGCGCGAACCATATAATGTCGTATCATCATCGTATCGGAACGTAGAGCTGTAATGCGTCTTATGTATGCGTCGGTGTAATGCGATTGACTGCTCCAAAATTGACTTGATTGCGTGCAGACTTCGAACCTTAAACGAATATAATACAGTTTAGTGAGCGCGTATTGTAAATGTTATACTATGCGACTGCGAATGAAACGAATTTAATAATATTAATATGTGCGCGCGTTAACGCTCCGCTTATCGCGCGCGTGTGTTTGTATAATACCCGAGAGCGCACGCGATTGTCTAACCGATTAAAAAATAATAACCGAATAAAAGTAATGAAAACTCTTAACACTATGTACGTACTTTCTAATATTCCTCGGCACAACTTACTGTACGTACATATTATACTACTGCGGTCTATAGGTACTATACGTGTACGCGTCGTACGATAAACGTTCACGGCAAAATGCTTACGCGCCGTACCGAAATCCGCCTCGTATATTATTATACATATAGATGTGATAGTGATATAACACAAACTCTCGTAAATCTCATTACCGGCTTCTCATCTCTGCAAAATATTATGTGCGCGCGCGCGCGTAGCGTAAAACAAAACAGCAGTAACCATCACTGGCCGTCTTTAATGCGCCACAGTGCTCGTGCGGCGATTAAAGTTATTTTTTCGTAAATCATCGTTGTACCTAATTCATCTGCAGTTAGACGATAATATTATATACTCTTCCGTTAACATCATATAACCCGGCTATTAACATTTTAAATAACACTTTATCATGACGTGGCTGCAAAGAGTATAATCACACCGACGACGTGTAATTATTTGCAGAGCGCATAATGAAGTTCCATAATACCGTATGTAACCGTTTTGTTTTTTTTTTTTTTTTGTTGATATTATATTTCTTACTACTAATACTACTGTATGATTGTTGTTGTTGTTGTAATGGTAGTGGTGAACGCGCCTGTATTACATGCAATTTTTCCGGATTCAGAAAAAAAGTACTCCCTGCGGTCAACTGCGGTTTTGGACTTGTAATTTCGCAGTAACAATGCGTAAATCATTTAAATATTATCTATCACGATAACTCGCAATATCTGAGCGAATCGATAACCGGACATACCGCCTCTCCTGGTTAACGGTGATGTAGGTATATAAATGCATTTGATATTTATCGGCTATCCTATAGGATGTTGGGTGTTTTGTTGGACGTTAAAAGTGTACACGACCATGATCGACGATGTGCGTTTGCATTAAACACAGGAACTGTTCAACACGTATACATTATACCATTATATTAATATTGAATAAACCGACACATAATAATTCTCGAATGATCTGGAAATTCGTCTAGGAGAATGTATAGTATACGATCGAAAACATAATAATAATATGTGATGACTAATAACTCGGAGGAAATAACACGCGTACTCGACGTACATTCTAGCAAGTCACATTCAGACAGCTATACGATTTTATAAAATATCGTATGTATACACCTATAGGTATACGATTAATATTATTTTACAGTCGATTCACGATTGCCGAAGAGAAAGAAAAAAAAATGAAAATTCATATAAAATAATTACGTTTCGTAACTCAAGTACATATTATTATTATAATAAATCTGCGATCATTAAATTGCACGCTGCTGCAGTTTGGAAATAATGTAATATTGTTAGTTTTTCCCCGAGTAAATAGATTCGTCAAATATTTGCGATAAGTAGTATTTCCTTATCCTACAGGCTACAAGGATATAATATGAATGTAATTGTAAAAGAATACTTAAAAATGTATTCATGGTTTTTTCCTCATACACAAAGGAGAATATTTGTATAGTTTCAATTTCCATTAATTTTTTTTTTTTTGTAACTATTTCTTTCAAACGAACACATTGCGTATAACATGGTTAATTAAAATGTATTTTGATATTTCTTTTGCAAATGTTAGTATTTTTTTTTTACGAAACAACACAAGTAGGTACAGGAGTTTTTACGTGCTTCAAGTGTTTCAAACCGGTAACGTAGTACTATACTCTATATAATCATAAATTTATATTATAGCGATGATAAATAAATCAACTGACGAAAACAGTACGCAAGCGTAACTAACAAGTTAAAACAATTTTGTTCTTTTTTGTTCATAACTATATTATTAATTATTATAATGGGAAAATTTTACGTAATATTATAGTTTAGCACATAATATCTCATGTAATGAAAAATAAAAAAATTCAGAAAAAATTGATAAGAATAATATTATATTATAATATATTATATTTATTATATTTTCTAATTTCTATACAAATAATAAACACATAGGTTATAGTAATATTTTAACATCATTTACAAAGTTACAAAACGGATTAATAATACCAAAACTATAATTCATGGATTAACGAGCACCTATTCAATGGGTGTCGAACGATGTAATAAATGTGTGTTGTGTGAAAATAATAAATTAAGAAGATTGTAAAAATTATTGTTCAACATTTTTTTAATGATATAAAATAATTTACAACCCAGTAATATCAATTACTTATTGTATATAGGTAAGTCACTTTTTTATTTTATTTATTGACATTAATACCTACTTGTAGAACACAATACTGATTATAGACTTATCAATTGCAGTTAATTACTTCGTGTTTGACATTTCCTTTTTTCGTCAGTAGTACTTTTATTTTATTTTGTATTGTCCTTGATATTCTTGTACGTTTTTAAATACTTATCATAATTGTATTTCATGAACTATATTTAACCTATAGTATCTTAATTTATTTAGTTGCACCTTAATTTAATTTATTAAAAAAAAATGTTCTTATTATTATTAGTTACCAGTTTAAATTGTATCCATCTTATAGCCTTAGCTCTCTAATACAAATATTAAATTACCAATAAAGTAATAAGTATATTGGTATATGCTATGATTTTAAAATACTTATAAAAAATTTTTTGGGTAATAAACATTCACCATAAGCTGTGTATACCTACTAAGATTTTTTTCAGATTAAAATTTATATACAATAAGTATTTTAAGAACATAATAATTTAATTTTTAATCTTAATAAGCGTATGAAAAAAGCGAAAATAAACTATAAAAATATTGCATGTTTTTTAGTATGTGCATGTGTCTTGTTTAAATATATTTTGATAAAAAAAAAAAAAATTGTGTTTTTGTACTATTTTGTTCAAGATTATTTTTATTAAATATATATATTTAAATA
Source organism: Chaitophorus viminalis (assembly GCA_025469195.1). Classification (NCBI taxonomy): domain Eukaryota; kingdom Metazoa; phylum Arthropoda; class Insecta; order Hemiptera; family Aphididae; genus Chaitophorus; species Chaitophorus viminalis. The sequence goes on along the minus strand of JAIPRK010000233.1, from coordinate 41,421 downwards.
TTATATTAAAATAAACATTTAAAATGCCTCAGCGAGTAATTAAGCAGATAATGAGTACTTTCTAGGTACTATAAAGAAAAAAAAATATAACTTTATTTTAATTAAACCATGTTTCACTCAAAATCGTTTTCCAAATGCAACGGAGTATAAATACTTCTAAATTGAAAGAAATAATTCGCATTTGGCAGCCCAATCATCCGCTGTATCTCAGAATCTTTTAAGTTTATAATATTTTAATCTTGTCCGAATTACTAATGTAGTAATGTTATTAATTATTATATAATATTATAGTTTAGAGTAATTTAGTATTTACTAATGCAATATACTTGCATGGCTGTATAATATATTTAGCTACTAAAAAGGTTTTGAAAACAGTTAATTGCAATTGATATTTTGTCGTTTATGTGCTATTTATGTAAATGTTTACACATCATGTTTTTGTATAATAATAATAAAAGCTATGCTTATTATGTCATTATAAGCATAATTTGGAATTATATAGGTTAGATAATAAATGCTCAATAATCATAATTTTTAAATAAAAAAGAAAGTATTCGCGAGCAATTTGATGTAATTTATTTTGTACTTGAAAATATAATTTTGTTTTATATACATATGTCCTATTATCAAACCGATGATTATAATTTATAATATTGCTGTTAAATGATTATACAATTTCCTGGGTTTTTACATACCTAGATAGTTGTGTCATTTTAATATTATTCAAGAAGTATAAACAAATTGTGTGTATATAATATTTCGTTACTTAATTTTTAATAATAATAGTGGAATATTAAAAAAAAAAAATCACTTACAAATGACGAAGAATATCAATAGCAAAGAGAAATTAAACTTGTGAGATCCAACCAATAGCATAATTGATTGGTAAAGGGGAAGCTACAGAGGTATTTCCTCAAGAGTTTGCATATAGCAAAGAGTGGTCAACATGAATGTGTTCACGAGTCACATGAATAAATTTAATTATATCAAGACTCAAGAGCCAAAATGTATATATTTTATCATTTGACAATTGGATTTAAATAATAAAGATAAACATATAAAATTACATTTAGTATATTTTGTTTTGATTCTAAACAAAAGAAAAAAAAATTAAAATTCATATTAATTATAATAAGAGTACATTTTGGTTTTGTTAAGTAGAAGCGAGCCATAAGTGAGCCACCCTTAGCATATAGTATCATAATTCATAATGTAGCATGTATAATTAAGCTAATCGCAGCATTTCTCAAATTATGGATCGCGATACACTGGTTTAGATTAGGTCGTGAGTAAATTTTTGAACATTTTTTTGAATTTATATAGATTCCAAGAAATTTTCATCAATATACTAATATTATTATAGTAATATAGTACTAAAATTATGACTGGTATTAAAATTATAATTCATAATACGTCGTAATAAGTCGTATGTTTACTTTACTTAACTACCCAACTACTAATTACTTTTTGAAAAGTGAAACCATGTGGGTCGCGAAAGATTTTTCGTAGGATAATTGAGTTGTGGTACTAAAAATATTGAGAACCACTAAGCTAATGTATTTATAAATGTTGAATAAATGAATGTATTATCTGCAATTAATATTATAATTTTAGATAATATTTACAATGAAAACATTATTCATTTTTAATTTATCAACTATTTAATAAAATATGTTGTTTAAATTAAATTATCAATAATCAAGTTGACTGTTGGAGATAATGTTTTGAGCAATGACACATCACAATATAGTTCACACATTGTTGAGTTGGATACATTTCATTTTGTTTATCATTGCTTCGGTTTACATTTATTTTTCTACCGGGTACCTATAAAATGTCAGTCAAAGTACGACTATAAATAGATTTATAACAATAATATAACAATATTATAACTTCCTCCAGGAATATATCCTTCTTGGGAACAATAATGAATACTAATTAACATTTAGATTATTTTATGTTTCGATTCAATAGGTAGATATTGTTTGAGTTATTTTATATTTTGTTTCCTCTCACTGAAAACATTTATGTCTATATATCACCGGATCTGATAGTACCTATACAATTATTGGTCATAATCATAATAATCAATAGTTCATAGCTGATGCAGATGATGTTCAATGTTGTAGATATGTCAACGTCCAGATACAGTCGTTATGACATCATTCTTATTTACCGGCTCTTAAATCGTCCCATATTAGGTATGTCTCAAAGCATAGCATTTTGCCTTCGATTTCTGTAGTGTGAGTTGGGGTTTTGCTATCTTATCCAGAGTTCCAGAGTGCCTTGGAACTGTTTATTTTTCTGGAATTCACGACGATCGCATTCATTTTAAATTATACCTTACGATCCACTATCATATCCGTAAAAAATCGTTTTGTTTTCTAGTTAGTTGACACTTCGGTAGGCTACAGTAAAATGTGTGGTTTACTATAGTATGATAAGTTCAGTTTGAGTATAATTTGATCTTTGTCTTTAACATTTGTCAGGGTGTTAGCAAGTTTTTTACTTCGGCTATAAGCGTTTCAAATCTCTATTTGATCACGAGAACAAACCAACGTCAGCGCTAGGAATTTGCACCCTGAATGTATATGTCAGCATCAAATTTCCCCGCGGATCAGCAAATAATTACTCATCAAATGGGCGACTTGGGTAGTAAAATGTTTATTTGTTTTTTTTTTTTACGAATGAATTACGTTAAAATGAAATTATGCTTGGAAAACTACTCAGAAACGGGGTTTATCTCTACTGAAGGAATGATACAAAAGGAAATAAAACATCTTTCCATTTTAAGTTGATTTTAAGGTAATTATAAGAAAACACTCATTAATCATTTATGAAGCATGATGTAAATATTTATCATTGGGGTTTCGTTCATCAAATATTCAGAAAACGTAAAGAAACGAAACGGAAATAATATTAAAACTCTTAACGCTTAAGTATATAATGTGTATAGCTGTTCGGTGGAATATTATTATAAAATTAAATTACGTGTAAACTGCGCACTAATAAAAAAGATCAAGCAATTGAATGTCAAAATGTTAGAACGGAATATTTGATTGTGAATTACGATAAAAGCTGAAATCACATAAACAGTGGTAACAATTGACAATAGAATAAACGTATTACTGTATAATATAACTGGAAACAAAAATGATTTATCTGTATTTTTCCAACTTATATCATGGTGTCGGTAGATAAGTTTATAAATTATAATACTAACATCTCTATACTTTTGATTAAATTCAAAGTCTACACACTTAAAATTAAATATACGAGTAATGAGTACTTGCTTTATAATTTGAATAAAAGCCAATACAATTGTTTATTTAACTCATTAATTTGTTATAAATGTTATTATACTCGTGGCACGTACCTATAATGAACGAACTGATAAAGATGAATCAATGTCTAGTCTTATGCTCCCTATTTGTATTCATAATAAAATATAATACTAAAAATAAAAATCATGATTCTAAATAGTATGCACTATTTTACTAGGTACAGCACATCATTTTTGATTCGTGTCACTGCACATTTGTACATCGTTGTTAATGAATAATTATGTTTGCAGAATATTCAATTTCATATTGGTACAATAAATAATTTATCGCAAAATTAATATGTATCAACTTATGATATGCATTGGAATGAATCATGAATAAATTACTCATAATGAGTAATGACACAACCGCATCAAACCGTTATTGTTTTTGTAAACGTAGCATTTGAATTGTTTTTGTTTCGCACTGATTCAAAATTAAACATTCCGTTGTATCACATAATATTTAATATTATATAAGATATCACACATGATGATATAATAAAATAAATTCGATCATTAAATGCATAAAAACACTGTAGGCCAAGTTACCAATCTACTGCCATTGTGCAATAATGATATTAATGATTATAAACGTTTCCTTTTTAAAAATGGTCGGATCGAATCCATGGAGTATAGTAAAAAAATAAAAATTGCCATCCGAACACAAAACAACAACACTGCTGTATCAACCTATTTATCGGCTAATGATAATACAGGTAAATGGACGTTACAATAATACTGCAACTTTAATGTCATTAATCAATTGCACAATATACTTTTCTACTCTATTGGTATTCCACTTCACACGGTGAAGTATCGTAGTGTTCTCTCGGCGATAATAATATTATAGTAGTCAATAATATCCATTATAGCACTTAAACTTTAAGAGTTCATTATCATTGTGACTAAAATCTAAGTACAGTATGTAATTGTTTAATCAATATTACTGTTATATGACCTATTATTACTCACCCAATAGGTCTATAACCTAATAATACATTATACATTTACAATTTAAACTTTACATTTTAAGTCGTCAAGTAGAGTATATTTATTACTAACTACGTATTTAGTGTACCTACCTGTAAAACACAATCAGTATGGTGATAATTTTAAATAACAGTTGATTGTGTCATTAAATATTAATAAGCGATCAAATATAATTAAATTATATATGGTTTTAATTACAATTATACTGTAAATTAGTAGTAAAATGAATATTATATAAATCCAATATTGTGTATTTTATAATTGAATTTTCATGATTCCGGTGATTTAATTATGTATATTTGCGAACAACAAATTGAAATTATGGCGAAATTTAATATTAATTTTAACATGCATTGTTTTTATTTGTTGTGGTGAATATTGTGCTTTAATTATATGTTAATATATTGTATGTTTATTCAAGGTTATTCAAACAATAAATTAATATTTAGTCAATTTTCAAAATTTTTAATAACTTTTTTATGAATACTTAAAATTTAAAAACACATTTACATCGTAAAAATTGAGATTCTTCTATAATCGTTTTGAAACGCAAATGATTTATTAGGTACTGTTTATAAATTATAATAGTTATAATAATAATGTGTATATCTATTCTTCAGATGAGCAAAGAGAAACGGGAATAACTAATTCCTGGTTTTTGCTATCTGTTGAAATTTTTAAAATATTGGTATAATCGAAACAAATTATTTACAAGCATACATAAATCACGAATATAAATAATTTACCATAAAATAATTTCTGAAATCGTACTAACCGAGTGAATTTCTATATAAAAAAAAAATGTCTTCATATGATACAAAATTGTTATTATTTTCTTGAATAATATTGATTCTATATTTCAAAAGGATGTTTACTGAACGTAAAATATTTAAAGAATATGATATTTTTCCACCTTGTATTATAATAGTATACACTTTATATATGTATTAAACTACACTACATTTACTCGTAAGAACTACATACACTCAGATATTTACCAATTTCTTTTTATATTTCTCATTCCGTATCCCATTAAAGTTTTCCCGAGTATTTTAATTTAGCTGATACAGAAGAATGCATTGCAATGGAAATAATTAATTAATTTTTTCATAAGAATATTCTATTATTTCGTCTTGCTATTGATTCTTTTTGTGTTGATTTTTTTCATAATATACAAAATATCTTGTATTTATTAATATTATCAATTTGAAGGAAAATATTTATTGTAAAATTATTTTCTCGATACAACCATAATTCAAATATAGGTAGGTACGCTTATTTTAACAGCGCAAAAATTAATTTCCGACTGCACCAAATGCTGTATCAATACGTTTGACTTTCTTTAAAAATAAAATATACCTCGAATGGGTTTTAATTTAGGTTACACATTTTATTTACAATGGGAGTATATTAAAATTATGTTAATATTTGATATGAATATAGCAGCGTAAGTCTGTAATTATTGTCCATTGGCCAAAACTCAAAAGACACACTCTAAGGACACTCTAAGGACATTTACCAAATTGAAATAATGTGATTAATAGTTGTGGTTTATGCTATATTAATATATAATTAGTAAAAAAAATTGGTATTAAGATAAACATGTACCTATATAATTTGTTAGCTCAAAAATAATTTACTAGGAATCAGGCTATAACAAATTATCATTTAGCAGAAAGGAATTATTAAAAATTGTTACTGCAATTAGACTCCTGCACCACTCTTAAAAGCGTATATAAGTTATATTATTTTCTGCAACCTTAAATGTCGGTATATTATACTTTCAAATTATGTGAAGTAATAATCAATATTTATTTAGCCATTTGGGTAATTCAAAAACGTGTATGGTAATTATGTTGATCAGTGTTTTAATCAGTAGCTATTAATAATGATATACATGTATAATATAATATATAATACGATATGATTATATCATATATATTGTTCAAACACAATTCTTGATAAGTTAATAAAATGAAAAAAAAAATGATGGCAGATGTCTAAGTCTAATATATAGTATAATGGTAGGTATTATACTATGTTTTTTTTTTTTATCAAAACACAAATTACTGTGGGAGACAACAATATTGTTGTACGTTTAATCTATATATTCAATATTTTTGTTTATTGTATATTTTGTTTATTGATGTTTGACATTAAGATGTAACAAATAGTTTTCATCTGTTTAAAGGGCATTTATTATCTTTAAACTGCAGCTGTAGGTATATCATGTCTACAGGAACATAATATTATTGTTATAGAGCTAAAAATTTTTTTTTTTTAGTAATGGAGGAAAAAATAAGTGAAAAAATGACTTATGTTTTATTGTATTACACTTATAATATTGTATTTATTTAGTTATCTACATAAAAGTGAAGGGAAATTGTACTTGTTCGAGTGTATGATAGGTATGAGTAAATATCTCTCAACTAGAATAAGAAAATATTATACTCATACACATATGATTAATATCTATAATTATCTTTTTTAGTTTTTACAGTATTTTAGCGTATAAGAAGTCTTATAACCAAAAAATACGTCTTTACTTCAATAATTATTATTATAAAACAGTAAAATGTATTGTTAACTTCGAATGATTCTTTTAAATTCTTAAAATTTGTATTAATGCTCAATTTAAATGAATTAAAAATTAAGAAAATGACAGGCTATTCCGGCTATGAATTGACATTCAAAATGAGCTACAAAATACAAGAGAAACTATTTGCGCATGTATGACGTACAGTTTTTCAAACCGTCATTGGGACCAAGTACTTAAATTTAACTTTTTGCTATTAATCAACATGGAATGAATAAAAGATTATTTATTTTATTGTATTCTTTTCAAATGGCATACATTCCGTAGCATTCCAACGTATTTATAAGTTTAACAAAATAAAACAATGTCTATATAGTATAATAAAATTACAATAAATATTAATAATTGCTTTGTCATGTATTTATACCAATACTCGGATAAAATAGCTAATGTAAATGTATAGAAGTTTAAAAAATAATACGTGCTTATGAATTATATTATTATTAATTTTGTAAATATATATCAATTTAATCACTTATTGTGTAACTATAATACATCGAAAACAATTAAAAACAATGTAAAAGTACAATAGCTCATATACTCAAAAAAAATATTATATAAACATACTCATGTCCATATTAAATAATTATAAACTTTATTTTTCTGTAGAAATACTTTACCCAAAGGCTAAACGTTAATTAAAAAAAGAAGAGTCTAACGATATTAAGATCCCACTACTTAGGTATTTATTTATTTTTTTTTAGCTAGTAACAAAAATCAAAATACTAAAAGTTAAAAATTGTTATGCAATCTTATGAAACGTCAAATATAAATCAAATATAGGATTTTAATTTACTGTTAATAGTAATAATAAATATTTAATAGAGTAATAAAATAAAATAATATGCTCATCGTAAACTGAACAAACACTTTATACTTAAATTAAATTAAGGATTTACATTTTGTATGAGATCTAATCATTGCCGAGGATTTAAACATTATAAACATAATTTGTAGATGGTCATAGACCATATACAAAGTAAAAACTCTTTTTATCGTTGTTAAGCTCTCTGATACGTGTATGTCTATAAAATATTTTTATTTTATTATTTAATTGTTCATAGTGGTTTCTTCTAACTTTTATTACATACATAGTCTATATTATTATACACTGAAACTACAAAGTTATTTTTATAGTGTTGGGAAAAAAGCATTGTTTTTGGAAAAGCAATACATTTTTTTAAATTGTTCATAGTATTTTGTGAAGCATTTATAACTATCATTATAAAGTTAATCACAGAACAATATTCTGATAATCATATTTGGTTGAATGGTTTTCAAGGGATATGTTAAGCTATTTTAAATTTTGGAATAGTTCAATAAAATTGTATTTTACAGTAATAATTATCAGTGAAATTCAACTTTCGAATATCAAAATAACATTTGAGCCTGTATCATTGGGTATCTATAATTATAGTATGTGTTTATTGATTTTTAAAATATTTAGTATAACTGTTTCGGCTAGATTTTTGGTACTTAATTAAAACTAAGACTTAATTTAAAGATGTGCGAGTTTTTCGACTTTCAAGGGAAACGCATACGAAATCACACAAGTATAATCATGATAGACTGCAATAAGGACATATTTAGTTATCATGAAAGAATCATCTTCAACTACCGTGTCGTACCAGGATTGAAGACAATGAACTTTGTCCAGAGTTTAGGGACAACCCAAGATAATACCCAGATGTATAGTTGTCACAGCTTTACAAGTTCAGAGTATTACAGTTGCAGGAATTGTTACTACTCTGGTGGTTAGACAACATTCATCTCCCTTGTTCCTTTATGTGCATGTGCATATGCATGTGCATCGTCTTGAGATATTATGATATTAATTTTGATATCTTATGTTTTTTTTCCCCTTTGGTTAATATAAATTTTGGACTTTTTGAATTTTTCTAAAAAATTACGATTATGTAAATTATACAAAATCCATATAGAATTTGGCATCTGAATGTAGATAGTAACTGTTGCGTTTAAAATATTAAGATAACAGTTCGCTTTTATTTCTGTTCATATTTTATAGCCGTCTTGTATTGCTAAATAATACTAAATAATAACAATTGTATATAACTTACATTGTCGGTTTGAATTTACTTGTGAATTATTTTAGAATTTACAATATTATTTGTTAACAAGTTATATATTTTTATTTTAAAAAGTATATTATTATTAATTTAAAAAATGACTAATACAATGAAAAATGTATAACTCAAGAGTTACTCAACAGTCCTTTTAAGATAACTCGAGGCAATAGTATTATTGAAAAGTTGTATGAAATATATTTGTCCTCAGTGAAGTGTTATAACTTATGAATTTATGATTTATGAAATACTTATGGAATTTATTTAAAAAGTATTAAATATTTAAATAATATAACGATATAATTATGGTATATACGATATCTATGTATAATGACATAATGTAATATACTTGACACTATATGGTATATTATAAATACAGTAACACGTATTTAGTATTTATAATGTAATGTTACTTGACGCCAGTAGATTAGTATAAACTTCAAGTAAATGAACTGTAGTTGCTAAGTATTCTGCTGGGAAGGGTTTTTATTGTAAACGTTCATACATTTCATTTAATTTAAGTTTAGAGAATTCTCAAAAACATTTTCAATATACCTTTTCGCATACATATATATATATATATTCTTAGTAACAGCGTAGGATAATAAATGGTTGATTCTGAGGCATTTACTGAACTCGCTATTCCTTAATTTAATTAAAAATCCTTAAACATTTTAGATTCCAATAGAAATATATGTAGTTGTGTACCTATATACCATTACTTTCTCCTACCTATATATTCTATTTTGTGATATTAAAATATACAGCTCTATAATACGTTTATAAATATAATTTATAGTCTATATACTACACACGCGCGTACTGCATGTTGTACTGAATTATATATCGTTGTTGTAGGTACCATTACCACGTGACTGACTTCTAAGTATTACGATATTTTGAAAATTATAAGAAATATTTCGGCTTTACATAATAAGTAGGTACTATCAGGCGCACGTGCACAGGGGGGGGTACGTTTTGGGTGTTCAAACACCCCCCGAAATGTTTGGTAATGTATGTATATTATAAGATTTTCATTGTAAAATTTTATTTGTTTATTGAAAAAAGTTCTGATTTTCAAAAGCACCCCCCAAAACTTTTTTCCGCGTACCTACGTCCTTGGGTACTATCTTATAACCGCGATCGCGAACGGACTTTTGGTTTACACGGACGTCGCGTGAACATCGAAATAATAAATAGCTGTGATTCGAATACGATATTTTAGGCACGCGTGTGTTATCTTAAGCTTTGCAATATTTTTGTCGTCGTCGACGCGCGACGGGCCGAACTGCTGCAGCAGGTAGGTGTAGGTACAGCCAGGAACGATCCATTCACTCGCGCGCGGCTGTAAAAGAGCCGTAAGAGAGCTGTAAGAGAGCTGCCCGTCTCGAGACCGTTGGAACGCATGGAATAACGTCGCGCTTACGGTCTCGTAAAAATCCCGACGCACTGCAACGATATAATACGATAAAATACAATATTATAATACATTAAAATAATATGCACGCGCATCGCTGTGGCGACGACGCGCGAGGCCGACGCGATCACCACCGCCGCCGCAGTCGCGTCATAGCAGTTGGTACACTCTGCGCGCCAGTACTATCGCTGCACAGTTGGTATTTGGTTGTCCGGTGAAAAGCCACCGGCCGCGCGACTTGGTCGGAACCACTGACTGCACTACCGCATAGTCAGTGCACCAACGGTTAAATGTCGTTGTCGCTCGTCGTGCATTCAATCCATCGGAATTTTAAAAAACAAACATCGTTCTATAATACGCGGCGTATTATCGTCTTGAAACGTACCTCTACCCGCAGTGCGCGTCGCGTACAACATCGGCTTTTTTATTGTTTTTTTTTTTTTCCGATTTTTAATTTTCACCATCTTACCGGTGATTTGCTCAAGACTGCGCACGTACGCCATGTGACCGAACGCGATTATTTACAGTGTCTGGTAATAATTGCAGATATCCATAATATATCTTGTGGGTTAATATACAACATAATATACGGTTCGTGGACACTGTCGAGGAAAAACTAGCTAGCGCGTCTACCGTAACAAGGGATTATCTACGTGATTTTCCGGTGAGTACTTTTGTCGAATTTTTAATTTTCTTCCCTACCCTCCCGCACCAAAATAAGATAGTTATAGATACTTTTTTAGAATCACCTGCTCTCATCGAGGTCTCTTACGTCGTCGAACCTGCGTAAGGATTTAAACGGTTATTGAACACCTCGTATTATAATACGAGTCGTCGTTCATGAATAGGGCCGGTGATTGTGACTTTTTTTCTTCTCACCAGTCCCACTGTTCCGTGTTTAACGACATCGTTGTATAGGGTACCGTTTTGGACGGCACGAAATGCAACAAAATAATAATAATAATAATAATATGATACTACCACACCTTGTGTGCTGTGCTCGTATAAAAAAAAAAAAAAACAGGTTCGACCGGGGGGGAAGAGCGGAGCAGCGGATACCTGCCCGTCCAGTTCACCCTACAGCTAGTCAGTCAGGTGAAATACAATGGGTTACCCACACACACACACACATTCCGTTCGGGTTTTGGGGTTGTCTACTTTTCACGATCGCGTTTCTCTTCGCCGCACCTCCTCTCCGTCACTCGTATATTGTAACTGTGCGCGTGTACACACACGTAGTCTATCCGGTACATTTGTATGCACCCGTGTGTCTGAAACATTATAGGTACCGACCCACGTGATTATTATAGTGAAATCACGAATTTTCATTCATTTAAAATATTATTTCATTGTTATTACAATATCGTGGATAATTTGGTTTCTGAAGTTTAGTGTACCCTCCCCCCCACTTCCAAAGTTCTTCCCGACTGCACACATTATCGGAGGTAGTACATATCGAAATATTTGTATGCTACATCGGATCGCGATCAAAAATAATCCCATGTCTAGTGATGGTAGTCGTTGTGATGATGTTCGATTATTTTACTTAGGTACTCTGTTTTAACATAGGTAATCCACCAGGTTCTAAATAGGACTTTTTAATGACTCGGTCAGTTTGATTTTATTGTTTAAAAAATTTCTTCTTAAACGTTCTAACATTCTATAACAGTTTAACATTAATTTACTATCGTTTTACCAATATTTAATATTATCTATAATTTCGTTGGCGATTAATTATTGTTCTCTTCGAGTCGTATTTTAATCCGATGACTTTTTAACCAGGATTTAATTCCTCTACGTGTTTTATTACATATAATTATCCATACTACACCTAACAGCGTGACCTAATAGCAGTACTCGACACATCGTTCTTCTCTCCCGTACACTCGACGTAGTGTGTCATGCACTGAGATTAAAATAATACGGCCGACAATATTTTTTTTCATGTTTCGGAAGGGGTCATAACTTATTAACAATGAGATGAAAAATATCATTTAAAACGAGTTTTTCTTCGTATGCCATAGTGTAAATCATCAATTTTAAGTAAAAAATAGTTGTGAATATCCATATTCACAATCCGGTTAGTCAACTATCTTTTTTCGTTTAATTTTATTTACATTCTGCATTTTCACATTATTTAAATAAATAAATTATACAGTCAAAATTAAAAGTCAATGAAAGCAGATTATTATATGTACGTATTTAGTGAACAGTTATTTTCCGTTGAGAATTATTGCTTTTTCGTTCATTACGATGAAAACGAAATATAATAACGTAAATTAAAACCTATTCAGTACAGCAAACAATAGGTCACACGCGGCGGAGCTTAGCATCATCAATATTATAATATAATGTTGGTGTTTGATAGAATATTTTAGTAAAAATAAGTATAACATGTAGATACTGTACGGAAACTATCTAATGCAGCTCTGTGTAAAGTAATTACGTATATGTTTTGCCGGCCCTATTCGTAGTTTTAATCTCTAGGATTTATCAAATAAATATATGATTATAATCTGGTAACATAATGTTTCACTCATAACATCTTTCTCCAAATGTTAATTTTGCAATAATACGACCGCCAAATGATAATTTCACTTTCCATACCACAACATTACCCGGAAGGCTCAAAAACCATATCCGTCTTAATGAGGAAACACGTCTTGTTTGCAAACTAATCAATTTGTATTTACCTAAACGTATGAATTAAAGTGATTAATAAACTCTTCGGTAAAAATTACGACACATTGGTCGCACTTTAAAAACGGGTTTTTATAAACATATATGCCATTAAAAAATTGACCCGTATAGATTTGGTGGAACTTATATGACTCCAGTGTTAGTGAGTCGAGTAGTTTTTTCGTATAATGCGTATAGGTACCGATTGGATTATATTATGTTTAATTTGCAAACAACCTATTATGTAGTAACATGGGGTATTCAGATAATTAGTATGTAATGTCATTAGATAATAGTTTATTACATCGTTCTTGTCGAAGAAGACCAAATAGCAACCAAAATAAATAATAATGATGTAATTACGAAGAAGATATTTGATCTATGACTTCCTGAAATCAATAACAAAACCAATTGTGTTCTTAATTACTGTCAAGCTGTACCCCTAGTATAGAAAAAAATCATCGTGTTTATTTATCGGCCTTAATTTAAAATATTTTTCGTTTGAATTTCTTATAAGATATTAGACATTATATTAGTATACATTATAGTACTTGGGAATTTATTATTTTGAAAGTATCTAAGTTAAAATTCAATCTCCATAGTTAAAACGATAGCTATCAAGTATTTAAAAATCATTAAAAATGTGTCTAACAAAATGTTTTACCATAAAAATTAAAATCTGTGTTAGTAAACGATACAATTATCTATTTGTCATATGTTTCGATTTATCAAAACATCGGCTTATCGATGAACATTAAAATAAAAGGATGCTTTTGGTACCTGTATACCATTATCGCAGTACACACATATACCTATATCATAATATACAATATACTATACAGTGAAAAATGAAAATAGTTTACGATGGAACCGCATGGAACCAAAGAAATATTCAGTTTCCAAAATATTTCCGATAACTTTTCCTATACCATACAACATGTGACAGTATCAAATAGATCTTCCCATGTTAGGGTTTCGAATTATCTAAAGTAGTGTGGTAGTTTTTAGAGGAGGGAGGTGATGAGGGTGAATAATTCGATTGATTATTGTTATTTTTATTGGTTGTTTACCCTCCCCTTGAAGTTTGGTTATAACTGCCACTGAGTCAGTCCTAGATAGATTTCACTGAATCAGTAGACTTTTAATTGTTACACATAAAACATGAGCAGGAAAATATGCATATAATATACTGCCATATATACGTATGAGTGTATGAGAAAAAATATAGGTACAGTATATTATACAATGCCCAATTGTACCATTCATATACCCAGCGGCTTCGTGGCTTAATTAAATATAATAATTAATACAAAGCCTGCTTGCGACCTTGTTTGGGCGATACAAATGCGTCGGGAGTATATCGAGAGCAATAAGACCAGGAACTGATCCTGTAACTAAAGACCTGACATTATTTTTCCTTGAGTAGTCTAAGTCTAACCGTTCAATGTTCATTATAGAACATTTTTTAATTACGTCTTTAATTCTTTGGTGGTTGATGGGAACTGCACGGATTGGTTTTTCTATTACAATTAACTCTCAAAGGTGTTGATAAATATACAGATTGGTTTACACCAATTCAGTTACTATCAATACCGCGTATTAAGATTATTTAATTGTATTTGTTTATCTAAATTAATGATAGTATTTTTGTTTGCCATCTTACAACTAGCTTAAGTACCGATGTTTTTTTTATCGAAGAAAACAAAGGCGCAACGACCGATTGGATTACTGGAATGATTATTTTGGTTCATCAAAGAACACAAAATATGTTTATAATGTAATTATTGTTCGTTGTTTACATATATAAAATAGGAAAAGTCTGAAATTATTAGGTACTTGGAATTAGAAAGTATTAAGTAATAGTTTTATAAGTTTTATTATACCTTCAATAATATCAGTGATTCACTATAACTTCGTTAACTCGTCAAACAATTTGGTAAAATTTTCGATGTAATAATAAACATATTAATGGTTTTTTATTTATCTCAGTTAAGTTAAATCGTAGTCATTTTAATATGACTAAATGAGCAATTCTCAATATAACTATCTTATTATTCTGTTATTATAATACTTCGCCAATTTGTAGTAAAAAAAGTTTTTAAAAAATTTAATTTTTTATTTTTCTCATAAGTTTAATCTCTATTTTAGTTTTTACCGTGTATATAAGTAAATATACTAAAATAAAAACAATTGTATGTATTCAACTAAGTCTGAAATACTTTCATAATCAACTTATATAGTTATATTAGTTAATAAAACTATACTGCAGTTTCATTGAATATGGTGTAAAAAATAAACCTTAGAGAGAGTTTTTCTTTTAGTTTTTATTGTGTTAACTTAATCAAATACAAAATATTTCATTCAAGGCCTAATGTCGAAAATAAATCAAAGAGAAACAAAACGTCTTACCATATTTTTGAAAACTTCCGTCAACAATATAAACTCCTAATAACAAAACATTGCGGCAAAGAAAGATATCGAAATCACAACAATAAGGCCAAAATATAATAGTAATAATAATAACCGATGACAAAAATATTTTAATGGAACGTGTCTACACTTATCTTTGGCTATGCTCCAATTTGACAACGATATCGTTTTTCGTCCGGTCACGATATATTTTATCTTCTACGATTCGCCTCGGGGTGCATTGACCATCAGCTTGAGGATCAAATAAATAAAATATAAGATTTTTGAGTTATATTTATTATATTCTTATGTCATATTCTTTAATTTTTAAATATAAATTATTAACTAAATTAAGTTTTGAGTGCCTATTATTTAGCTTTAATCGGAAAAATAATTTCGAGTTTATATAGGTAATCAATTGATAAATAATTTTCAATATTTTAAATGATATTTTAACAGAAATATTATATCTATCATTATACATGCAAATCACTAACCAAAACTTACTAAAAATCTAAATTCCATTGATCAATTATTAACTTTTATAAAAAAATTTACGATATTGTAATGAAGTTATGTTTAATTATGCAGAAAATATATGAATACAATTAAAAGAAAACCATCTTCTTTCACAATAATGTCTTGTAATACTATTTGAGTACATTATGTTATGTACAATACTAAAAATATTCGTATACTGTATACCTTTCACATTCTAAAGAAGCTCAAGGACCTTAATAACAATTCTATCAAAGATTCTCCACTTACGAACTGATTTCGTTAAATAGAGATTGCTAGAGTTTGGTTTAATACTTCTAAATGATTTTATTTGGAAAATTAAGATACAAAATTATAAATTTTTAATTTGTTATTTATTATAGATTAAACATTGTCAATTGTTGAATTTATATTTTCAATATTTTTGATGCACATATTTATATTATGTAAATGTATACTTTAATAATCAACTATGAAGACACATAGTGCCTATCTGTGTATATATTAACTATTAACTAACTACCAGTGTGGAATTATATAGATTCAGACTAGATATTAAGTATTCAATTATTCATATACGTAACAAAATTATTAGAATGTATTCTTTATAATCATTAAATTATTTCTCTAAATTAAAAATAGCTAAACATTTGTATTGATTAGATACAAATATATAATAATAATAATAATAATAATAATAATATGATGTAATTATTGTTTTTCAATTTGAAATCATATTTACCTACTATGGGTCGCGCAATAATAATTCACACTTATAATTAATATGTAATTTTTTTTATATTTTATGACCATTATATATTATTTATTAAGATTATTATATCAGTTTATTATTAATAGACTTATTTGTGAATTAAGTTTTATAGATCTCTTAATTTTTGATAATATGTACTTTAATTAAAACTTATTACCTATTCAACTCATCACAAATAATACATAATTAGAAAAATAATTTGCTTCAACACCATATTCAAAAGTCTACAAATTATATTTTAATCTCTTCTAAATGAAGTGATATCGAAATAAAATATATGGTTATTATTTTCTTCATGTACTTACCTACTGTTATTAAGCAATAAGCACGTACGCAATTAATCATAGCAATTAGTTTGTTTTTATTTGTCGTTTTTCGCAAAACTGCTTGATCACCGTGTTGTTAACACACTATAATATTATTTTATTTATAGTTTATCGCAATAATAAGCTTGGATGCTGTTAATTTTCTGTCAAAGTATATGATCGTATATTTGGATGACTTTGCTACTTCCAAAACAAATATATCAAGCAAAGTTAAAAAATTTGGTGTTAATAATAAATAATACTCAGAAGATAATCGCAATATATCTACATATGTGCACATATTATATTTGCAGACGAACCACGGTCACTGACCGCGGTAAATATACAGCTCCTAACCTGTACCAACTCGGGCATTTGGGTTAGTTTCGATAACAGTTGGCCGTGTCGTTGTGACAACCGGTTCCTTGCATAATATTCACGTCTTTCCTTAATGAGCAAATATATCGTTTAAAGTTTTTCTGAACGGGTTCCCACTCGTATAACTATACATATATATTATTTATGTGGTTTACGCGATTGTATTCGTGCATCGAAGTTGGTTGGTGTAAGACCCACGAAAATTCAAAATAGTATAATATGTACTAATATTATTGTGACGATGGGCGAACAGACTTTCTCATGATAATTGTTCGAGCGATGTCCCGTACATTGTAACGTAAATATATTCTCTTAGTGTCGATTATAAATCGACGACGAATCGTAGATGTAACGGGTATTCATTCACTCACTGCGGTCGAACTTCGACTTCGGAAGTGTTAGCGTGTCTTACGACCTACGTGTTGTTTATACGACTATTATTGTTGATGCACAACACCCCATTTGCTTGCGCGGTATCTGGCACCTGGAAGGCGGATCAGAATTGAGGGCAGTTGCCTGCCTGCTGGCGCTCCCTTGTAATTAGGATATTGTCTGTGCATATGTGATTCGGTTTGATATTCAATGCGACGACGATGTCTGTTTGAGGCGTTATGTGTTTTTTTCTTTTTTAAATGGAGGTCATGGCTACGGTTCACTGAGAAAAAAAGGTATATCATATAGCAATGAAAATAATTATAATTTATACTTATCTAATGATATTTTTTTCTTCTAAACACTGACTAACTGGTGCATTTGGAATGTTGAGATATTGAATATGTCAAAATGTATTCAGAGTAAGTAAGTCTAGGCAGAATTGAACTATTGAGATATAAACTTAACGGCTGAAAAGTAAAAACTTAACACTAACTACGGATGTGTGCACGCGCATTTAGTTAACCCGGTCATCGTCAGTGAATCTGACTTATTTATGTGATGTATGAGTGATATTATATATATTTTTTGATTCATATTATATGAACCGCGTACGAAAATTCTATAGTAAAAGGATATAATATATAAGTTAAAATAAGACGTGTTCCGCGTGTCATGGTGTGTACATCAATTAAAAATTAACGCTTTCAAAACATTTCCGAACATCCATAAGCACAGTATAGAAGTTTATAATATTATACTGTATGTATATTGTATATGTGTGTAATAACCGTGAATCCTCTGCTGCTGCTACGCTGTATTCGTTGTATTATTTTAGAATTTTCTATAAACTTACGCGGCCGGCAAAACGCTTACGAACTGTAAAGATTATGTCACCTGATAATTTGCAAATGTTTATTTTCTTCAAGTTCTCTTGAAATTCTGTTTAATTATGATGAGAAAAAACAGTATATACACATATATAGTTTGTCACTATTAAACGCTTGTGGCATTTAATTAAATGTTTAAAGTTAAATAGCAATACTTTTATAGTATGAACTTTTATTTAAAATTGCATTTAGATATGTTCACATACAATTTAATTGAAAAATAACTATAAACTATACCTACGGTAGATGAGATGGTGTCTATTCTTCAAATAATACATTAAGATAATATTGTGTTTTATCTTTTAAAAATATTCTCAAACGTTTAACGTTCTAAAATTATTATTTTGATGGAAATAATTAGGTATATAATTGATAGTTGATACTAATTGGTTTTATAGTTTATATTAACACATTTTTTTGATACAAATAACATAATATAGACGCGGTGTGTTTTACCAAACGCTTTAGTTGAACAGTCGTCGTGTTGGTTCCTATGTTAAGATATTGGTCAGAGTTCATGGTTGTTGATACAATGATACTTATTAAAACTAAAGTTTTCTTTCCATTTTAATCAGTCAAGGGCAATAAACAAAATATTAAAAATACAAAATTATTTAAAATGTTATCAATTTAGATAAAAACGACCCGTGTAAAATTTTTGGCGACCCACGTAGGTCCAGATAGGAGGTCTTCGAATAAATTTATACAAGGTGATCGAAATGTTTGTATTGTGTGTGTACTGCTCTCTATGATGACTTGTACATTATCGGTTCTTATATATGTTACTAATGTATTTTTTTCATAAATAACTTTTGTCGTTGTAAACATGGTCCTTGACACTATTCATATGTTTTGTATCGTTAACTTAATCAAAGCAAGTTATAAGCGTTCCAAGTACGAAACCCTGATTCACTATTGCACTTTCTTCAAAGTAGGTTTAGCACGCAAAAACAATTCTTATTAAGACCTAATATTGTTTGTAAATTGTAATGAATTTCGATTTGTAAAATAAAATATCATTTTGAACCTACGTTTTTTCTTAAATAACTACTTTTCGTTTTTTGTCGTGACGTAATAACAAATTGATACACTCGATGATTTTTACTATACTTACTTCAGTTGGTTTTACTTGAGTTAAATAAAAATAATTCATAATGAATTTAAGTTACGATGTTCTATAATGGTGTTGCACGGTCTGCGGAGTAAATAAAATTGAAGAAGTTCATATATGTGTAACGATTTATTTTTTCGTTGTAGCATAAGTACTGTCAGTTTTACTAGTTTCGCTTTTACCTTATCATTGTGCTATTCTATTCGTAATTTTTCTTGTACTACAATTCTCGTACACTTAAACTAACAAGCAGCATATATATTTTACAGTTGTATTTGCGTAAGTTGTAAAAAAAGCTTCAAAATGACAAAGTATAAACAGAATAGAAATACGTAACCCACAAATGTTTTATACTAAGTTTATCTTCTATGACTCCATGTTATAATTATTATTAAATTTATACCTAGTGAATTTTGTTGACTATTGAAATTAATATACTTATGGTTTAGTGTTTGTATACTGTATTATATCATAGTTTGAAGAATATAGTTATTTGTTACAATTTATAATCTTTAATTATATTCGTAAATGTAATTAATTTAATATTGTAGATAATAATTTAAGTATATAAAAAGAGTTGTAGGTAAAAATATTAATAGTTTATATTTATTACTAAACTACTATTTCAATTTACTCGAGGAAAGAAAATGTTAATTTGTTAAAAAGTTAAAGTGCTTAAAATTTCACGTTGCTGTCCTAAAAATTGTTATATTGTTTTACCCATTTGATGTACAAAGATAATATTTTAAAAACTTCTATCCTACCATTATGTACTCGTATTTAATAGTTGTTATTTTTTTCATTAGTGTTTGATAAAGCTAATTTTATTAATTTTTTTTTTCTGCAGGTAAATAAATCTAATGCTTGTGTCACAATGAAGCACGAAAGTCAGCATCCAGAGGTAATTCCGACAGGAAAAGGAAAACCGTTCAAGAAGAGTATCAGTTTAGGATCCTTGGGTCTGGGTAAACTGTGGCGAAGGCGATCTGTGACCATAACTGAATACGATCCATGTTACAAGGTCGTTTATCTGGGCAACGTCCTCACAGGCATAGCTAAAGGTATGTATAGTGTACACCATATAATTATTATGATTTTCGAACGATTTAGACTGTGGCATTTCGCTTTAACTGAGAACGTCATTTGAGTATGTTGTATAAATTATGACTCCCACGTACCGATAGTTTGTAAAGCAATTATAATGTGTTCGACTCGGTTGGATCGTAAACCAGTTCCGAAAGCCTGAGGCATTTATTCAATCAAACATATTTTCTTATCAAATAAAATAAAAATATGAATTATAAATAATTATTGTATCTTTATTTGTGTAGGTATTTAATTAAATTTAATATAACATCGAAAATATTAACTGTAAAATAGTATTGTTAATATGTATTTAAGTATAGTTATACGTGATCGTAAAAAAGATAAAATATTTTAGTATAATGTTAATGAATTAACGTATTTTGTAAAAAAATTACGGTAGGTGAAGTATACAGATTTCGTATAGGAGTATTTAGCTTTAGACTTTAGAGAATGATATTACTTTTAAACTATGAAACAATATTTTATGTCTATAATTTAAACTTAATTTTACTTCTGGTCTGTATTTCTCTTGTACTTATCTACACTGTTTTAATAATATTATCCATTCTCACCATTCGTAGTTAGATACGAGTGCCGCCTATATATGAACACTCCTCTCGTTAAGTAGTATATAGTATATAGTGACAGACACACCTTTTAGACCATACCTCTCATATATTCGGCCTCTTTACCGTTCAGAACTATTTTCTAACGCATTCCATTTTACAAATTTGCAACATTGTTTAAAACAGCATTTATTATGTGTGATAATATTTATATATACATATATTTCCGTGTTGATATAACTAGCAGGCAAGATTGAAGCTCCACCCATCCCTGTATTCGTCCACCGTATCTAATCTTCTTGAGTAGCTTCTTTTTTTCCATCATGGCATTTCTCGCTATCTACTAATTTGTTTCAATTATTTGACATTCGATGTCTTGGATGTAATAGCTGCATAATATGCACCTGTAACGAATACAAAGCACTCGTTTACTATTTACAATGTAATTACAGCATATTTTTGTCCATACCAATGGGTAATGACCAATTCGTAATTTTTAATTTTTTTTTTTTTTTTATATTGCGTATATTATTTAGTTTTTGTAGACATCGTATTATTGTTATTATTATTGTTAATAACAATTCACAGAGTAAATGTTTATTATTTAAAGAATGCATTTTTTTTTCAATTAATGATCAGAAAAATAACCATCTGTTAATTATAGATTTGTGTTAGTGTTTATTAAAAAACTCGTTAAAGAATTTATAAATTTCATCTCTTGAACCTATTTATTCTTAAGTCGTTTTTTAAGAATTCCTAATGGTAAAATAAAATGTAAATAATTATAATATATCGCAACCTACGCTTAGTACAAATTTCGCTCTTCAAATAAAAAAAAGTTTCATTTTGGAATCATACAATTAAACATTATATAGTTCTGTTTTTAGTTTGTACTCCTTAAGTGTATTCACGAGTTTCCTTCTAGGTTCTTGTGAATTCTTGTTGTGTCGGATATTATTTATATGGTAGAAAATCCTTACCCCCGGAGAAGAGAAAAGATGAGTGTTTTTTTATTTTTTATCAATATCTTATGACTTATTGAGTGGTAAAAATAAAGGATATATTAAGTATTATAAAATACGGCCTACCCTTGATAATAAACCTAAAAATATCTTCGTATCCCTAAATATCTATTACACTCCGTTGGAATATATGTTACATCACTTATTATTGAATGGATGCGAGGAGGATGGTAATAAAAAATAACCCACTTGCCAACTGGTTCGACAAGATGACGATCGTTTGGTATTATCTTTGAATTGCGGGTATAATAAATACATTCTAAGTTGTAAATTTCATAGTTTTCCTATTATGGATTGTTGCCACGAAAATAAATAAAATGTATATATACAAGTTGATAGGTATAATAAATATAAACATACAACACTGCTAGACATGAAATATCTTGATATAAATAAATAATTGTAATGAAAAATGTATTTTAAAAAAGTTCGGTAGACAAGTGTATATATAAGTGCGTCATGGAAGTAATATATTTAATCGGCATCATTATTTTAAAGAAAACTTAAAATATTCAATCTAATTTGAAACATATTTTATAAATTTAAATGCGTGTATAGGTTTTACATCCAAGTTCTTAAAGCTGTAAGTAATAATCCTGTAGTCTATAATAGTATTATTTTTTTTTATATTATTATAAATATATTTTAAGATGTATAAAGTTGTATCTAAACTTTCGATTAGATATCCATAAAATATTTTACCTCGCGTGGACGAAGTTATCATTGTTACCTTGTTTGCATCTAAAAAGTGTTGTACTTTTTTCAGAAGTATTTATTTGTGTAGTTTTCTTAATTTTTAGTTGTTAGCATTAAGATATTTGTAATAATTTCAACTAATATGCTTTATACGTACACACAAAAAAAAAGATGAAAAAGCAGACACGCTAACGACATTAGATTAGCACTGTTTGCACACGTGATATATTTCATTTTAAAGGGTTTTAAAGTAATTATTTATGAGTACAACACTTATCGTGGTCAACGTCTTTCACTATTTCTAGACGTTACTAGCGTACAAAAAAAAAAAATAACCTCTACGACATTCGTTTGTGAAGTTATGTCTGAATATGATGAATTATTAAAATTAATATTATGTTTTTAATCCTTTGTGCTTAATCTTAAACTTTTTATCTTGATTGATCATAATAGTTTTTTACCGTGGGTATCTTTGATTTTAGTTTGTGTTTTCTTTAGTTACTGATTCACAAGATATAATATAATTGAACCTTATTTAATATTTAAATAATATAACATTATCTGATTGTATTTAGTTGGACAAAATCAGTTATTATTTACTGCTACATTTTTGTATTTTTAGGTAAAAACTATCGTTTATTTTTAATTATTGAATTAGGTACATCTGTGCAATTTTCGTTGACAGAATGATAAGTATACGAGTATAGCTTATTTTACTGCGTAATTTTCCAACTACCATTGTTTAATTGATTGTATGTCTGTCAACTGATCGTTTACTTTCTGTAAAAATAAACTTGTTTATACAGTTTTAAACATTCTAAAATACAGGTGATTACTTTTTACTTGTGCAATTATAAGTCTTGTCAACAATTATTTTAGTAACATAGCGTGACACTGTAGTTATAGATGCAATTATCGCGGTACAACTTATAATAAACCTTGTATTAAATTTTTAAGATTTTTTAGACTGCTAAATTATTTTTATCAAAAAAATCAAAAACTTAACTATGTATAGAAAATGCTAATACAAATATTTGGTGAAAATTTCAAGTATTTTCGGTTATGATTTTTAAGTTGGAGCATTTTAAAAAAGAATGTATTTTTTCGAAAAGTGGTTTTGTGTAAAAATTTCCGTTTTTCTGTAATTTTTTTATGGTTTTTGCTGACGTTTTTGAAAATTATTGAATATTTTCAACTTTAAACACGCCAAAGTAATAACTAGATTTACTTTCCTTCCTGAGGAGTTACTGTATAAGAAAAACTTATATATTTTTTATGGAAATTGTTTTCCTGCATAATAGTAAAATGTATGTACTCATAATTATTATATGGTTTTATCGTATAGTAAAATATTACCTATGTAGTTTGATTATTTGAAAGAAGGATACTATATAGACAGAAATAATATTACGGCGTCACCTGATCTCCTGACGGATGGTCGTCGACAACAACAACAATGCAAACCGTTGATTAATATAAAAAAAAAAATAAATAAAAAATAATAATACTATAATAATAAATAATAATTTAATGTTAGATCGTGTAGTGGTTGATGTAGCCGTCGCCGCTTTTGTTATCACTCTCGGGGCCCTCATTGTCCCGACCACTGCGCTGTAGTCCTCTTCCAAGTTTTCGATTTCTAATAAAGGACTACTACTTCTATACCTACTATAGATGTTAATATTAATGCTACTATTTTACTATCACACTACTATTACTACGCTAGATTTTTCGTTTTGTGTTGCGTCGTAAAATAAAAACAAGCGCGGACACTGTTCTTCAGGAATGTGTGACGAGTAAAGCATTGGTTCCTAAAAATTCTAGAAAAGTGTGAAAATATTCATGTATAGGTATAATATTATTGTTGAATATGGAAAAAAGTACGCGTAGATACAGTGGCGATTGTTGTAGATGATGTGCAGGTGTGCGCATGGTAGAGAAGAAACCAAAACGAAAAACGTCTAAATAGTTCGTTTTACTCTGAAAAAAATAATGAACCGTTGTATTGTGAATACATTTCGCATGACCAATAGGTCCTTATCCTCGAGAGAAAAAAAAAAATTTCCGGGTGCATTGGGTATATAAGTTACCTGTTATTTAAACCAGCTGTATAATATATTGTTAGTAAACATATTTCTTTCTTTATCGAACATTATTTACCGTCCATAACTAAATTTAATCCTCGAATTGTTTTTTTTTTTTTTATGTACATACTTGAAATTATAGCGTTGTTTTAAATAATATTCTAGTACAATACTAAAGACTGAATTCAATGGCAGTTTCAGTTGTATAAATATTTTACTAAGAACAGGATTACACGAACAATTTACTTTTTGAATACATTTCCCAGACCTACTGATATTTCCTTTTTTTTTCTCCAAATTATTATAAGGAATTATTATATGGAATTGAACGTTTATGCTTCGTAATTTTTCATTAATTTGTACAATTATATTTTCCTAAAATAAGTATCATGTGAGGTCTTTAAATATTAAAACTATGATGATTTCTGAAAAATAGTTATTGTTATGGTAATTAACGAAAAATTGTGTCCATTAAAATAATCACACGTTTCCATAAACCTTGAGGTTGAAATTTTTACATAGACAATGTCAATGATTAAAAAAATAATTATAAATATTATAGTAAAATAAAAATCTATTATATATGCTTTTATGTTTTAAGTTTTAACCATGATTTTTGTTGTATTTATTCGTTTAAAATTTAAAATGTAGCTAATATTAGATTAGATATACCTATGTCAAAAATTTATTTTCATTAATTTTATGACTTTTAGATTCTGAATGGAGTGATGGAATCTATTGATTTTACAATGATGTGTGTTTTTTTTTTTTGTGCCTGACGACACCTTTTTTTGCAGTAAAAATGCTTCGATTTGCTTCAACAGCAACTTTTCTGAAAGGAAAGTGTATATAGATGGTACTTGAGTAAGTCAAAAATCCAACTTTTTCAATACTTTTTAAAAAATCGAAAAAAACGATAAAAATATTACAAAAAAACAGGAAATTTTACGCAAAATCACGTTTTTACAAAATATATTTTTTTTAAATGCTCTAACTCAAAAACAAAAAACCGCAACAACTTGAAATTTTCACCAAATCTTTATATTGGCATTCTCTATACGTGGTTATGTTTTTAAAATATTTTGACATATTTATGAACAATTTAAATTTTTGATTATTGTAAAAAAAATTTTTTTAAACATCTATGAAATTTAATTGGCTGGCCAAAAACTCTTGAAAATTTAATACAAGGTTTATAATAAGTTTGACTTATCGTAACTAAAAAATATTGGAGATTGTTTCACTCAAATTTTTTTTAAAAGCCCATAAAGTTAAAATTTGTATTAAATATATTAAAATCGCAATAATTTGCAAGTTATTTTGTAATTGAAAATTCATAAAATTTTTTCTGTTTATACTTAAGATTCAAAATTTTAACCCTAGGTTATCCATAAGCTACTCTTCGTAAATCTATAAAAAAAAAGTTCTACCGGACTTAAAGGAAAAAATGTTATGACTGTTTGAAATTTAAATTTTTACGAAATTGCATACTATCGCATTATATTTCAATTTAAATATAAAATACTACATTATTATATACCCAATTTAGACAAACATATTAACTCCGTTCAGAATCGTTATTCGTATACAATGATATCTATCATTGCATTCAAATTTAACAAATCCATTGCAATAATGACCTATAAACGAGGTGCACTCCACCCCCAATTGTACAGCAAAGCGAGGCCCACCCGTTCTTTTTTATTTTTATTTCATCATCAGTGAAATCATAGTTTATAATGCATTAAGTATCTTAACTAGTCTTGATTTGTTCTGTATATTTTGTATAAATATTTTGTGGCATACAGTGGAGATATTATATGGCTGTATACTTAAGTATGTATATACTCGGACCTTGGTTATTTGAGACTTAGAAATGCGTTGTCAGTATAACGATTATGGCCAATCATATTTCTTATTTGCGTTTTTGAATACACGACTATAGTGTATGTCCCTCAATTTCATGAAAATAATAATACAAAAATCGATTAGATATAAATTTTACTAAAATTGACCATAATAATAATACTATAATATGTGGTTTCTATGGTTCAGTTGCATTGAAGTGGCCTTCAAAAATTTGCAAAATAGTTATTAAGCAGTTATTAAAGTTTTCATGTTATTATTGTACTATACAACTTGGAATCGGCTTAGTAATAAACCAATAAGCAAAAATAAATATGAATTCATAATTATCACGAATTAATTTTACAGTCATTTTTTCGTACCATAATTTAAGTATTAATAAATAAATAAAAAATAAATAAATAAATACTTACAAATATGATAAACCATTTTCATCTATTTGTTTGTACCTATATATATAAGATTAAATACTTGAGAGATAACAATGTATTTTAAACTACAATAATTCAGTTATTGAGTGTAGCTATAATACAATTAAGATAACTACAATATTAAAGACCTGCTTCAACTTTTATTGTATTACTTTATTTTCTTAAAAACTGCAGTACGATATCATAGTATACTATTATATAGTAAATATAGCGAGCAAGCTTTGAATAAATTTTATCAAAATGGTAAAGTTTACCAACGAAATTATATGAGCACGTGAACAAGACATTTGCAATTTTCTTTAATTTCGTTACCAAATGTTTATTAGAAGAAAGTACCATTTTAGTTAATACAATTTTAGAATTTTTATTACTAAAAATACAAATTATGTATAACTAAACCTCACAAGTATGCATTACGCAATTACTTTAATAAAAGCAATAATACACGTTAATTGTTATTCAATCGTTTCACATGAATCAATTAAAAATTATTACTACTATAAATAAATCATTACGAATATTGATATAACTTACTATCGCTGTTCATTATACGTATTATGATAAATTGATATACCTGCAATTTAAATATTTTAGCAAACATAATTTGTTTTAATCATGTGATAAATTCCTATTATCTTGACTTTTATGACTTATATTCAGTTATTTAATCGTAATAAAATCATCTTTAGAATTACTAATAATTAACCATAATTTTTTAAACAATAAGTTGTCCGAAGTACTTTGTTAGGAATATTAATTTATGACTATTAGTCCTAATTGTTATATTAACGCAATTGCCTTCTCTATATATTTTAAAAAAATAAATTTTTATGGACAGTTGTTCATAGTTGATTTAAGTAGACACATAAATGAGCACGTGGGTGAATATTTTAATATACGGTATGATGCATTAATCACTATTTACTCGAGTTATTTGTTACTAATAGGGGGGCATCGGGTATGACCTTTTGCGGAGTTGATTTTTTCCTTCCAGTTCTTACGTGCAGTTTAATTCGTCGATTATTAATTTTTACCTCAGTCAAATGGTTTATATCGCATAATATAGAATGACGATGAATTTTTTGGGACATCTGCACGGATTGTAATTAATGAGTTTCCCTGATCAGTAATCAGTGATCTCAGTAGAGAACAATTAAAATCGCTGTAAAAAAAACTTCGACAAATTAATCTCTTAGTTCACCAAATAATACAATTAAGTACCGTGCACTTATAAAAGTATATTATATTTATTTGTAAAATTTAATTTTTAATTTTATTATATCATAAAATATATTACGTAATTTGATTGATAAAATTAAGACCTTATATAGTTATGATTATAATTATGGCTTATACACTCAAAATATAGTGGAGAGCATCGCAAGTCATACTTAGTTTAGTACCTATGTACACTAATTATAATGAACACGTTTAACAGTTAATCCATGTTAAATACTAATTCGTTCAAATCGCTACTTCAAAGCATAATATGGTATATCCCACACTGTAAACTCGACCTTCGATTACTCCAACACCGGATTCACACTTTTTCTTTACAACTCCTTTCTCTTGATTGAACATCAAAGATTGATCGAAGAGCATATTCATTTTTTATTGATTACCATTGGTGTCACGATACTTGACACAGTTGGAGATTATTTTTCATTTCTAAAATCATTGTATACGCATAAACTGAAATTGTTTTTTCAATTATTAGAATGATTTATTGCAGATTGCCATTGGTTCTACGAGTAATTAAGTTATGTTTATTCTTTTTGTTTTTATTTTTTATTTTATTATATATATATATATACCTATGTTTTTTTTTGTTGTTGTATCTGAAAAATATGCTCTTACTACATAAAAACTACATAAAATGTGTACAATCAAAGTTAAATACAATTATTTATATCTTATATGAACAATTTATCACTATAAATAAATCGTTATGTCTGGGCACATTTGCATACATGTTCACCTAAAATTATATTCCGATCTTTATCACATCTTACACAGATTCTGCGGGCTCGACCATCGATCATTTACTCAATATGGGCCACAAAATCCGTTTGTTGTTTATTGTTTAGAAAAACATTGAATGAACTTGGCAAATACTTAAATTTAGTTATTCAGGTCAAAGAATTCCATGATTTCAATGGCGTGTAACTCAGTGTAATTACCATGTTCCCAGCATTTTTTGACAACAAATTAATTACTACCTATTTATAAATTCCTTTTATAATGTTTACTATTATACTTATGCTGCTTACTATTTTCGTGCATATAAATGTGTTATATAATTTAACAATAAAATCGGTGATTTGCATTCAAATGCAAAAAAATATTCAAAGGCCAATAATTTATAATGCTGTGATGAAATTGTGTGGTTAAATGTGTTTACTGTGAGTTTAATACAATAGGCGTGTCTGTACAACTATTTCATAATATGTAAATATAATTTATATTTCCGTCTTTGAAGTACGAAGTTATTTACACATATTATAATATGAGGTTTTCAATCGCATAATGTAAATAATTATTGTTATTCTTCTTCACATCGTGGTACACTGGTACGAACCTACTAACTGTTCGGCAATGACTTGCGTTTAGACAAAATCTTACAACGTAATAATTCGAAAGTATTGAACATTTAGTTGGTGATCCGTGGATGTTAAATTAAACCCAAACCTGTAATCATTATTATAGGTATGCAATACGCATAGGTATATTGTGTAATATATTTGTATGAGTATGTATAAAGTGAATAGATCAGTATCTATAATTTGAAGTAAAATTAATATTTTTCTTGGGTGTTCAATTATAGTTATAAATCAACTTTGAAAAAAAGTAACAGGTCTTGATAATGGTCCCTCAGAATCCATGATAAACACTTGAAATTTTAAATTATAATAATTTATAATGTCCTTAAATGTAGATTATATACATAATTTTAACACGATCAGTCTTACGGACATTTCTTGTGATATACAAATTTAATCAGTTTTATAACTAGTATTTATTCAATTCAATGTGAATGGTAAAATATTATAATGTTTGGAATTTTGAATTAATACATTTGAATCACATTTTGTATGAATTTATTTTGCCAATAATATAAATTTCTATTGATGGAACTAAAAAATTGAAAGTAAGTTTTAAAAAATAAAGTGTTTATTTTACTACCTACCCACTATAATAGTTTTAAACTCAAACATATACGTCCTAGTAGCTACTTAGTTAGTTAATGATTAACCAATTAATAACTAAATACCATAAATTAAATTTATATTAAAAAGAATATTTATTAAAAACTCGAATAACGTTTTAGTGCGCGTCTATGTGTGTATGTCTGTCTGCGTTTATTATATTATGGTGATGGTTAAACATGTAGTAACATAACAATGCTGTTTGTAAAACCTTTTTATATGCCTGCTTTTGGTTTGTGAGGTAAATTTCAAACACATGCATTTTAAAAATGCATTATTTCAACAACTTAATATTATGGTGCATACCTACGCATTATATTAACCATCACTGATGTTTTAACGGTCGAAATATTAATTAGGTACTGCCATTAAAAAAAAAAAAAACTCGTACACACTATGCGCCCCATATAATCATTGACATGGAACCAGGTGATCCCGGAAAACTTAATGTTATTCATATATTATTAAAAACGAAACTGTAAAAACATGAGTTATTCAATTTCAAACGTAAACAAAGAGTATTAAATTGCTCTCATTAAAGTTCTGTGATCATTATAGTTTTCCACAATATGACTTCGATGTGCGAAAGTGTAGTTCTATCGAGGAGATCAAGGTCGTCTACTTCAATGGTTCAGACTATACGGGGGCCGTTTAACTGTGTAAGGTAACTTGAATGTTGTGTGAAACCGGTTCAACTAGAGGAGAAGCTAAGATAAATGAACCTCTGTAAACATTGTTGTATAGGGGTGACAACAAAGTGGAATATTCAAATTCGAATGATATGACGTACACAGATAACGAGTGTACGGTTTGATGTATGAAATAATAATTTTGTCTGATCAGTGATTATACATACTAAATAATAATTATTTTAACGTTACTTAAAAGAGATACAATTTTAAAAATTATGTAACAATTAATACACTATAGTTGAAACATTTATTATACTTATATTTATTATAATTTAAAATATTTTATAATAATTTCGATTTGATTTAAATTATAAATATATTCAATGGTTTAATAATTATACTGAATTTATTAATTTATATTGAATAATTATTGTTAAATTTTCCAACACTTTAAATCAATCAATGAAACCCTTAAGTTGAAAAAGTTCATCGTATCTTATTTCAATTTGTATTTATAATATTTCATACTTCTTCAGAATCTAAGTTAAACCCTAAATACTTTTATTACCTACGTATACTATTTTATTTTGCGGAATTATTTTTATGGAGCTCGTAGCTGAATAGATTTTAGATTATACGATGATGACATGGTTGTATGAGTATTTCAAAAGAGTGGTTTCACAATGGTCAAGTTCAGTCAACAATTAATTGGATATCAGTATATATAACTGAAAATGATGTTGTCCTGTATTAAATTATTCAAAATGTCCCCAATACATAAGACTTATAACACAAAATACGTTACACCGGAAAACCACTGTACCGTATTTCCTCATTTAAACATACGCCTTTATCATTAAGCCTGTACATACTAAATACTACTAATACACTCAACTGGAACTGTTTTATGTGTTTTTGTTTGTTTGTTTGTTTGTTTTTTTTTTTTTTTTTGAATGAGCATTTTGCTTGATATTTTTTAGGTGGACTTGGATTGCGGGATGTTTTTAGTTTTGTATTCCTAAATAAGAACCCTCTTGATGTACCTACTCGTAAACTACTAATTAATTAGCAATTCAATATTACTTACACCAATGAATATTTATTGGACCGAAACATCCATGAAAATATTGGATTTTATTTCTGATGAGTGATGAGATTTGCAATCCACTTAAAAATAATAATAATCCAAATAATTTAAATCAAGTTTACTATTTATATGTTTCACATCCTTGAGAGTCTCCTCCACATTCACAATTATTTCTATTACGTTTAACACCAAAACAATACCTAGGATCCAGTTTTTCATTCATTTACACCGCAGTCTAATGCGATGGTGTGACGTCAATAGGAGCTGTAGTACTATAACAACGTAGAGACCAGTTTATTTTTTCTTGAAAAAAATCGCCCATAATCCATTTTCCTCCTTGTCCGGCTAACGCTAGTTAATTGGTTGGCTTTTTATTTTGTGTTATTCCGCCGTATACATATTATTGTTGCTGCAGTCACGAACCGGTTTGAAAATGATGCTACGCGGCACCCGCCATCGTAAAGTTCCGGGTCTCCCATGAGAAGAGTGCGTGCGTTCGATACGAACACACGACAGAAAGTGGATTCCTCGGACGAACGTGAAGCCGATGATCGTTGCGTAATGATCTCTGGAGCCTTGGTTTTGTGCCAAATAAATGTTCGCCGGACACACATATGTGTTTCGCATTGTCTTTTCCAGTTTTCTTTGCAATACCCAATCGATGCTATGTATGAGTAAACGAGTATACGGTTTTCGATTAAATATATTTTAGAAACTTATATGGTTGCGTCTGCAATATACGCGCATAAGTTGTTTAATATGCACTTCATTACTGTAGGTACTGTAAAATGATAATTTTGTATCGATATAGTACGATGAATTATTAACGGTGTAAAGGTCGAGCAATTACTGTTTTTCGCTCCCGATGATGATGTTCTTCTTGGCTCAAGTTCCCTTGCCTTATCCAATTATTATGCTTATCTAGTGTGTGTACTCGCGAATTTCGTATTTTTTATTTTTAATTGATTTAATTCGTGTTAAATTTTTTTGCCAAAGACATAAATCGGATAAGATTTTATAAAGGTGCGCGCTGACCTAAATCCGCATTGGAGATCGTTCCTTTAGATGTCCCGATTCATTGACCCACTTACCATATCATCGCTATTAAGTACACATTATTCATTGTTGAGGAATGATTAGAGGATTCGAGTTAATTTATAATAGCCAAATTAATTATGCTAATGATCGGTCTAAAAACAATGATTTTCATTTTAAACGTTACTAACGCAAATAAAAATAAATATATAAATATTGAAATATCGTTTTAAATTCTAATAATAATATTCAAAACGTGAATATTGTATCGGTTCGCGGTCATCTCTTAAAGATTTTGTTGAAGGAAAAAATCCTGCCTATACTCATCGAGATCATTTGATAATATTACGTGTAGGTACTCGTATACACCTGCCTCGGTTTCAGAACTTATATCTAATAACCAATATAAAATGCATCTTCTTCATATGTGTCAACATTCAAAAGTGCCGTAATTTATTACACGTATTGTTTCTAACGGTAATCATTTTCCCGGTGTATATTTTTCTTTTTAGATCCAATATTCTATAACCGCGATCACTTTTATTTTAACAGCAACATGGTTTTCCTTGAGCGACTTCGCACAGTGTCGGCATGCACATACGGTTACTTTCACATCGCATTCCGATTGATTTTCGCACGACTTGAATACCAATGCATGCACATTATATACGCTAAGAAATGCATAGTACCAAAAGAAAAAAATAATAATAATAATAATGTGTGTACATGTACATATAAATCGGAAATCCATTATATTTTTATTTGTTTGTATGAAATTGTATTTCGTCTTTTACATGGTTAGGTCGGTTATCTTTGATGGTGTTCGAGTACACATTGTATAATATATGTTTCTAAACGAGCAGCTTCAATTTGTTTGGACGGATACGCATTTGATTTTTAAAGTGTTCCTTCTCGAAATGAGCATAGGTTTAATGATACATTTTAGATACAATCAGATTATCGGTCAATAATAATACCATCAATATTTTTATTGCATATTTGACCTTCACCTTTAATGTTTAAATTATGTATATTAATTGATTTATAGACTGTGGAAACCAACATCAATACGTTTAACAAATTATATAAGAGCATTAAGTCCAAACACAGTAAAAGTGTAGAGAATAGAAATGTACGTAATTTTCTTTTCTGAAAGTATATAATATCATTTTATATACAGTATTCGTGGAAAATACGGTACCAATACCATCGTCCTTAAACATAATATCGATCGTTTGACATGAGTAGGGTCACGCGACTTTATAATGTTGCGTCAAAGAAGAAAAGTAGAATAAACGTATTGTTAACGGAAAGAAAAAAATAGACTGTTCATCCACATACATTCGTGTGTCAAAAAACGATAGCCGACTAGATTGTAAAGAAATGGAAAACTTTGTTCTAACTCGACCGTCGTCGATACGCTTTAGAGTGTGATCAAAATTACTCCAGAACGTAAACGTGATCGTTGTTTTCCTCAATTGATGGTAGTCGACTTTTTACGTATCAATCTTAACGCGAGACCTTGGAATTCATCAATTTTCCCTGAAATATATATTGTCCGTGAACCATGACTACATCGATCTGTGTCCAAACACGTTATTTTATAGGTGAATATGAGCGCGACTTGTTGTCGTCTCAAGGTGTCTATAATGTCGTTTTAACCTTCTTCTATTAAACAATATATTAAAACGTAAATCATAACAGCTAATAATGTATAATGTATTAGGCCATAAGACTAGATAAAAGTATACCTATAATATGTGCCTATTAACTATATTATTTACATTATTTTACGAATATTTTAAATTATATCTTCCTATGGCAGCATTCGGACGGCCTTGTAAGAAAGAAAAAAAAATTAATAAAAAAAAAATCGGTCGGCTACAAATCATCGATTGAGTAAGGGTATACCTATATACACGAAAGAGTAATCCGAGAATTCCGAAACGCTGTTCGTAATTACTGTACACAAAATGTAATATTGGTATTGTTGTACTCGGCAGCATGCAGTGTCGACATAGCATAACATGCATCACACACGTTTGTTTATGTTAAGTCGGAAATCTTCTCGAATTTCGCTTACAACGCACCGGGTAGGTTATAAAATAGGCGTTATAGCGTAATGTTGTAGCCATAGAAAGCTTTACATTTCGATGCGTTTAATAATTGCAATATAGTATTATGACAATATCCACCACACCTGTAATATACGATGAACGACTATCGCGGAACAGGTATTATTCGCACGCGTGTGCAATAACAAGATGTCGTATAGTCATGTACGGCGGGATATTATACCGCAAACGGGCAATTTACGTGATTAGCGTACGCGATACGACGTTTTGTTTCGCGATGACGGTTCGCGGGGAGAATACTACTATGTTAAACGGCGTGCGAGGAAAACAATAACAACGGTTACTAAATTCGGTGCGAGTCAACAAAAATGCGCGCATCGTGATGGGAATAACGCATCAAGGGTATTGGTGACCATCGTAATATTTTAGGTGTTGTGAATAAATTGCCCGTATCAGCGTATCACCAGATTATGTAGGTACACGTATTGGTTATTCACGCTAGTCCATGCTACGTATATTTGGCTAACAAGAACGACGCATGGGTGGAGGGGGGGGAGGGGCACTGGACCACCCCAGAGCCAAAACAATTTTAATATGAATAAGGCATAAGCAATATATAAGAATTGTTTATAAAATAACCTTTCTATTATCTTTCGTATACTGCGAAAAATAATATAGTAAGTAATAAATTACATCTACTACATGCTTATATGTATATTTTATTGCATCTCTTCCAAACAATTTCTAGGTATCTGTGATATTGTTGCTATTACTACACCATCATATAGTGTAAAATAGTCATGCATAAACTATAGCACCCTCCCCCTCCATAAAATTTTGAAAATACGTCACTGGTGTTCCTTTAGGGACTTGGGGTAGACCCGACCCCACGCTTGAACAGACCTCTTGTTATTACGTTTTCTACGTATTATGTACATTATATTGTCGTGTTAAGTATCCTTGTACGAAACAATTACTTAAAATTAAATTTAAACTTAATAATGTTATATATATATATATATCATATAGGTATACATAGATGGATTATTTCGTGTTTTATATAATAAATGTAAACTGTTCGTATAGTGTAAATTATTATTCAATGTGATTGGGCACGTCCCGCATTAATAATAAAAATAAAAAACAATATTATAACGATACATTATAATATAATGATGACGACAAAACTAACCGTATATTATTACCCGTGATTGCAGGAGAACTGTGCGTTGAGAAACCGCTGTGCAGCCTTTGGAAGAACTACACGTGCAACCAGAAGCCGGACGTGCACATGAAGCTGACCATCACGCAGTCGGGCCTGAAGGCGTTCACCAAGGAGCACGGGCTGACCGAGTACTGGAGCCACCGCGTCACGTACTGCCTGGCCTCGCCGCAGTTCCCGCGCATATTCTGCTGGGTGTACCGACACGAGGGCCGCAAGCTGAAGCAGGAGCTCCGGTGCCACGCGGTGGTGTGCTCCAAGGAGTCGGTGGCCAAGCGGATCGCGGACCAGCTGCAGAACAGGCTGGCGCAGGCGCTGAACGAGTTCAAACGGGACAAGATCAGCCGGCAGAACGCGCGGCTGTCGCTGGCTAACAGCGTGTACGAGAACCCGTCGCTGCCGCGGCGCAAGATACTGCTGTCGACGGGCTCGCACAACTACAGGCCGCCGCTGGAGCGGTCCAAGTCGGCGCCGCGGCTCATGTCCATCGAGGAGAGCCTGGAGGAGGACGAGGAGCCGGCCAACTGCGTCGCGTCCCGGCTCAGGTGCCGCGCTGAGAACCGGTTGCGTACCGGCACGCTGCGGGGCCGGTTGGGCGGACTTTACGGTTGCAGGGAATCGGCCGCCACCGTCGCGACGACCACTACCGCCGCCGCCGCCGCCACCGCCGCTGATGAAGCCGTGTGCGAGATCGAAAACCGACTGGCGGAAACCCTGCAACTACGGGACGACTGCTGTGCCACCCCCGGCGACACGGGCAAAACGGAACAACAACCCTTTGTCGGGGCGGAATCGTCGTTGCCATCGTACCGGGACATGGTCGCCGAGGGCCAAGAGTTGTTGTCGTCGTCGTCGGAGTCTGAGTCGTCCACAACGGTTTGCGAAGACCACCAGCAGCAGCAGCAGCCGCAGCATCAGCAACAGCTGTTGCTCAAGTACAACGAAGTGATCGTGGAATGTCCGCAGGGACCCGAGGACGTGTGCTACAAGTACAACAGTCTGGTGCGGGACCGGAAGAGACTGTTCGAGACGTTCGGCGGGGGCGCGGCCGCGGGCGGACGTCGCAATCTTTTCAAGCGGACCAGCTCGGACGTGGAGCTGGTGGGCGCGTACAACAACCTGGTGAAGAACCGCAAACTGTTGTTCGAGGGCAGTTGCCGGGACGAGGAGGACGAGGACCTGGACGAGGACCTGGACGACCTGGACGAGGACAAAGACTGCGGGTACCCGGACGACGAGTCTACGCCCAGCCTGCAGAGCATATCCAGCGGCGGGTCGGACGCGTGCAAGAAGATCGCCGTCGACCGGGACTCGTTGTCCGAGGAGGACAGCGACGAGAGCGGTTACGTGGAGGCGCCGCCGCCGTCCCGTTGCCCGGCCGATGTCGACGAAAAGCAACTGCACAAACGCGGCAACGGCAGCGGCAGCAGCAACAGCAGCCACGCGGCCGCCAGAAGCATTTTGGCCCGTCATATCGGCTCGTAGTTACGATAATCACGCGATCGCTGTGGATTAGTGTTATTTTTTTTTTTTTTTAACACGCGGGCTACAGGTTTGTTCGTACAATCGTGCGGGTGCAACTTTGCCGCCGTGCGCCGAGTGTGTGATACGATATTATGTTGTACATAAATTATCGTTGTCGGTCGCAGTGCATGCACATAGGGTTCTCCCAAATGTCTTACCCAACCTAAAGTTTCATTGTTGATAATTTTTCCAATCCGTAATGAAAAACTTGATTGAAATCATGTGTGCGCCACTGCAAATGATTGTTATTCGGACATGCGTTTGACTCCCCAGCCACACGTGATGGTAAACGAGAACGTGGCGAAAACGCGTTAGAATAAAAAACAATAAAAAAAAATACAACTAAAACAAATATATAAACGTTGACGGGGGACAACTACTGCAGTAGTTTTTCGTGTGCAACAGAAGAAATGGCAACGGGTCAACCGTGCGGTTACCACACGTTGTCGCGAGAAGCAGTTAGTCGGCTGCAGCGGCCGGCGGACGAAAACTAGTTTCACGTTGTATAAAAACAACCAGTTTTAACGTGTTTATTTCATTCCTTGCGTACGGAATTCAATCGTGTCCGAAGCTTTTTACTCCTTTGTCAGTGCTGCTGATTTCATCCTCACGTCGCCATGCATACCGCGCAATGATATACCACGTGCGTTTATTGTACATATGTAAATATCACAAATCGACCTAGTCAAGCATTCGTATTATTAGGGATTAGCATCTAATGGTAGCGAATAAAATATACATATATATGTATAATACGTAGCTGTGTGTGTGTGTGCGTGTAATGGAGGAGAGTGTGACGTCGACTCGGATTTCAAAACGTTATCGTTGGTCGTCTCTTCATCGAGTATCCAATAATAACAGTACACACGTTTTAAACGAAAAAATATATTACAAAATATACCAAACAAGGTGCTAGCTAATTAAATTAGGCGTTTAATTGTTTATATATATATATATATATGCTTCCATTTAGGTAGAGCTTCCACAGTTCTACCTATATACTGTACGCACACACATTATTCACGTTTACAAACACGTGTGTATTGTTTTTCCACTTATGCGAACAAAATATACGACTCTAAAAATATTCCGAAACTTAGCATTGCTAATTATCAACCATCAAAACGCGATGTGTTTTGTATTTTTTTATTTTTGCTAAAATTCATTATTATAAAATTTCGACCGACGTTCCTATAGCTAATTTTTATTATTATTACTTTTTTTTATTTATGGTAGAGTTTTATTTTAATGGAAATCAGAGTCGAACAAAAGTAGTTTAAACGTGTGTTTCTACATATATATATATATATATATAAAAAGTATATTACATATTATTTTTTTAATCTTACTGTATATGCTTGTGTTTGCGAACTTTACCTGTCCGCTCGCTGATTATAGTGATTGCATATTTATAACATTAAATTAATACCATTTGTGTAGTTATTGTACATAATTATTATATTAGCCCGGACCTGATTTATAATACTATTATGTACCTACACGTTGCGCTCAGAAAATAATTCGAAAACCGAAACGGCAACCTTATTATGTTATTACACTATAGACTCTATAGTATAGAGTACCTACCAGTGCAGCGTTTTTAATTAAGAGATATATCTGATCACTTAGACTTGTTTAAAGTAATATGGTGTTCTCTTATCGCCTGAACCTAGGAAAATAATTAATAATATTTTTAATATACCAAATGAAAATCGTAACATTTTATAAATGTGTGCGTGTGTACCTATATACTTAGAATTAGTTACTGCAATATTGTATTATTTATAATGATTATTATATTTTGTATAGATGATTATTATTTTTATCTTATGCTTTTTTTTGATAGTTGAATTAAATTGTTATTGAAAAAAAAAAAAAACCAGTTTGAAATCATTTCGTATCCCTAGCTCATCTTTCTCTTCTTGAACCTGCCCAGATCTGCCCGATGGGTTATACGCAATATTTACAGCCAAATCGGTGCGTTTCGTATACCGGTTGATCAATAACCACGATAAGAACGATTATAATGGATTTATGTGCATCGACTGACCCGGTGACCACAACCCGGGTGTGAATTTCATTATAATAATAAATGCCGGGCACACCGTTATTATTATATTCCGGTGACCGGCGAAACGATGATAAACCGAGTAAATTAAATAAACAAGCTGTATATAGGTGCGTATTGTGAACTTTTGGTGCGTGTACAACACATTATATATTATAAAATGACATAAATAAACGATTGCTATTAATGTGCATTATGCATACCGTGCATACTTGTTGCATCTATTATTCACATTTTTTTCCACCCATACTATAAGTGATCGCGTTTTCCCTACTCGCAAACCCGTGTGCTAGGTATAGAGTTTATAGTTGCTGCAGTCGTCGTCGCGTTCACTAAATCGTCATTTCGCCGGTGTTTATAATAT
The DNA here is from genome assembly GCA_025469195.1 of Chaitophorus viminalis. Classification (NCBI taxonomy): domain Eukaryota; kingdom Metazoa; phylum Arthropoda; class Insecta; order Hemiptera; family Aphididae; genus Chaitophorus; species Chaitophorus viminalis. Next base: position 631 of record JAIPRK010000233.1, on the reverse strand, counting down.
ACATCGGTGGTTTTCAAACTGGGTGCCGCGGCACACTGGTGTGCCGCGAGTATCCACTAGGGGTGCCGCGATTTTTCCATAAATTACCGATTGCATTGAATTGCGATATAAGAAAATAAATGCTTTCAATCTCTATGGATTTGTTATGTATTTATATATTAATAAATCGACAGTTTGTAGGAATAAAATGATTAAGATAAGTAATCTCAGATAGCTATTGAACTATAAAATGTATAGGTTATCCGTTATATTGTTAGACCTCTGGCAGTGTATACGTCGCAATCGGCCTGGACGTATTTGTAGTTCGTATTCGTATTCGTATTCGTATTCGTATTCGTAGTGTAGTTTGTCTTCTAATTGTATTGTAATAGCATACGAGTATTTAAAAAAAATACATTTGTGATAAAGGTACATTTACATATATTTATAATTATTATAATCATGGATAAATTTGTTACTCGTTCTGTTGACAATAATGCGTCAGTAAGTCAACCACCAAAAAATAAAAATAAAATACAGTAATATTCGTCAGTATCACGAAGATTACTTAAAAATGGGATTTTCTTGTACTGGTGATACAGATAATCCTCGTCCATGGTGCGTTGTATGTGGTGAAAAATTGTCAAATGAA
>JAIPRK010000232.1:245071-285042 GCA_025469195.1 Chaitophorus viminalis | reverse complement strand
AAAATGTATTTGGTCAAAACGTGAATTTGCATAAAATTTCCTGTATTTTCGTAATTTTTTTATCATTTTTTTCGACGCTTTTAAAAAGTATTGAAAAAGTTGCTTTTTGACAAAGGGTATTAAGGGGTGGCATTTTGAAATCTGCCCCCAGGCGGAAATTTTCTTAACCCGGCACTGCATATGTAGGTATAGAATATTATTTTTATTAAGAACTACAAAATTATGACAAATTAAGACGTATTTAATACGTCATAAGAAATTAAATTAAAGGTACATACAATCAAGCGCACCCGCAGGATAAAATCCCACTAGGGGCAAGATAAAAATTACTTAAAATATAATATACTCACTAATTAAATAATAGTAGAATCAAATTAATAGTAATATTTAATAATATATAGATGTTTAATAATTTGACTTTAACAATATTCTTATATTTATTAAATGGTAAAATGGAATACCATGCATAATATTGAAGTACAGTTAAAAATTCCCGAGAGCAATGGCCTCGTTTGCCCTCCCCCTGCGGGCGCCCTTGCATACAAAAATTATTATTATGTTCATTGATTAAATATAGGTACAAATGTACAATAACAATGTAGGTATGTATATCAATGTTATGTTTTAGGAATTACTTCAATGACACGGTTGGTGTTATTTTGAACGGACGATGACGCCAATATAGCGGGCTCCATATTTGTAACTTTAAATTTTAAATCATTATTAAATAATATTTAAAGTTAATAATAATCCATTCTAATGTTTTTTATAAAGGGAGATTTTATTCGCGTGCCATCTATGATCTATGACTATATAGTGATGCACGTTTCACAGGTTGATAAGCACCGCTATAATCTATTCTATTCCACGATTACAGTCGGCAATCCTCACTAATCCGGATTCGGACTGTCCTAACTTCCCAATTAAGTCTGTCGTCGGTACTCGTCAATTCGTCACTCATCGTAGTGCATAGAATATAAGAAATGTAGGCACATATTCAAGATCAATTTTCGTGGGGGGGAGGGGATTTAAAATATTTTTAGTACATGATTTTGTTATTACTTTTAACTTTAATGGTATAATATGATACAGTATAATAATGTATACAAAATTTAATTCTAATGAAACTTAAGAAGCAAATGGAAAATAAAATAAAATTGAAATCATATAGGTACAACAAAATCAAGCTTGCGTGATATTTTGGAAAATTATTGATTATTTCTTCAATATTCATTGGTATACTTCAGTAGACTGCGACGATACAGCTATTCGACAAATAGGTTTTTAATTGTTAAAAGGAACGTTCTGCTGCGATGATAAATCGACACTGGAAGTATTGCATGCACTTATGTCCTATAGTTAATAAAACACCAAATGTTTCGATAAAGGTCTTTCGACAAACCGTATATCGATTGCGGATTTTGGAAATTCTTATTGGCTACAAGCTTACAAATTTCCATTTTTTCAATCCACACCTTCAATTCTGATTTAAAAGTTCAAAAGTTAAAATCAATGTATTTTTTAGTCATTGCAACTTGGATTTATTTTATTATAGAAATTTAGAATCAAGTTTTTTAAACTAGAAATAATAGAATAGTGTATTTGTGTTATATAAATCTTTTAATTGATTGACTTTTGAGGTAAGTATACCTACTTTAGTCTAAAAATGGCAAAAAACATAATCTATCTTATGTACCTACTGTTTGAATGGATCTGCTGGAATATTGTTACGATGGACAGAATGCCTAATTACTATTTACTCGTGGCATTTTTACCGTTTCATCTACTAAGTTTAATACATTTCCTACTTTTAAAAATAATTTCTGAAATTCTTCTTCACTATATTTTATTATTTTAACGAATATAATGAATACCTTGAACACAATTATTGATATATTCTGATATTTACAACACTCGAATAAATCTACATTTATTGTTTGTAGAGATTTACATAAATAAGGCAATGTTATGTTTTTCTGTAATGAACAATGATATTACAAATGAACTTGAGGTAATAGTTTTCGAAAGTTGAAATGTAAGTTGCGATGATTCTAAATTATAATATAATGTTCGAGGTATTAAACATTTAACATTAGATGTTATAATACCGTCTACATCTAACAAACTGACTATTATAGATATTTATTATATAGTAAACTGAAAACTGGCGAACTAGTATAGTTTAAGTAATTGTAATAACATAAATATGATAATAATATTTATAATAAAAATGTATAAAAATTATGAAATTCAAAAACATATCAAACAGAACCATTACAGTATAAAATTTAAAATTTAAAATTTCGTACTAAACAAAGTGTGTCGTCTGTCGTATTATACACAATATTAATCTGATTAAACTGTTTGACCATCACTGTTTGTTTATTGATTTCAAAAACAGTTTTTTGGTTTTTCTTGGCGCTGGATTTTCGAAACTCTATAGGTACAATATTCCAAGGATCTTTCTATCATTGCAAACGATGTTGTGGACGCACTGTTGGGTTCCGGGCGTTTCCCCATATTGATTTTTTTCTTATCATATGAGTTTCAAGTACAGATTATAGCACTGGATAGTCCGTTCATCGCCATCAGTTCCTCCTTCCTTACTTATATTATAGCACTTAATTTAGATATTTGTTTTTAAATTAATTTAATGAATAAGAATGCATTTTTTTTTGTGAATGTTTAGTGAATTCTTCATAAAAATGTCCAAGTATCCAATTTTAATATTCGGGTGTTTGTTGTCCGCATTATCATCGTCCTTCAGTGATGAAGTGCCAACAATGGCTATTTCCTGTGGCAAAACATCATTAACTGCCTTACCCAAGTATCAAAATTCCATGGATGCTTTTGGGTTCAAAAATTTGTTAGTGTCCCTCTGGAATAAGAACACTAAGCTGGTAATGGTTTTGCAAGATGAACTAAGCCTTGAAGATTTCACAGTAAAAGGTAATAGGTACTTCAAATGTACTTGATAAAGTGATTCAGAACCACCCATCTTATTTTATCGTGTTTTATTAGAAGATTTAATTGAAAATGTATTCATATCCTGTTCTACATGGAAATTATTAATTTTTCGTTTTATCTGTAATTTATGTTGTCTTAGCATATTTGTAATGGAACAAATTACTAAACGCCTGTATATTTTTATTAAGTAATTTAAAAGAAAATTCACTGTTGATAGTTAGAGTTTTGATGCTTTTAATTGTTGTTTCTTGATTATAATACTGTGGACAGTTATTTTAATTTTTAACTCCTACTGAATACTTAAAATTATGAATCTAATAACTTTTTATACAAAATACTGTTCATAGTAGGCGTGACACACATGTTGAATTTATTACTATCTAACAATAATTTTCTTACTTTTTTTAAAAATTAACCCAATCTTAATGATATCTCAGTAAAAAAAACTAAATGATTTCAATGATGCTTGAATTATAATGAAAAATAATGTTTTTGATATAAAAAGATTACATTTTAAATACATCCTTTACAATAGTTTCTTAAACTTATTATTAAGTTTCTATCTTAGGTATATGAATTTCATATAGATAAGTACATAACTTCTATAATATATTTGGAATTTAAAATATGTGTCGATAATGTTACCAAATTTTGTAGAATGAATTACAAAAAATTATAACAAGTAGAGATATATGATTCAATCTGTGTTACTCTGCAGTTTAGAAAAAAATCAATAATTATTAATTAATTATGTGGAACAGTCTGCCACAGGCACTTTCAATATGATAATCAGTTGTTAATCATGGTATAAACTTTCAACATTATGGCAACTTGTTCTTTGTTAAAATGTTATCAAGTACCTACATAAATTAATAAGTATTCCATATTGTCATTGTTAAAATACAAATTATAAAATGGTAAAGTACAGAAAATAGTTTTTTTCATGTATTTTAAACGTCAAAGATTATAACTCAACATGTTGGTCATATTTATGGGAGTATAGAACAAGATTCTTAATTTTTTGTATTTGAGTATAATTAATCTACCTATTTTAAAATAAATTTGTATTAAGCAGAACATAATAAATAATATTTTTTTGTTTCTAATATCAAAATTTAACTGTCAATTTTAATTTGTTTATTTTGTAGATACACATGGTCATAGTTTATTAAAATTATTTGAAAATTCTGAAGAAAGCCGTTTTTTCCCATCAGTTGATCAACCTGAAAAAGCTGTTGAAATGTTATCTAAGAATGGTTTCTCTATTAAAGATTATAATGATGATACATATGTAAATAGTTCTGGAAAAATTATAGCTTTAGCAGATCTTAATAAAAATGATCGTAACACTAATGATGATAGACAGTCAACTTTATTGAAGAATAATGATGATGTTTCAAAAATATTTAATAATCTTTGTGAACAGTATACCAATGTAGTATTACTATTTTCTGGTAAACTGAATCCATGGATTAAGAAAACTGAAGAATCCAATGCACATCATTTTGTAACGAGACATCTAATGGCTGCTGATAGCACGTCTAAATCATTTGTAATTGGGGATACTAAAAAGAAATCACTTATATATTCAGCTAGCTATCCAACTTTATCAATCAACAATGGTCCTGATACTCAACTCAAAGAAAATAATGCTGAAGTATGAATATTTACTAATGTATATATCTGTCAAAACATTTAACATGTTTTTTCTATTTTTTTTTAGGTATTTATTGATGATTCACGTGATTCATTACTTAAAGTCGGAACAACCTTTTTAGTTAATGACTCTAAAATTACATTACGTTTTCGTTTTGAAAGAATAACATTTTCTTGGGAATTGCAATCAATTGAATTTGAAAATGGCAGCTCTAGTGTTTTGCTCACACCTAAACAGCCAATTAGTGCTCTAAAAGGATTGTCTTACTACTCGGATGGTCCAGTGATCTTCTCTAATGATACCATTGTATTGAAATTTAACGATAAATTTCAGGTTTGTCATTTTTTTAATATTTCTTTGTTCAATTTATGATGTTATTTTTAATACAACTTTAATTTAATATTACTTTTATTACCAAAAAGTATAAATTTTTTCCACGTTTATTTGTTACACTGATTGACGATAGTAATTATTAAATCATAATTATTAATGGACCTTTGGCCAATTATCTATGAACCTTTAAGCAATATAAAGCTTAGTAAAGGCTAAAATGACCTAACATTGAAAGTTTTGATACTACTTATTTAAGTATCATGTGAAGTATAGTATTTTGAAGCATATTAAAAAAATACCTGCTCAATAATTTTTCCTAACAATAAAATTTTTTTGCTGCTTGTAATTATATAAATAGATCATTCTAAAAATATCCTTATTTTTTATATTTTGTACTTTACAATTATTTAGTTTTAAACGGCTATTTTCAAATAATAAGTATAATTTACAATGATCGAAGCTCTTTATAATAATTTTAATGTGTAACCTAATAATAAAAATGAATTATTTTTATAACTAGGTTCAGCCATGGTTGACCGAGTCATCTGGAGATGCGAAATTCAGTGACCCTCAAGAACAAAACTCTTTCTTTACACCACCCATATTGGCTGGTTTATTTGTCACTTTCATTATGCTATTTATTGTTACATGGGGTATCACTATGATAATGGACATAAAAACTATGGATACATTTGACGATCCTAAGGGCAAAACTATTACCATCAATGTTGCTGAATAAATTTACATTCCATCAATGTTATAATTAAATATTAATTTGTTAAAACTTGTTAATAATTTTTTTTTTTCTTAAATTTAAATACGATTTTAGTTAATATTTACCTTAAAAAACTTGTCTTTTATTTATAGTTAAATAGATACATAGATAAATAGAAACATGTATAATATTTTGTTTAATTTGTTAATTTAGGTTCCAATATCCTTAATTGTAGTTTAACAATTAAGATTTAAAAATCAAATGATTATGGTGATTAACATTTGTAAGAAATATAATTAAATTAACTACTGGGTCTTTGAAACAATGTTTCTAATTTTCTATGTCTCTTATATTTATATTGTATAATGAAATGATCTATATTTTATAAATATTAAGTTATGACTTGAATTATACAATGATCCTATGACTTAATGAAAAGTGTATGGAAGATATGCTTACAAAATTGTTTGATCCATGAATACAATTTTCGATAAGTTAATTATTTATAAATGAAATGAATTTAAAATGGTTTTATCCCAAAAGTGTAGAGTGCAATATTAGAAAGCTCAGAAATTTTTTTAAATGGTTCTGAAAAACTGGCAGTATTGAATAGTAATTATTATTAGGTATATTTTGTACATTAAGGGTAAAAAAAAATGGGATTTCTAGCTATTATAGGAGTTTTTTTAACATTGTTGCACTAATATTTAAAACTTTAAATTAATCAAAACATTTATATCAAGATTCAAGATCATTGGAGTTCCGAATATTTATTACTTTATTTTTAGGATCAGCCGCCACTGAAGACACTAAACAGGTTTGCGACATGGTGATAATGTGTCTTCGTCGATAAAAGATAATAATGGGTGTTTCAAACAAGTATTATTAAATATAATTAAATTAATTGACTTTTAATAATTTCAAACATTTAAATCATTTATCATATCAACATTCACAATTTTAACCCTGGGCTGTTATGCAGTGTTTTTAAATGACGAGTTATTATTCATTAAATACTTCGGGCTTCAGTATTCAGTAGGTGTTGTGAAACTTAATATCTCAGTGCACTAAGATCAACGTCCAACACACATGTCAATTTTCTTTTATACAAACATGCCACATGTTTTTATTTGAAGAATTGTAACCTATAGTTGTACCCATATTTCTCAGAGTTCGATTTTCGAAATCGATCACGTATTCACGTCACCCGGCAGAGACACCGCTTGCCCGCGTCGCATTTTTGGTTCCGCTTCCGATTCCGAACTATCAATTTTACAAGAATCAGTTTATACTTGGTCAGCAATCCAACCACTACGCACTTCTATATAGTCTTTGACAGTTAACCTCGGTAAGTATCGATCATTGGCAATTTATAAGGTTATGAACAATTTACCGTTATTCAAACTCACGTGTTTTCTTATTGGTTTATTGGCCAAAATTTGATAACCTATTATAGATTATAGATATAACTCTGTAGTGTTTACGCATTAAACGCGTGCTTGAGTATAAAAAAAAAAATTAACAAAAAGTATTTCAATTTGGAGAATTCAGAATTTCAACAGGTCAAATTCAAACCGCGTAAGACGATTTTTAAATTTTTTTCTTCAAATCAACTAATTTAAATAATTTTTCTCACTTTTTAGTTTTTATAAAGCACATAATGTCTCGCAAACCTTGCGTACTCGTTCTAGAAGACGGTACCGAATTTTCTGGTTATAATTTTGGCTCCAATGTCCTACCTGTTAATGGTGAAGTTGGTATGTCGCTATTTGAAGTATTCTTGTGGGGCCCACCACTAATATAGTACCTATACTTGTTTAGTATTTCAAACTGGAATTGTCGGATATCCCGAATCACTGACTGATCCTTCATATTACAAACAACTGTTGGTATTAACATACCCACTAGTGGGCAACTATGGAATTCCAAGTGATGAGACCGATGTGTATGGGATTAAACGGTAAGTGCACAAGATATTGATTTTCTTACAGTGGACTCCAATAGTAGGTACAATAAGATACAATCTGTTTAAATGCTGCTTTGAATACCTTAAATTGATCTTGATTACAATTTTAGTTATAATTAATATATCTGAGAAATAGCTTTTTTTTTAATGTTCAGTGTGTTGCCTTATATTTTAGTCATATTTTCAAAAGTTCAAGTTTATGTAAAATATTTCAAAAAATCTCATTAAATCATACTATACATTAGAGCCATTTGTTTTCAAATTATTTTACACCTGCCTATATCGATAATTTTTTTATTTTGCTTGCCTACAAAATATGTCAATCTCTGTAACTTGATTGTTTTTGAATGATATAATACCTGTAAAATAATATTATAATTAAATCAATAGTTTTAATAATTTTATCATTAAGTTAACATCATTTTTGTTAAGTATGGTATACATCTGTATATATTTATATAAATAATGTCTATGCTCAAATGAAAAAAAAAAAATTATAAAATTACAATAATAATACAATTTACAATTTTATTTTATAATCCATGTTAATAGTATTATTTGATTATGTTAATATTTATTAATTTTGTAATTTATGTGAAAAAAAAATTATTTTAAATTGTTATCAATTTGTATTAAATATTATTATTTATTAATGGCGTAAATGTGTTCTAAAATCTCTATAAGTTAAATTTTATTTTATTTTTTGTTCTTTATTTGATTTAAACAATATATACATTATGTATAATAAGCTTAAGTGTTAACAAAATTAAGGTTACAGCCAGAAGATATAAAGGAGAAGCCGTCCATTGGCGACATTTCAGTAATAGGTTAAATTAATTTAGTTTTGTGATATAATTATTATACATTGAATTTTAACTGTTGACTTTTAACTTGTATTTAATGGAGCAGTAGAGTTTTATTGTGATAATATTTTTGTAGTCTTAGTTGTAAACCTTAATGAAAAATAGAAAATCTGTCCAGGTTAATTTCTATTCTATTACAAAAATAGTACCTATTTTATTTTTATGACTTAGAATACATATTATAGTGATCTACCTATTTATAAAAAAATAAATTATGGAATATTCTATTTCTTTACTATAAAATACTAACAAGCATTTAGTGGAGTATATTTAACAACATTGTAAATTTATCTTACTTTTTAATATTATTGTTAATGAAATTATTACTGATATGTAAAAGTATTTTATGTTAAATTTTTAGTATGTATATTTTGAATAACTAAAGTTTTATTCAACAATTGATTTTTATATTTTTATTACAGTTGGTTTGAGTCCAATCGTATCTGGCTATCCGCCCTAATTGTTGATGAAGTATGTGATCGTCCAAGTCATTGGCGTTGTGAAAAATTATTGGACAAATGGCTAGCTGAATGTGGCATTCCAGCCATATGTGGTGTAGATACACGTACATTAACTAAACATATTAGAGAAAGCGGAACACTTCTCGGGAAAATTGTTACTCTTACTGAAAACATTGACAAAAGTTTTAAAAATATAGTTAATCCTAATAAAATTAACTTGATAAAAGATGTTTCAATTTCAGTTAGTATATTTTAGTAATTTTTTCTTTTTTTACTATTTCAAAATTATTTAAAATTATATTCACTCATATAAATGATATATTTTTGATTTTAAACTGAAAATGTTTAGATGCCAAAAACCTACAATGAGCAAGGCTTTCCTAGAATTAGATTTGTTGATTGTGGCTTAAAATACAATCAAATCAGATGTTTTCTTAAACGTGGTGCTCGAGTTGATATTGTACCATGGAATTCGCCCTTAGATGATATTGATAACTATGATGGTTTATTTCTAAGTAATGGCCCAGGAAATCCTGAGATGAATAAAGAAACTATTCTAAATATTCAGAAAGTGCTAAAGAATACAACTACTGTTAAACCAATATTTGGAATTTGTCTTGGTCACCAATTGCTTGCAACAGCAGCTGGTTGTAAAACTTATAAAATGAAGTAAGTTGTGTTTTATATCCTGGTTAATATTATAAATGATGTCATTATCTTTAACAACTATTATTATTTTACTAGATTTGGAAACAGAGGTCAAAATCAGCCGTGTATGTTTAGAGAAACTGGAAAATGTTACATGACTTCACAAAATCATGGATTTGCTGTAGATCCTAAAGTATCAGATTGGACTGCATTATTCACAAATATCAATGATAAATCAAATGAAGGAATCATACATAATACCTTACCATATTTCAGGTATTTATTAATTATATTAGACATTAGACAACAGTATAAATGAACTATAATAATTATTATTTTTTCCCCATAGTGTTCAATTTCATCCAGAAGGATGCCCTGGCCCTGAAGATCTAGAATGTCTATTTGACGTATTCTTAGAAGCTGTTACTAGAACTAGAAAAAATAATAACTATCAATTGATGGATGTTCTTCAACATCATTTAAATCCAGAGATTCATAAAACAATAGTAGATGTACAAAAAGTTTTAATCCTTGGTTCTGGTGGATTATCTATTGGTCAAGCTGGTGAATTTGATTATTCTGGATCTCAAGCAATAAAAGCTTTGCGTGAAGAGAATATTGTTACCATTTTAATTAATCCAAATATAGCAACAGTACAAACATCTCTCGGTCTAGCCAATAAAGTATACTTTTTACCTCTGGAACTTGATTTTGTTACACAAGTAATTCAATCTGAACGGCCAGACGGTATATTGCTTACGTTTGGTGGACAGACTGCTCTTAATTGTGGAATAGAATTGAAGAAATCTGGAATTTTAGAAAAATATAATGTTAAAGTATTAGGAACACCAATCCAAACAATTATAGCTACTGAAGATCGCAAACAATTTTCGGATAAAGTTGTAGAAATAGGTGAACGTGTTGCTCCCAGTGCTGTTGTTACATCATATGATGAGGTAATAATATGCTGTATGTATATGTCCTCTATTATTGTTTAACTTAATATTGTTCATAATAGGCTTTGAAAGCAGTTGAAATTTTGGGGTATCCTCTGCTTGTGAGAAGTGCTTTTAGCTTGGGTGGTCTAGGTTCAGGTTTTGCAAATAATGAATCAGAACTTCAATCATTAGCCAAACAATGTTTTACTCATAGTTCTCAAATGATTTTGGATAAATCATTAAAAGGATGGAAAGAAGTCGAGTATGAAGTAGTCCGTGATGCATATGACAATTGCATTACAGTAAGTTTTTATATAAAAATATTTAATTGTTTCAGAATAATAATTTAAATTTTAGGTTTGTAACATGGAAAATGTAGATCCATTGGGCATTCACACTGGTGAATCGATTGTTGTAGCTCCAAGTCAAACTTTATCAAATGCAGAGTATAACAGATTAAGGATGACAGCAATTAAAGTTGTACGCCATCTCGGAGTTGTTGGTGAATGTAATATACAATATGCATTAAGTACATCTTCTGATGAATTTTACATTATAGAAGTAAATATTTATATATTATATTTACTATATATGTATATTTATTTATAATTATTATTTTCTACTTATAGGTGAACGCTCGGCTTTCGCGGAGTTCAGCTTTAGCTAGTAAAGCCACTGGCTATCCATTGGCTTATGTCGCAGCTAAACTTTCACTTGGAATCGCTTTACCTGATATAATAAATTCTGTTACATCAAGCACTACTGCGTGTTTTGAACCTAGTTTAGATTATTGTGTAGTAAAAATGCCACGTTGGGATCTAAGTAAATTTTTCCGAGCTAGTACAAAGGTAATTTTTTAATTAATAGTCAAATTCATATTCAGTTAATTTGAAGTGTTAAATTTTTTTTAATTTTAAAAGATTGGCAGTTCCATGAAAAGTGTTGGTGAAGTGATGTCAGTTGGAAGACATTTTGAAGAAGCATTCCAAAAAGCTTTTCGTATGGTAGATGAAAACTTTAATGGTTTTGATCCATCGTTGAAAGCTGTTAATGATAATGAACTAGAACAACCAACTGATAAACGAATATTTGTTTTAGCTGCTGCTTTAAAACAGAAATATTCAATAGATAAACTTTATGAACTAACAAAAATTGATCGTTGGTTTTTATCTAAGATGCAAAATATTATACAACATCAAATTGTATTAGAGTCATACAATTACCCATCAGTCCCTTATGCTGATTTGTTAAAGGCTAAACGTCTGGGTTTTTCTGACAAACAAATTGCATCTTTTGTTCAAAGTACTGAATTAGTAATACGCAAACGACGTGAAGAGCAGGGAATTACGCCTTTTGTGAAACAAATAGATACTGTTTCAGCTGAATATCCTGCGGAAACAAATTACTTGTATTTGACCTATAATGCCATTAGCAGTGACTTAAACTTTCCATCGAACTTCATCATGGTTATTGGTAAAGTTAATGTTAATTAAATTAATGATTAAACATACTTAAATAATTATTTATCATTATTTTTAGGTTCGGGTGTGTATCGCATTGGTAGTTCAGTTGAATTTGATTGGTGTGCTGTAGGATGTCTTAGAGAGTTGAGGAGACTTGGTAAAAAGACAATCATGGTCAACTGTAATCCAGAAACAGTTAGCACAGACTATGACACATGCGATCGTTTATACTTTGAGGAAATCTCTTTTGAGGTATTTATTTTATTTTATTGAGTTTGCATACCAATGTAATGTAATTTTCTTAAGGTTGTAATGGATATTTATAACCTGGAAGATCCTGAAGGTGTAGTCTTGTGTATGGGAGGACAATTATCAAATAACATTGCTATGGATTTGCATAGACAGAATGCTCGTATTTTAGGAACCTCACCAGAAGATGTAGATGGAGCTGAAAATAGATTTAAATTCTCCAGAATGTTAGATAGAATCAAGATTTCCCAGCCTAGGTAATTAACTATATTATATATTCAACCACATTTTTGTTGATCATTTGTTTTTAAATATATTTTTTGAATTTAGGTGGAAAGAACTTACGGACCTTAAATCTGCTATTGAATTTTGTCGAGAAGTAGGATATCCGTGTTTAGTACGACCATCTTATGTTTTGAGTGGTGCAGCAATGAATGTAGCACACAATGATGGCGATTTAGAAGCATATCTAAAATCTGCTAGTGATTTATCAAAAGAACACCCTGTTGTCATATCAAAATTCCTTGAAGATGCCAAAGAAATAGATGTAGATGCTGTAGCTAAAGATGGAGAAATTCTTTGCATGGCTGTTAGTGAACACATTGAAAATGCAGGTGTACATTCAGGCGATGCTACATTAGTAACACCACCTCAAGACATAAATGAAGAAACATTAGAAAAAATTAAATTTATATGTCGTGCTATTGCTTCATCATTGAATGTTAATGGACCTTTAAATATGCAACTTATTGCTAAAAACAATGAACTCAAAGTAATAGAGTGTAATGTACGAGTATCCAGGTCATTCCCTTTTGTTTCTAAAACACTAGGACATGATTTTGTTGCTATGGCTACTCGTGTTATTATTGGAGAAGAAGTTGAACCAATAGATGTTTTAGGCGGAATTGAAGGAAGAGTTGGTGTTAAAGTAGCTGTGTTCTCATTTTCTCGAATAGCAGGTAAAATATTCTAAAATGTATGAGATATCTTTTCAAAACCTTTCCAAACAATTCTAGGAGCTGATGTCATGTTGGGAGTAGAAATGGCATCAACTGGTGAGGTAGCGTGTTTCGGAGAAAATCGTTATGAAGCATACTTGAAAGCAATGATAAGCTCTGGAATGCAACTTCCTCAACCCGGAGCTAAGATATTCTTATCAATTGGAAAGATCAAAGTAAAATGAACAATATTAATTATTTATATAAATATGTGTAATTTAAGGATGAACTCTAATTTCAGCATAAAGAAGAATTGCTTGTAAGCGTCAAAGCATTGCAGGCAATGGGTTACCAACTATTTGCCAGCAGCGGAACAGCTGATTATTATAACTACAATACCAAAGGAATCACTGTAAGTTCATAGCCACGTATTAAGCTTCAAACATAACAAACATTTTTATAGGTGACCCCTTGTGATTGGAGATTTGATAATATTGGTATTAACACAACAAGAGGTGACCTAATTGGTTTGGCTGAGTATTTGAGCAATAAAAATTTCGATTTAGTCATAAATGCTCCTATGATGGTGAGCGGAGCAAGTCGAGTTGCTTCATTCCTTACCCCTGGTTATCGCATGCGCAGATTAGCAGTTGAACATGCTGTTCCATTGGTCACTGATGTTAAGTGTGCCAAACTTTTAATTGAGGTATAAATTTTTGTAAAAAATATTATTTCTTTATCTTTTTACATATAGTTTTGTTTAGGCAATGGTTCGAAAAGGATGTAATCCACAAATGAAAACCCATATTGACTGCATATCTTCTCAGAGACTGTTGAAGTTACCTGGCTTAATTGATATACATGTGCATGTACGTGAACCTGGTGCTACACATAAAGAAGATTTTGCGTCTTGTACAGCTGCAGCCTTGGCAGGAGGTGTTACATTGATTGGTGCTATGCCCAATACTATTCCTTCTATAGTAGACCAAGAAGCCTACGAAATAGCTAAAAATGTAATTTATATCATATTTTTAATATTTTATAACATTACCTATATAATTTATTTATTTTTGAACAGTGTGCTAAAAATGGAGCTAGATGTGACTATGTTTTGTATGCTGGTGCATCTAACACCAACAGTGTTAGTATTGCACAAAACGCTGGCCAGTTTGCTGGTCTTAAAATGTATCTTAATCAAACATTTAGTACATTGCAACTAACAAATCTTTCTTCTTGGATATCAGTTAGTACAATACATTTATATTATATAATATTTAATAATTTGTTGATATTGTGAATATGATTAATTTATAATTACTAATATTAGCATTTTGAAAATTGGCCAAAAAATGCTCCTTTTTGTATTCATGCTGAGGATCAAACTTGTGCTGCTGTACTCACATTGGCTTCACTCTACAATCGTTCAGTTCATATTTGTCATGTAGCTCGTAAATCAGAAATAAATCTCATAAAAGCTGCTAAGGAGAAGGTATTATATTAAACATATTAAAATACTATCATGCTATATATTTGATAAATAAAAAAAAATATTAGGGTATAATGGTCACATGTGAAGTTGCTCCACATCATTTATTTATGTGCGATGAAGATTTTGTGCATCTAGGTCCGAACAAATCACAAGTTCGGCCTGTACTTTGTACCAAAGAAGATCAACAAGCACTCTGGGATAATATGGCTTATATTGACTGCATAGCTACTGATCATGGTAAATATAATTGCAGAAATTATATATATTGATAATAACAATGTTTTGGTAAAAAAATTAATATTTGTTTTAGCTCCTCATACGTTAGAAGAGAAACTAAGTGATAAAGCACCGCCAGGTTTTCCTGGTCTTGAAACTGTTTTACCATTATTATTGAATGCAGTGAATGAAGGACGTTTAACTATTGAGGTAATTATACTTATATTTTTCACTGAAGAAAATGTATAACCTAACCTAATCTCTTGTGCTTTGTTTAAACAATGAACCATGTCAATCACTGATTTTACGTACAAATTTCTAAATTATTTATAATAGTTAACATACTTAAATTTGTTCATTCAATTAAATATCATGAAAAATAAACTTCATAACACATTTTTATTCTTATATTACATCAATTGCAACAAATAAAACATCTTTTTCTTCTAAGACATCTCTGAGACCTTTCAAGTCCTTCACCTCTATTTCTTCATGACCTTTGACATTCTCCACCACCACCATCATTAAGTCACAAGTAAAACATAAAATGCCCTATTGTAGGATATTGTTGAAAAAATGTATACAAATCCAATGCGAATACTTGGACTACCAGCTCAGCCAAATACATATATTGAAGTAGATATGGATGCTGAATGGACAATACCATCATCAACCGCATATTCTAAAGCCAAGTGGACGCCATTTGCTGGAAAACAAGTGAAAGGATCTATACATAGAGTTGTTTTACGTGGTCAAGTGGTTTGTATAGAAGGCAAAGTCCTTGCTGAACCAGGAATTGGACATGATTTACGTGATCCATTATTTGCTGGAAAAGTTCATACTGTTACCGGATCTCAAACTTCCTTGAACTTAATAGCACCTCATACAATTCAAACTGATGTTCATGGTAATCCAAAACAGCTTCTCCCTCTTTACATATTTTAAAAATATGACTCATTCTTTCAGATTTATTTAATAATGTTTTATCTGAGATCAAAGAGAAAGTTGTGCACGAAATTGATGGAATTGTGACTGGTGTAAAGACAGAATTCAGGAAACCTCGTTTGCTATCTGGCGGTGATTACTCCAAAGATAATTCTTTAATCACATCAAACAAACGTCACCACGCATCGGACGATATAAGAAACCTAATGCACATTTCCACTCATGGTCTAGCACATCGTCACATATTGTCAGTTGATATGTTCTCAAAAGAACAACTAAATGAAATATTTAACTTGGCACAAACACTTAGAGTTTATGTAATCAAGGGACGACCTTTGGATCACATATTAAAAGTAGGTGTACAATTATTTTATTTTATTAGATTTTGTTCATAGTATTTACACATTTACTGTAGGGCATGGTCATGGCACTAATATTCTATGAAGTCAGCACTAGAACGAGTTGCAGTTTTTCAGTTGCTATGCAAAGATTGGGTGGACGAGTTGTAAATGTTGATGAAACAAGTAGCTCTGTCAAAAAAGGAGAGACTCTGCAAGGTGATGATAATTACAACCGAAAATTATGATTTTTACTGACAGTATTATTTTTTAGATACCGTGGAAGTAATGAGCGGTTACGTTGATGTAGTTGTCATGCGACATCCCGAGCCAGGTGCAGTGAGGGTAAGTGTTGCGATATTTTTACTTGCATTTCCCATATAAACCATAAATTGTGTGTTCAGATTGGTGCTAGACACTCCCGCAAGCCCATTGTGAATGCTGGAGATGGAACAGGAGAACACCCCACTCAAGCTTTGCTGGATATATTTACTATACGAGAAGAAATTGGTACCGTTAATGGCCTTACCATTACGTTAGTTGGCGATTTAAAGAATGGTCGTACAGTACATTCACTTGCTAGGTTAGTTTTCTAGAGTTTTTCACATTTATTTAACTGTGTAAAATACATCTTTTGTCGTTTTTCAATAGATTGTTAACTCTTTATAAAGTCAATCTTCGATTTGTGAATCCACCAAATCTTGGTATGCCGTCATCTGTTTGCCAATTTATTTCTTCTCGAGGTGTCCCACTTGAACATTTTACAACTCTGGAAGCAGCACTTCCCGAGACGGATGTATTATACATGACACGCATTCAAAGAGAAAGATTCCCCGACGAGAATAGCTACAAACAAGCATGTGGCCTATTTGTGGTTACGCCTGAACTAATGAACAAAGCTAAACGCAAGATGATTGTTATGCATCCACTACCCAGGGTCTTTGAAATCAGTCCAGAATTTGATTCAGACCCTAGGGCAGCATACTTTAGACAGGCAGAGTATGGTATGTATGTGAGAATGGCATTGTTGGCTATGGTACTAGGCAAATGTTAATTTTCGACCTAAAGTAATGGAGTCCAAAAAATATAATAGTTTTCTTATAAACCATGACCTACATAATATATTTGTGATAAGTTTTTATTGTTTTTTTTATATACATATATAACTATGATTTTGAGCATTTACATTTTTTTTATATAAATTAATTTGTATAAATACTTTTATACTGAATTCTATTCATTATCGACAAATAAATAAAGTCTGTACTTGTGTACAAACAAACATTTGATACAAATTATAAAGGTGACTATTTATTTCCTTAATAATACTATTTTAATTTAAGTGAAGAAAATAAGAAATAATTTTCGATTTTTAAATGTCTTATGAAATGTGAAATTTTTCATTCTTATGGACCAGTAAAATATTTGCAACAATAGAAATAAATGATATGTACAAATGAAACTTAACTAGAGATTCCTATGGGTTTTACTGAAATATAGTATGTTGTATCATATTTTGTTGTGCAGTTGTCACACTTTGGCAGTTCGTTGATTATTTTCTAAGTGCAAACGCTACATGCATAATATTAGATTATATTGTAATATTACTACCAAGTGCCATTGACTAAATATACCTTCAATACCTATTTGATTAATATTACTTACTACTGGTACGTATGAGTGTGACAAAAAAAAAATTATCTCAATAAAGTTTAATAAAACACTAATGATAATAATATTATAATTGTAAGTTGTATATTGCAGTAAAATAACATAATATAGTAAATAATAACACATTGAAGACAAATTTAATGTAAATCATATTTATTATATAATATAATATATTGTTTGTACTCTGTCTACTAAACCAAAACAGTCTAACGCGTTAAAAATAAAATTATTCTTAAACCTTTTTTTTTTGTTTTAACATAAGTATTATTATTATTATTGTCCTATATTATATAATATATAACACACGTGATGCTGTGATGACATTTTGTATTCTGTCGTAGTTTTTTTTTTTTTCCTGAATTTTAAATTGGGGTTTTTTTTTCTTTGGAGGGGAGGGTTTTTTTCAAATGAATTTTGTTCTTTCCGAACGCGTGCGCTAGGTCGCCTACGATCGCCTGTCTCTCCTTGTATTGAGTGTGTTTGTGTTTGAGGTGAGTGTACGTTTGAGGTCCACGCGACTAGTGGCGCTTCACCATTTCTGTTCGATTGCCGCGGGAACTGGAAAAAACAAACATCGGACGAAAAGTGTTTTACAAAGGATTTGACAAATGTCCAAACTGCTGTATAATATATAATATCACAATTTCAGAAAATTTATCAGCGTTGGTAGGTACAAGCGATCAGCTGCGGAAAAACAAAACGTGGTATGTTAGTCGCGGGGTAGTACCTAAGTCGTGTCCGTGAGGCTGCTCTTGGTCGCCCGACGAAAAAATTAGTCTTGTTGCAAGCCGATGTTTAGAGCGAAAACAAAAAAAAAAACCTCTCTGCTCTATGTTCAATATTATTATTCAATATTAGTTGGGCCTGCGCGTCTTTATCGTTTGGATATTTTTAAACGATTTTGCGCGCGCTCTTCGATATTGTGTCCTGCGAAATTCTTTATGTCAAAACAACAATTGCCATGGCAATGTCTGAATGTTTTTAACGACCGAAACCGTGCACGTCGTGATGATGACGACGACGTAAAAAGTTCTATTTTCGGTCTCGACCGATGATAAATAACAATAATAATATGAAGAACGGCGAGGTGACACGAGGTCCGTGCGCTAGTTTGAAGTCTACGTACTTGTTGATTGACAGCTGCGGCGGGGTAGTTCAACTCGCGTGTCCGTCGTTTTTGGCTCACAAAAACGTTTTTCCAACCATCAGGGGGGGGGGTAGGTATTTTCTTATTCGCCGAGCACGCCACGACCCTATTGCATTATTCGCCCATTATAACCTCGGACCTCTTGAGTGTGCGGCGACCGGTATCTAAGCCAAAACGTTGTTTACGCAAACGTTACACATATTTACGCCGGTGTGATCGTCGGGTTAACACGATTGCGCTCCGTGAATTGTAGGCCCCTTTAACGATTTTACAATAAATTGTCTGTTCGGTTAGAAATTCTTTCGGGCTCGAAACTGTGGGAGGGGGGGGGGGTAAAAAAATATTATTTAAAAATATTTATTTTATTGTTAAATTACTGTTTTCGTCCCATTACGTTCAAGTATTATTTTAGTATAGATATTTCATTACGTTCTAATTTTTTCCAAGTTGGCATTATAAATTTCAATTTTCCTTCTTGTATTCCTGTCGACGTTTGTAAGTACATTTTTAAGCAGTCTATTAGAACATTTTTTACAGGTAAAAAAGTAAAACGCATGCAATGGTGTAATCATCGCGAGGTGACCAGAATGAGTGTAATAGAAAGAATTTTCCATGTAGTGCAGGGGTCCGCGGATGAACCAAAAAACGACTCGCGGCACACAATGAGTGTGTATACCCAATAATTTTAGGTACTAGTTAAGAAAAATTGATTTTTATATTATTCTATGCTAACGAATGTAAACGTTTTACCATAATAATATTGCGCCCGTACATTTTCCATCGTCGCGTTTTGTTTATGTGGGAGGTTGCACGTTAAAATCGCACGGTCGCGTTGACCACGACAATACGTTAAGTTGTTTCGTCGGCCGACGCACGAACGACCGCGGTGTAGAAACGATAGTTTTATTGTTATTTTATTCGCAAGTGACACTCCTGCCAAACGTTGTTTGTATTGAGCACGAGTAGGTTAGTTGGCGATTGTTTGAAGTCGGTTTTTCGCTTATGTCTACAGTAATACTGCAGGGTCGTCTGGGCGCAAGAATGAACGCGTATACGAGTTCATAAAAGTAAACTATAGTAATAGTAAGCACCATCATGTCCCGTCGCAATATATATTGATGTAGGTCAAAAATCACGTGGGTTTAACGCGAGTCGTCAGAATTGTTGAACGACGGTACTATTATACTTCTAGGGTTGAGCGAGACGGTACGTATATCGCGAAGAACTGTCGCAAAACAATTTACACTTCTTAATAACGCCTATAGATGTTTCGTTTGAATTTCAATTAAATACGCTTTTCCCAAATTATGGGTTGCGCGTTAATTATTTAAATGATGAAATGCATACTTGCCGACGACATTATGTGAAATGCAATGAAAAATGTATTAGAAATTAAAGAAATCTTTTGCAGGACTGGACGAATAAATGCCGAACGGACGAGGAACGTTTTCACCCCTTTTTGTTGGAGAACATTTTCCCAAGATTTTAGATAAAAATTGTCTTCGGCATTCCTCCAATTTATTAATAGCACGCGAAACGAGGTATCATTTTTTCCCACAATCTGTTACAAAGAGCGTGTTAAAATAATCTTAAGTACATACGTACCTTTACTTCTTCGAATCATTTCTTTCAAACATTGCAACATCTTAAAATATACCTTTGCTGCATCCACGTCTGTCGCATTCGAGGCATTTTCACACAGCAGATTGTACAGCGTTGTGTTGTTACGTGTTGGTAGCGGTTAATAATGCGGTTACATTATCATATATATATATATATATATATATATATATATATATATATATACATATGTACATATATTATTAGATTATGTTCCAATACATGATACATCATGTACAATTATTACGATTATGTTTATAATATACTTCAATACTTGTACACAATATACGTTATTAGTAACAAAAAAAAAAAAACGTTTTTCTATACATCTCTGGCATTAATATGTCTCAACTCGACATCACATTTTGTCGTTTAGTTAACATAATAACACACAATGCGCAAAGCTCCACGAGAAAATATCATGGTTGTGTGTGTACCACCAAACAGGTGTTTGCCCTATTGTCGTGCCTTCGGATGGATTCAAAATATTTTTAGTGTTTAAAAAAAAAACTATTACAGCCTGCTTGACTTAATAAATTATAATTATCTTATGGGAAATATTTCTGTAACCCTGTATTCACACATTTTAGGCGGATTATTAAAAACAGTAATAGGAAATACTATCTATGAATTATTTATACCATTTTATCCTCATTGAAAAAATAGTTTATGGCACCACGTCAGCACCAAAAATTAATATTATATTTGGTCAGTAAGATAATTATAACACGAATAAAAAATGATTCAAAAATACCTGGGTACCACCTAATCTATAATTTGACAAAAAATAATTACATTTATGATGGTTCAATTGAGTTTATATTGTACCTCCATCCAAATATAATAGACGTTTAAGTCTATAATAAAAATGAACAATATTTTTAACCAGCCAAAAGATTTTTTTGTCATTTTAATAATTATACTTATTTATTTTTTAATTTTGATTAGAACAATAATTATTAATCCAAATTCTAGGTCCTCGATATGTAATAACATATAATTAATTAGAAACTAATATTCTAGTTCTATCTCTTATAATATTAAGTACGAATAAATACAATTTTTAATTTAACATTTCTTTAATTTTAATTTTAATACATTAAATAAACACTTAATTATAGGTCTGTAAATTGTAATATGGCTTTGTGCTTGGTGAATATGTTTCAGTTATGTAAATTATTTATTCGTGGAATATCATTGATGTATCAGTAAAGTATTTCATACAATTATGAAAACGTAGGTATAGATTAGATGTAAAAGATAGATTTTTAATAAAATCATTACTCTATAATGACGTAATACGTTATAAGTATTTGCCTGGGATACAAAAAAGAATTTAGGTAGATACTAGTACTGTCGTATTAACACATTATTTATAAATGTTATGTTATGTGTATTGTTAATTACAATCGAAATAAACTGTATTTGTTTGAACTATGTATTATTTACACGAATTATTTGCATGTCGCGATCGTAGAAAAATGGTAAAATAGTCGGGATAGATATTTATGATATTCTACTATGACAAGGTTGTACAATTGAACAGTTTCGATCGGGTTTTAGTGAAAAGGAACATGTAAAATTTGACTAGTGTCAGTGAACAAACCTGAAAGCACAATATTTATGGCTAATGTCTACAATAAAAGCAGAAGTAAATTAAATACTAAAAAATAAACAAAATAAAAATAACGTCTAAATACTCATATATGATATATATATATATGATACTTAAGTAAGTATTAAAGAATCGTAAATTCGTAAAACATAAAAATCATCAAATTGCATAAATAGAACCATTGAATTATAAATAAATTACGCCATAGTATACATTACACTGTAAGAAAACGAAATTAAGAAAAAAATAAGCGCCTGGCTTGGCGATTATTTTAAATTGTACGCTGCGTAGGTTAGATGTTAGATGTAAAATCGCATGGTGCAACAATAATATATTACACATTTTTTAAACTGAAAAAACGTCAACATTTTAATCGGCATGAGGTTTGCACATCGGTTTATCTGTGCCATTGTCTCGTTCTATTTTTTGACCATCAATGTCATAATAACGGGATATACTCGATTGCGTACCTATAAGTTACATTTATATTTTATCACTTGGTTAAAAACAAACACTTTTCTGATGAGCTTTTCTTGATATGAATATTGTTAAAAAAAAGGCAGATTTATGTAACATATAACATAGACTGGGCGTTGAGCATTTGTCATGCTACACTCACCTCTGCGAAATAAAGTGTTGTATTAATAATACATGTATTTTAAAAGCTTTGATATGTCAAAAAATGATTCTAAGCGGAGCAAGGTTTTGTGTTGAAAAGAATAACCAGTACAGACACTAAATTTTAAGTATACATGAAACTAATATCAAAATTAAAATATTGGAACCCAATTATATTATAAATTTTATTAAAATAATTGACTTGGTAGTTTTTCAAACATTTTTATACAAATGTAGGTATAAAAAAAATGTAAAAACTCATAAGAAATACTGGAGAAAATTTATCTCTAGGATTTATAAAATATAATTGCAATTTTTCTTTCAAGCAGAAATGGAATTTGAAAAATGAAGTCACATAAATTTAGTATTGTTTTGTGCAGTGGTATTATCCAAACACTTAAAATTTAGAGCAACAAAAGGACTTAGCTCTGCTCAGAATCTAACATAAACTCGAAAATAAGAGCATTATGTGTGTATGTGTAAATATTTTGTGTACCAAAATAAAGCAGTTGGTGCAACACAATAGTCAATGGTAGTGATATTTGTTGTATTTTATAAAGATACACATAATCAAATCCAAAACCCAATTATAGATATTAAGTGCAAAATGTTTAACATCTATCATCATAGGCTATCATATTATAGGCTATATAAATTGATCAAATGGGAATTATAAGCTTAAAAAAAACTATTAGGAATTATCCATTTGTCAGTTAATGTTATACACATGAAAACATTTTGATGGAACTTTTTATTTATTTAACAAAACAATAACTAAATATTTTATGGTTAATTTAAATACTTAAATAAATAAAAATATTTACAAATATTTTACTAACCATTAGAATATTAATATTTTATGATTAAGTATAAAAATTGGAAATTTACTTCATAATATAGAATATTTGATGTAATCACAATGGGAAATGCCCAAAAATATTTCTAAGCAAAATATAAATTAATAAATATTAACATAAATTCATGAAAATATTAAATTCTTTAATCTACCATATGCTATTTTGAATTTCACAATAATTTGTGAACAGTTTGATTAGAATTACACAAACAATAATAAATTACATAAAAAATTGATTTTTTTATTCATAAGATAAATTTTTTTTATAATATCAATTATACCAAGTACTAAAAACAATATCATAATTATTGAGTTATTCTGTATTATATGAGACTAACCCACCCATAAGAATTCAATTGATTAAAAATAATCAAAAATCATCAAAACAAAATTAAGATAAAATATATCCAAAATCGCAATAGTATTTTTTTTTGATATTAACCTATTTAGTAAATAGAAAAATTAATCTACTAGTATACCATAAGCTTCAGTTTATAAAATATAAAAACTAATGTATATTTTATAAATTAACACATTTTTAAATGAAGTCCTTTACTTTATAGTTTGGTGTTCACAAATTATTTTTAAATCCTCTAAAGTATTAATATGTAAATATAATAAAAATTGCTGTTTAAATTATTGCATATATATAAAAAAAAAAAAACACCAAAAAACACAAAAGTATTAATTTATAAAATGTAAATGTCCAATATGCGATTTATTATTATTTCAACTTCTTCCCAAACAGACTGAACTGTGTTGTCAATTAAATAATTATTTAGTTATATAGTTTTGGTCACTGAATTGTAAATATTTTAAATAAATTAAAATATTATTTAGAATCAACTTGAACAAATGATATATCGCACATTTTATTTAATACATACATATAAATTTATTTATTTAATTAATTACAACTAATTTAACTAAAAAAAAAAAATTGTATAAATAATGATGGTAAACTTTTTAGACTGATATGTTGCGCCCATACAAAACATATTTACTGTAGATTAAATAAATATTATGTGTACACTTTTGTCAGGTCAAACGACATATGCATTTTGAAGTAATTTAAGCATTTAACACATTAAGTTTAATCACACACCAGATGTTAATTAGAATTAAATTTAAAAAAATACAAATATAAAACAGAAAAACATCTTTTTGGCAGTGAAAAATCACAATCATATTTATCTGTTATTCTAGATACACCTTACCATATGCACACAAATCACAGAACCGAAGGCACGCAAAACACATTATTTTAAAACTAATTCCTTACCCAACAATAAATGCTGAACACCTTAAAATTAAACATAATTTTTTTTCTGTTGAGGCTTACTACAAGCTTACAAAGAATTAAAATGTCCTTAAAAGAGCATTTTAAAAAAATTAACTACAGTAAAATCAAAAACGTTAGGGATAATAAAATTTCTATTTTTTTTTTTTCAAAAGGAATGGGTTAGTTATTTTTCAGTCTTTATTTCGTGTCATAATACGAAAAAGCAAAGAAAAAATAATTTAAAAATTGTTTAATTGCCAGAGAAATTTGTTTGTACATGTATCAGAATATGATTTTTAAATAAAACTTTTTGGGGAAAGAAGCGAAAAGGACGGTGGCCATCTTGTGTCCTTTACAAGGGTCCGTAAATGATGATGGCAAAAAACACGGACCACATGAGCACGATACCCCATACCGATGTAATAACGCTCTTACCATCAGCGAACCGTCGAGCAATGAATTTTAAAGTTTCATCCAAGAGCACAACAGGAATAGAAAACTTCATTACAGTAATCCATTCATCAAATGTAAGGGGAGTCACTTGGAACACAGTCTGTAAATAGTAGTTAAGACATATGAATAAACAATAAAAAATGTAAACAAATTTTTTATTGTACAAACCGATAAGACGTCAACATGTAGAATAACAAAATGAAGTGTGAAGGACAATAACATGGAACCAATAAGCCATAGATTTGACCATGGTGGCATGCTAATCAAAGATTGGTTTTCTGATAAACTATAAAAAAATGTAATAATCATAAAACAAATTAATAAATCATAATTAAGAAAAAAAAATAAAGTTTTATTAAACCTGTTCATGGCATTCAACATTTCAATTGTGACCAGTACAGAGAGAGCCATTGTCATTGGATGAGGATCATGGAAAACAGCACAATCAAGACCTCTGAACTCATTTCCTCCACTTATACATTGTAAATGGTGAGTCTAATATAAAAATGTATTAATTTATTATAATCTATCAACACATCACTGCAATATATTTTACCAGTTGATAATACGATATAAGAGGTCCATCTTCACAGTACATAAACCACCAAGCAGCAGCACCAACGGTAGCTGCACCTACATATCCACCAATAGCCATGTAACGGAAGAACAACCAGCCAGAAATCAAACCTTCATCACTTTTACGGGGAGGCTATAAAAAATATAATTTTAGGTTTATTGGGTTACTATTTTCTTAAGTTTTTGAATTACTTTGTCCATAATGTCAAGATCAGGTGGATTGAATCCAAGGGCAGTAGCTGGTAAACCATCAGTAACCAAATTAACCCACAAAAGTTGAACAGGGATCAAAGCTTCAGGTAATCCAAGTGCAGCAGTCAAGAAAATACTAACAACTTCACCAACGTTGGATGAAATTAAGTATCTAATAAATTGTTTCATGTTGTTATAAATAGCTCTGCCTTCCTCAACAGCAGCTACAATAGATGAAAAGTTATCATCAGCTAACACCATTTCAGAAGCTGATTTTGCTACAGCTGTTCCAGATCCCATAGCAATACCAATTTCTGCTTTTTTCAATGCAGGTGCATCATTTACACCATCGCCAGTCTATAACAATATTAATACAAATACATATATAATATACATAATAAATAATTTATTTATTTAAAAATATATAAAATATTTTTTACCATAGCAGATATTTCATTCATGCTTTGTAAGTATTCAATAATTTTTGATTTGTGAGCAGGTTCTACTCTTGAAAATAAACGAGATCTAGCAACAGCAGCTTTTTGATCAGCCAAAGAGAGATCATCAAATTCCCGACCTGAATAAGATTTTCCAGTTGTATCTTCATCTTCAGTAAATACACCAATTCTACGGCAAATAGCTTCAGCTGTGGACTGAAAATCAAACAACCATATAAATGTTTTATAATTGCATCAATATATTTTAATATATAATAAAATAATAATAATAATAATAATAATATTTATTTAGCAAACAAACAAACAATAAAAATTAATAGTTTAAACAAGACATTTAACAAGTTTGCAAGCTCATCCTATAAGCATAAATATGCTTGAAGACGGATGGGCTGGATTCGTGTTATGAGTTAATATGTATATAAAGAAATATTTATGTATATATAATATTAAGTAAATTATCATTGACAAGGTAGTGGAATTACGTCTAGGTTAAAATAAAGTTAATATGTTTCTTATACTTCTTAAAATTATCAAAATTAATTAAATAAATATTATATTTTTGCAGTAAGTTAATTCCTTTAATTATTGGAATCTGTGTTCCAAAATTAGTATTAATACATGGTACTCTTAAATTACAGTTATTTTTTATTCTAGTGTTGTAGCAATGCAAAGGTTGAAATTGACTAATATTTACTTTATACATATATAATAAAATCGCTCGTTCATAAACTTGAATAATAGTTCTGACTTTTAACTTGGAATAAATTGAGCAAGTTGGATACAATTTTGATTTACCAAGTATAATTTTGATCAATAAATTAATAGTAGAATGTATTACATTTATACGTGTAGAGTATGTACACCCCCATATTGAAATACCGTACGAGAAAACTGATTGTACAAGAGCTAAATAGATTACTCTAAGGGTTTTAATATCTAACATATTTTTGAGCAAACGGAACTTATATAATAATTTTCTAAGATTATTTACATAATAAGTATGTTCATTAAATTTCAATCTATGGTCAAAATTTATTCCCAAATATTTAATACAGTTAACTCTATCCAAAGGTAAACACTCACAATGATTATTTAAGTATTTACATTTATAAGAGTGCACACACAGGGAAAAATCAGTATTTATAATATTTGAACTATTTGTAATATTAAAGACAATATATTTAGATTTAGATACATTTAGCTGTAAGTTATTATTATCACACCAGTCATATAATATAATATGCATACCTTGTTGTCACCAGTAATAACAATAACTCTAATACCAGCAGCTCTACATCTCTGGATTGAGTCAAATACTTCCTTACGGGGAGGGTCCAACATACCAACTACTCCAACAAATGTTAAATTGACCTCATACGTAAAGAATTTGTTAGAATCATTAAGATCCATTTGTTCTGGTTTTATTGGGTTATCAGCAGTAGCAAGAGCTAAACAACGAAGTGTATCACGTCCAGTACCATATTTACGAGTCAGGTCTAGGATACGATTCTTGAGTGCTGATGTTAAAGGAACCTAAACAAAATTCAGTGTTAAATATTTAAATGTTACATAGTCTTGATATTTAAAAAATTACTTTCTGAGAGCCAACTCTGGCATGAGAACATCTTTCAAGAACACCTTCTGGGGCTCCCTTGACAAACAATTTAGGACTAGTTCCTAATTTGGTTGGTTTGATTGGAGTACAATAAGAAGACATTGATTTACGGTCTCTTGAGAATTCAAGAGTAAATTCTTTTTTCCACTTGGTTTCAATATCTTGTTTAACAACGATGGCTGTTGTTCTGCGGTCTAATCCAGTTTTGGAGACATTATTTGGATTCATTTTTTCTGCTAATACTATTAAGGCAGTCTCAGTGGCTTCACCAACCTAGTTAAATTTAACAAATAAATAGAAATTAATAATCATATGTTTAAACAAATAAAATATGCATGAAAGATAAATAAGATAAAAATTATATTATAAAATGCATAATACATAATATATATATATATATATATATATGTGATAATTTAAATATACACCTTTTCAAAAGCTTGTTTAAACTCATTGAAATCAATTGCAGAGTCATTACACATCACACAGATTGTTCCTAATTCATTTAATGCTTCATAATCTGAGGTTTTAATTTTTTGGCCATTAAGAAATACTTCACCAATTGGTTCATAAGTTGATCCTGTGACCTCAAATTCAGTAAATGAACTATCATTTCCTTCAACTGTCTCAAAAATGAACATCCTAAATAAATAATTTAAATATTTATAAACAAGTTTTCAAAATAAAAGCAAGCAAAATTAATAATATTTTTACCTGCTAACAGACATTTGATTGGTGGTAAGTGTACCAGTTTTATCTGAACAGATGACAGAAGTACATCCTAGAGTTTCAACTGAAGGTAGTGATCTGACAATGGCATTCTTTTTAGCCATACGACGAGTACCTAAAGCCAAACAGGTAGTAATAACAGCTGGTAAACCTTCTGGAATGGCAGCTACAGCTAAGGCAACGGCAATTTTGAAGTAGTAGATAGCACCTTTCAGCCACGAACCTCCATGAGCAGGGTCATTGAAGTGACCTAAAAATAAAAAATAAATATTTAAAATATTATTTAATTAAAAATTATGAATTGTTATATACCAATATTAATGGCCCAGACAGCAACGCAGATAATTGAAATAACTTTACTAAGTTGTTCACCAAATTCATCCAATTTTTGTTGCAGGGGGGTCTTGATTTCTTCAGTCTCACTCATCTCGGTACGGATTTTACCAATAGCTGTATTCAATCCAGTGCCCATTACAACACCCCTAGCTTTACCAGCAGCAACATTTGTACCACTGAACAAAATATTTTTTTTGTCCTAAAATAACAACCAAATAGAATATATAATTATTTATTTTTAATGTAATTTAAATTAATAAAAATCCAACCTGATTTACAGCCCTTGGGTCTGGAATGGCATCTGTATGTTTGATTACAGAAACCGATTCACCAGTCAAAATGGACTGGTCAATTCTCAATGTAGTTGAATAGATTTTAATCAACCTAATATCAGCCGGAATTTTATCTCCTACAGATATTTCTACTACATCACCGGGTACAATTTCTTTCGCCCGGATTTTTTGCACACCAGATTTATCACCTCTGATGACTTTACCCATTTCTGGTTCATATTCTTTGAGGGCTTCAATGGCCGACTCTGCATTACGTTCCTAGGAATTAATAAAGAAAAATTCAATGTAATAAAAAAAAACTAATAATAACAAATTTTGTTGAAAACCCATGCATTTTTATGGAAAATCTAAATAAGTATAAGTTAATTTAAATTATAATAGTCATCCATATACTTAATATACCTTTCTCATTACAATTATTTAAAGAGCATTTCCAATTCAAAAATTATCACTTAAAATACATAAACAATGATATTTAATATTTTCAATTTATAATCGATTAGGAAACAGGCTGCATAACATTTTCAGTAGTTAATTTTACTTAAAAAATATATGGGAAAAAACTCCACAGAACAGATCAATATTCTAAGACCTTCACCTTAGCCACAAAATACATCACTAAAAGCTGGTTTGTAAAATTCAGTGGGTGATTCATTCTGGTGCCAATTATTTCAATATGAAACCAAAGTATATATCAATCATCACTTGGCAGGGCCATCACATAAGATCTTAACAGCTTTTACAAGCAAACAAAAGAGATTTTAAGATTCCAATTTATTTTGAACACATTAAAATATCTAAATATAACAATCAATTGAATAGATTATAATGTTGAATTTTTATTTATCATTTTAATTTTTTAAGATTTCTACCTAAGACTAAATTTTGCCAGAAGTTTTTTAGGATGTTAAGCATATATTATTTTGAAAAGTAGCCAACATATCCAATTAATTTTGTTTAACTTTTAATTTTCTTTTTTTAATATATAAAATACACCGATTAACAAAATTAAAAATTATCTATTAATGAATTATTTTAATCATAAATTAACTATTACAATATATATATATTAATGTATTAAAATATATATACATTTTAGAAGATAAAATTTTGCTAATATATTGGATACAGAGGTTAGAAAAAAAACAATTATTATATGCATGTAACATAAATACTTAAAAACATAGAAATATTCATCTAAATGAAATATAAATATGAATATACATATATATTTATTTGACATTACCTGCCAGACTCCCACCACAGCATTGGCTATTAAAATAAGTAATATAACAAATGGTTCCACAAAGGCTGTTAGGGTTTGATTTATATCATCGTGTTCTTCAAATAATGCTAATACCTATTATTTAAAGTAAACAATTATTAAACAATGAAAAACTTGAGCATGATATTACTTACAAAAGATATTATAGCAGCTAATAGTAAAATTTTAACTAATAGGTCGTCGAATTGTTCAAGAAGAAGTTGCCAGACAGATTTACCTAAAAAGTTTGAGTAGACATAAGTTATTAAAACAAAACATACAAGATAATAAAATGCTTATTTAAAATCATTAATAGTAAAAATATAAAACAATATTAAATCAAAGAACAGGTATAGATAGTAACTAATAATTTAAAAAAATATATAATGTTCTTACCTTCTTCGGCGGGCAATTCTGAAAAAAAAAAATTATTTAAAAATAACAATAATATTGATAAATAATAATTATATAATTATTTATACTTGATATTAAAATGCATTAATAATAAAGACAACTTGAAATTCACATTTTTCATTACTATAAGTGTACCATTCAGAGACTTTGTAAAAATAATTATGAAACAGTAAAAAAATATATACAATAATGTATACAGTACTGTTCCTACAAATTTTAAAGTTATGATCTAGTTGATTTAGGCATAAGTAAGTAATGTACTGGCTATATTCATTATTATAAAATCTTGATTTACACAATTTTAAATACTTTTTCAGGATGAACATTAGATATATTAGCATATAATATTAATGCAGTATTAATAAGACTTTATATAAGTCATACTGCACAGTGGTAGGCAAAAATTACAGGACCTTACTGATTTTATTACCTTACATTTCACCTAATTTTGACTATTTAAACAAAAGGCATAATGAAAAGCCAAATTAGAAACAAAGCGCTAATGTGAATTAAATTATGTAATACTTAGCAAAGTATAAACAATAAGAACATTTGAAAAAATTAAAATAAGTAGTCATTTAATAAATAATAAAAACACACACTGCATAACGAAATTTTAAAAACAATTCAGTGTAATTAAGCAGGTTTCATTCAGCTATACAATGAAACATATGTGATATTTATGTCCCAAATTGTATCAGACAACTTTATAAATAACAAATAATTATCCAAGTCAAAGTTATAAATCGAATGCATCATTAATAATTAAATTTAGGTATCCAAATTTTTTTATGGAATAAGATATATAATAAAAAAATTTAAAAAAAAAATTTATATAAACAAAAACAATTTTTTAGCTATAACTTTATAAATAATAAAAATAACTGAGAATATTATTTGATTAATTATAGTAGTAACCTTAACAAATAATAACTTAATTATTTAGATACTTGAAAATAGTGATTTATTAGTGGAATTCCACTGCAATTCCACTAATAAAATATTTATGATGTCCCAAAATATTTCAAAAAAGTTAAAATTATTAAACTAAGTTTCTATTAAATAAAAATAAAATATATTATTATAAAAATGTAATATATTTATTATAAATATGTTAAATTAAATCATTACTCAAGAATTAAAATAAAATTTTGAATGATCTTAAAAATTATGTGATATAATATAATGTGTTTTTGAACAAAATAAAGGAAATAAATTAATACTTGTATACTTAAAAGTAATTCACTAAATATGGAGCATCAAAATTCTACATGATAAACAGTAAAACTTAGTAAATTTATAACCAATCATTGAAAGGAGTAATCCCAGGAATCTAATACTAATTTTAATGTTAATATATTGTAGAAATAAAAAATAAACTATTAACTTCATATTTAAAATATCTAATTTAATAAAAATGACTGAATGAATAATAGGTAATCTAAATTACTCAAAAAGTCAATAAAAAAAAAAAAATAATAATTAATTCAGATCAAGTTGAATAAGATTATTAAATTAAGACTATATTAAGTATAAAATGGTTCTTTTATTACATTTAAGAAGATACAAATGGCTTGAATCTAATAAAATATATATATATACTTTAATAAGAAGGTCAAAACAATATTTGAAATGTTCATTAAAAAGTAAATTATGAAAATTAGACATACCATTTGGGCCATATTTGGCTTGATATCTTTTTACTTGATCAGGTGTTAGACCTTTCTCTGGATCTACGTTGAAGAAGTTTTGTACTTCATCCACGGTTTTCGCGTGGGCGTCCTCCATTGTGGACGGCTTGTTGGTTTAACAGAGCGATCCTTTAATATAACATTCACAGTGATCCTTTGTATGGTCTCTGAAAAAATATAAACATGTAATCATAATTTGAACATATAAATATTAGTTAAGAAATGTATCAATTTCCCAAAATTTGATATTATTCTTACATGTATTGTTCACATAGGTAATAAGTAATAACTAATAACATAAGTACTAATAGGTAGTAACTAATAACTAAAACTGTACAAAAAAAAAAATAAAAATTGTGCAGACCTTAATTTATAACATTTATTCACTGACAAATTTAATGAGTGAAATTTATCATAGTTTAATAATTGTTTATAAATATAATATTAACGAAACCCAAGTATTGAATTTTAAATATTTATAACAAAATCCAAAAGTTAAATGTTCACAGTTAATTTTTTTACACATATAAAAAATCTTAAATCAAAATAAAATATAATGAATGTAAAAATATAAATAATTTCAAGGCATAGGTATGTAACAAATTGATTAAGTATAAAGCAGTATTACTTAAATAGGTGAATTGTATGGTGTACCTAAAATCTTTCATACTTCGAAAAAAGCATAGAAAATGACTAATTTTTAGTGTAAATGAATATGAAATTAATTATACCTAATAGACATAAAAAATAATATCTTACCTATTTGTTACTAGGTACTGAAATTATACTTATAATGTCCACAATGGTAAAATTGTAAAAACTACTAAACATGACTACTAAATTATACTCAATGTGATTAATATGAACCCTATGTTTAATATGAAAAAGTGTAATTTGCATTATAAAACTACTAAAAAGTAGATAAAAATTATTAGCCTTGATAAGCCTGCTTACACAATATATTAATCTCCATTATCATATTTACTGATTTAAACTTTATTCTTAACATGTTAAGTACCTACATGCCTAATTCACATTATTACCTAATGGTTGCCAAGGGTTTAACTAGGTATGCAAGTTCTTTAATTTTGGTCTAACAAATAGCGTGTTTAATCTGTACACAGTGACGACACGAAGTCAGACTAGTCAGAGCAGCGTCACATTAATCCAGACTAACCTTATCTGCGGTACACAGATTGACGTAAGAAAAGTATTTTTAACTATACTTATTTCGTCCCGCGTGACAACTAAAAGTAGAACTTAACAAATGCATTGTTTGGAAGGTAAGGATATTGAACAAAACGACCCACACGACGAAGTACATATGTCATGTAGATGTGCGGCAAAAAACGAATGAGAAATATAAGCGTGACGACAGAGCTGAGAGCACATACCTGTATAACTTACAACCACGGGAACGATGCCGTGTTCTAGTGTCAATAAAAATATCCAAACGAGCGTGAAAATATCGACGGCACCGCGATAAACGATGACAAATGTTATATTAACTGTATTATTATTCTTCACACTAACCTTCAGCACCTCAGTGTTACGGCATAATAAGATTATTATTGGCGGTGTACAGGCCGCGACACGATGGTTGAAAGCGGTCAATGGCTCGCGAAAATCGTGCAAGTCGGTCAGTAATAATATTGGAAAATAAAGGATTGTTTTGTAGAAGTAGACAAATACTATGAATACACGGTTGGCGGACGATAAAAAAAAACGTCACCAAAACGATCGGTGCGGCGGGGACGGGGCGAAACCAAGCGACACGGGTGACGGACGCGGACGAAGAACGAAAATAAAATCAAATGTTTGGCCAGAGGTTCGTAGTGACGAAACGTAATATATTATTATTATTATTATTATTACTATATCGGTTGTATTAATATTATTTCGTTATTACGGTAGATTTACGGCACGTACAAAGGTGGCGGCAACGGGAGACGGCTCCTCAACGGTTGCGGCTCTTAACAGTCATAACGGGAGTCGGGAGTTCGGGATATCGGCGTAAGGGGGAAAGAAATATAATCGGAACGAGAGAGAGAGAGAGAGAACGCAAGTGCGAGAGAGGGTTACGTGACGAGGAGGGAAAAAAGGATACGTAGTATGCACGTACACGTCGAGACGCAGTGCGCGGGTCGTGCGACAAAGACGGACTGTGCGAATAACGTCCGGAGCGGCGGCCGTGACGGCCAATCGGAGCGTTTTACGTAAAACACACGGTCGCGGTGCACGTTATCAGCGAAGCCGGTTTGCTCGGCCCCCCCCCCCCACACACACGCGCTGGAACCTCATAAGTCGTAACGTCGACGTCAGTATCTATATCGATTGTCGTGTTCCGCGGTCTGCGTCCTTCTATAGTTTTCCGCGTACCGATGTTCCAATAGTTATGTTCGCACAATTCGATTTCACGCCCGTTCGGTGTGTCATGGACATTGTGTCCAGCTACGTTTCCATGTTTTTCATTTGATTGCGTTTTTACCATCGTTCACAATATTGCAATCATGAACTACTAACTACTACGTGTATTAGTTTCATAAACTTTTTTTCTAAAAGGTCTATGATTATAGCTGATATATTACATTATTACTATATTATTACAATAATATCGTGGTCGAGACGACGACGACGTGTACAAAAATAATAATTACTTGTTGGTTATCTCTGTTTATTTTTTATCTCGTGCAATTCGGTAACGTACACGTATATTATTTTAACGCGTACCGCGTTATCTTTTTCTATTTTTTTCCTCCCATCTCTATTATCTTATCAGCAGCAGCGCAATAATGCAATATTGTTTTTTGTACATGTTTTCCCCCTTCGATGACAAACGCGTAATAAAATTGATTACCCATACAGAATAAAATACTATGTACTTTGGATTTTTCCTGAGTTTATTTAAAATCGACGGTAATCATTATGTGATTCCGCAGTTGTTACCCGCAACCCGCGTACCCCTGTCACCCATGGACTACTTGAATATTATTATATATTTTCAGGCTTTCAGCTATTTATCCCGTTTCACGTTCTATCTACAAGATTATGTCATTACCGCTGATAACGTGCGTATGAGGTGACGTAAGGTCAGATCATATTAATTCGAATCGTACAACTTAATAAGAGTTACAACATTTGTTTATAAAATTGCCACCCATTTTGCTAATTTAATTAATACAACAACGCTTCAATAAAAAAAAAAAATAATAATAATCACGAAGATTGTTTTGTATTATTATTATTTTCGAACGACACATCAAAGACGTATAAATAAATTTATACTACATTCGTCTAATTAGTTTATATACTAAGATGCGTTCGTTTTAAAAAATCATTATTATGTAAGTAGGTGTATTTTTATACATACAACTATTGTTCGTCTTCGTTTAATCTACAAATGAAGCGTTTACGAAAACGCGGGAGCAGCGATATAAACATTTGGGTGCACCTCTAGTTTAAATACCATTAAAATTTTTATGGAACACATGTTATTGGGAAGTTGCCATAGGAGATATTTTGTGCAGAAAAAAAAATTATTCTAGGTTTTAGTATTTTTAAAGTTTGCCGTTTGTAAAATGATATTTTCTACACGACCTGTGCCAATTGTTTTTAGCACGTGAATAATATATGCTACACTTCATCGTACAAATTTATAGCTTCAGGCCAAACTTTAAAATATTTTCAATTCAATAACCGGGCATTTTTTTTTGTTTTATATTTATAATAAAGTTATAACACTTGTTTATAATTTATTAATTAAATTATTTAATTGTAATGAATATTAAATAAGTTCATGATATTTTATTCTCGCCCATCATAAGGTAATATGAATAAATATTTAATTTAAACAATTATAAACATAAAATTCAAAGGACCTTCTCACCTTAGTTTCCTAGACTTAATCAGTAGAAATAATATTATTATGTAATTGTAAGTATTAAACTTGTATAGTTTAATTTAAATCCAAAGATTTTTTTACGATATACCTATTTGGCTGATTAGACAATACAAATAGTATCTATACATTTTTATTTTCAACAATAGAAAATTCATTATAATTTATTGTTCATTGTGTACAAACATAATGTATTACCTATTAAAGTTATGCATTTTTAAATTGAAACAAGCACACCTACGTTAGATATTTTTCCATTTCATTTATAAACAAAAGTATCTTATTATTTCATCGTTAATACTGCAAGTCTGCAAAACTACGCTTACCTATATATTATTAAGTATCCATATATTTTCATAATTTTAATTACAATACGATTATATACTTTTGAAATGTTATTTAGAAGAATTAAATAATGATTGATTTAAGAATGAATTAAATGGATTCCCTACTGTTAATGTCGGAAAATGAACTTCTTACATTCAGAAAATGCAACTTTAGCCTATATATATAATCCAATTTATAATATAATAACAAAAAACATTTAATATTTTTCAAAACATTCATGAAGTTTTGTAATAAAAATCGGATAAAAGCCATTAGTAAAATGAACTATAAATTCAAATAAAAATTGAACTCACGTCTACAATTCGTTTTCGTCCGGATTTCGGACGACTTTTCAGTCCCAATTCACAGCCACTAGGAAAAATAAAATAAATGTTAACACTGAACACTATTATAGAGTATATCGCAAAGAGTTAAGAAAAAGAAAGAAGAAATTACAGAGTTCAATTCTCTCGTCCGGCACTTCGAAGTATGAAATGTTTGAGCAGCAACGAATGCGAGATCCGAGGGACTAACACGGTGATCAAAAATAGTCGCCCTCGTCGCTGCTGGCCCGTCGTGGATTAAAAATATTTTTTCCCCGACAATTTTTAATGCCAATTTTTTGTGTACTACATAGGAACACCCCCACTCCTCGAAAAACCCTTCTGAACAATATTGAACCAAAATTAGTGGCAAAAGTATGTTTGCTCTGGGCCGTATACGCATTCGAAAGGCAATTTCAAACGACTTCGTATATTTATATGCAATTTATAAATTGCGGGTACATTATGATTCACTTATTTTTAAATGCTGCAAAAGGTCTGAATTACAATATTCCATTGCACTTAAACAAATTGTTTTTTATCAACAGTTTATGATATAATTATTATTCATGAAAGAATCATGAATAAAATATTAATTTCATAAAAATGATACATATTATAAAATAATGTATTGTATTATATTATGAACGGAGTGATGGAATCTATTGGGTTTACAATGATGTGTGTTTTTTTTTATAATTTTTTTTTGTGTCTGACGACACCTTTTTTGGCAGTAAAAATGCTTTGATTTCCTTAAACAGTAACTTTTCTGAAAGGAAAGTGAATGTAGATGGTACTTGGGCAAGTCAAAAATGCAACTTTTTCAATACTTTTTGAAAAAATTGAAAAAAACTATAAAAAAATTACGAAAAAAACGGGAAATTTTACGCAAAATCACGTTTTTACAAAATACATTTTTTTTAAATGCTCTAACTCAAAAACGAAAAACCGCGACAACTTGAAATGTTCACCAAATCTTTATATTTGTGTTCTCTATACATGGTTAAGTTTTCAAAGTATTTTGACTTATTTATAGACAATTTAAGTTATCGATTTTTGTAAAAAAATTTTTTTTAAACATCTATAAAATTTAATTGGCTGACCGAAAACTTTTAAAAATTTAAAACAAGGTATATATTAAGTTAAACTAATCGTAACTAAAAAATATCGGAGATCGTCTCATTCAAATTTATTTTATAAGCTCATAAAGCTCAAATTTTTATAAAATGTTCTAAAATCCTAATAATTTGTAAGTTATTTGAAGATAAAAATTCATAAAATTTATTCTGTTCATACGTAAGGTTCAAAATTTTAACACTAGGTTATCCATAAGCTACTCTTCAAAAATCTTTAAAAAAATTTCTACCGGACCAAAACGAAAAATTTTATGACCGTTTGAAATTTAAATTTTTACGAAATTGTATAAAATAACGATTTATCTTCAAACAATTATAAATATTTGTTATAATTCAAAAAGTATAAGCCGCAGAAACTTGAAATTTTTACCAGTTGTTAAGATAGGCATTTCCTCTATGTCATATTTTTTCAAAATATTATATTGATTTTTAAGCCACTTATAGACATTTAAAATATTCGAATTATTAACATTTTTTTTTTATAATCGGTGATAAAAAAAATTGACTAATACAAAATACTTAAAAATTTAATAGAAAATTCCACAGAAGTAGTTATTATTGTCATTCAAAAATTATTAAAATCCATAGGCACAATTTTTTTTATAAACGTTTGAACAGTGAATATTGATATAAAATTACATGTAAAATATAATATAATGTATAATATTCTAGACTGACAAATGATATCGGCTTTTGAAATTTGCTCTAACTCAAAAACGAAAAACCGTAACAACTTGAAATTTTCACCAAATCTTTATATTGGTGTTCTCTATAAATGGTTAAGTTTTCAAAGTATTTTGACATATTTTGACTTATTTATAGACAATTTAAATTTTCGATTTTTGTAAGTTTTTTTTTTTTGAAATATCTATAAAATTTATTTGGCTATCCGAAAACTTTTGAAAATTTAATATAAGATTTATTATAAGTTATACTAATTGCAACTAAAAAATATCGGAGATCGTTTCACTCAAAGTTCTTTTATAAGCCCATAAAGTTCAAATTTGTATAAAATATGTCAAAACCACGATAATTTGCAAGTTATTTTGTAGTTGGAAATTCTTAAAATTTTTTCTGTTTATACTTAAGGTTCAAAATTTTAACACTAGGTTGTCCATAAGCTAATCTTCAAAAATTTCTACCGGACTTAAAAGAAAAATTTTATGACTGTTTTAAATTTAAATTTTTACGAAATTGCATTATAATTCAATTTAAATATAAAATACTATATTATTATATACACATTTTAGACAAACATATTAACTCCGTTC
>JAIPRK010000232.1:0-244971 GCA_025469195.1 Chaitophorus viminalis | reverse complement strand
AAACCTTGTATTAAATTTTCGAGAGTTTTCGGCCAGCCAATTAAATTTTATAGGTGTTTAAAAAAATAAAATTTACAAAAATCGAAAATTTAAATTGTCTATAAATAAGTCAAAATATGTCAAAATAATTGGAAAACTTAACCACGTATAGAAAATACCAGTTTAAAGATTTGGTGAAAATTTCAAGTTGTCGCGGTTTTTCGTTTTTGAGTTAGAGCATTTAAAAAAATTGTAGTTTGTAAAAATGTGATTTTGCGTAAAATTTCCCGTTTTTTCGTAATTTTTTTATCGTTTTTTTCGATTTTTTAAAAAAGTATTGAAAAAGTTGGATTTTTGACATGCCCAAGT
Organism: Chaitophorus viminalis; assembly: GCA_025469195.1. Classification (NCBI taxonomy): domain Eukaryota; kingdom Metazoa; phylum Arthropoda; class Insecta; order Hemiptera; family Aphididae; genus Chaitophorus; species Chaitophorus viminalis. The sequence continues at coordinate 244,623 of JAIPRK010000232.1, read as the reverse complement.
ACCATCTACATTCACTTTCCTATCAGAAAAGTTGCTGTTTAAGAAAATCGAAGCATTTTTACTACCAAAAATCGTGTCCTAAGGCACAAAAAAAAAAAATAAAAAAAAAACAAAAAAAAAAAAAAACACACATCATTGTAAAACCAATAGATTCCATCACTGCGTTCAGAATCTAAAACATTAATTAAAAAATTGTATAAACAACTAGCTGAATTACCTGGCTTTGAACGGAACAGTCTTGGCTGGGCATAGTTTTTATTAGAATATATATAAATAAACATGTTTGGTTAGCTTTAATTTTCTTCTGACCAAATATCTTCCCCGTAGCTTCAGTGATTCCGGTTCGGGAATTTTATTTTTCATAATTATAAAATATAGCTAACCCAGCGAACTTTGTTCCACCTTAGAGTCAATAAATGAGCAGGTTTTAGATTTTATTTTTATTAGAATAATAAATATAAATAAAAAATCAAGTATTTTTATGATTCTTTATCGGCCATGTATTTTGGTGCATGTATTGTACTCATCAGTGAAGCACTTTGTATTGGCACAGTTTATGTATATTAAAAACCAAATGATAACTAGAACATTACCTCATGGTAACTCCATATTTGATAACCTACTTTTTACATCATTCAACTTAACTACTATGGTTGTTTATCTGATATGTCATATGTAGTTAAGTGCGAAGAAGACTTTGGTTATTAATACCAAAAGTAGGTAGAATTTTTGATAAAATACCATGAAGAATTGTGTCAAATGCCTTGGTTAGGTTTATGAAAACAGCGATTGCATCAAGCCTTTATTCAATGAGTTTTATAAAAATTGCGTTACATATTATTAAACATTCTCTGTGCCTAGTCCAGATCTAAATTGGTTTTTGAATAATAAATTGTTCTGTTCTAGATAAGAAATAAGTCTTATTTTAATTATTTTTTCCAATACTTTAATACAACTAGTTAACGAATATGTTAAAGATGTCTTGGGTTGAATATGAGATTTGGGAACTTTGTCTGGTGGGACATTTGTAACTGGTTTATTGAAGGCTGACTTAAATGTCAGGCATCCTTTGAAGTTTGCGGTATGGTTCTTAGCGCACCTGTTTATATGGGAACGGTGGTCTTACCTACATTTTACTCAATAAAAACAGAAACAGATATATGGTTGTAATAATTGTGTGTGTGTGTTTGCAGGCTTGGTAAATAGAGACAATTGTGGTAGGCCTCAACTTTTTTAATGTGTGTGGAGTATCCATGGCTACAATTATTGATATAAAACTCAAAGATAGATTATTGTCTCATTTTTACTTGGTTTACATATTTCCAACATCTAGCTTTAGATAAATATACATGGAAGTATTTGTAGCAACGGATGCAGTACCATTATATTCAGCCCACACCTATGTTAAAACTTCCCATGTTTAAACGTAAATAAACTCAGGCCTCAGTGTTAGATCACGCCATTTCATTATTTAATATTGTCATCGGTAGCATGACGATGTGTACGAAAATAATAATAATAATTTGATGCATTTCCCGTGTTCAATAAATTCTCTCGAATAATATACTCAGGCGTTGGAAAATGTTGCACGTCGGATGTTCCATTTTACCACGTGGAAGCAGAATGAAAATTATAATTCAATAAAATACAAATGGACTTTTAAAGCTAACTTTACACATTCAAGTTTTACGTGCAGTGCCGCCAAACTCACTTTTTTTCCACTGTTTTGTCCATAACTTTTCCACTGGAAAAGATCATTTAGCGCAACGGTATTTCAGGGAAAAATTTATTATAAACCGTACGGATATATATATATATATATACGTTCACGTACAATATAATAATATAATATGTACTTGTCAATATACGTATAGGAGCCCGAATAACGCGGCTGGACGAACATAACATAATACCTATACTGCAGGTTCTGTACTGGTATTCGTGCTGAATTTGCTTTTCGCATTCCGTCGAAAAACCGAAAATATTCGTTTTTGCTTGAAAACGTCTTGAATTCGTCGGGGGACGTATACGCATTTTATCTCAATAAAACCCATAAGAATTTATTACGAATAATCAATAAAGAAATGTGTGTACTTGCGCGTACATACCTATATATATATATATATATATATGATTCTTCTTCTAAGTTATAAGTTATAACGGCCCTTCCTTATCGTCATTTTGTTTACCACGCATTAATTCGGCGTTACTGCACCAGTAAACGTACCACGTGTTTAGTAACAATCCAGTGAATACTAGCATATAATGTCTACCACAACGACTACAGAACGGCTTTCAATAACAATCGATCGGCCAGCGAACAAAACCACCACCAGGATGTAGAAGTGTACAGAGAATGAGAGCACTTACTTAAAATAAATAAATATAAGATGCGTTTAAAACTGTTTGTTTGAAAAATCGATAAAACATTCTGATAGCTTTAAGTTGTTTTTATTTTATTTCATAAAAAAAAAAAATTATAAATAAATAAAAAAATTAAAACGGTTGCGTATTAAGAAGAAAAAAAATGATATAGAATAAAATATTCGAATAAAAGCGATGTAAATTATAATGAAACTAAATATTAAGCAGTCGTTGGATAATGTTTCGTTCTTATTGTTTGAAAAGATTTTTTGTTGTAGATATTTGTTCTATATGGCATTATAAAGTATATATTCATTTGTTTAGTAGTTTAGTACAATTGAATTCGATTGACTAGAACCCGATTGAGCACAAATTCAAATAAACAATAGAATACCCAAAAAAAGTTTTAATACACGCCATGATTCAGTACAGATATATGTCCAACGTTGTCATTTTTATTAATGTTTCATATTTCGAATCAATATAGTATAGAATATAGATCAATATCGTAAGTTGTAATCATTTGTAATTCATAAAACACTGTTGTCGTTTGAAGTGTGTATAACTTACAATCTTCTTGAGTTTTCATTAAATTCAACTGCAAAAAAAATATCTTCCAGTGATTTGAACAATTCGGGAAGTGTTTTCTATTGTCTGTCATACATAGTGCATTGTGAACCGTTTTGAAATCTTTATGCTCAATTAAGATAGTTATAAATTATTTTAAAGGCTCAATTTTTATCACGTTTTTTATAATTTTAATAAATTCTTACTTTGATTTCTAATTTATTTACTGAATTGCCTACATAGATTAAGTTATATTGTTATCCACTTGATTGTATTACAATACTTTTGCCCGGCTCAGAATAAATCACAGCTGTACAATAATTTTTCAGTTTTTCACTTATTGCTATTTGAATAAACCGCCTTTTTTTTATGAATCCAATAAATCTGTTAAATGCACCAATATTTGCTAATATTTTTCCTCTTCCCGATGAATTAATAACCTTTATTTAATTATTTTCCATCACATTTGGCGTACATGAAATAAAGATAGTTACTTATTTTATTTTAGTATAAGACGAGTATTCAGTGAAACGATTACTGCCAGTTGAACCGTTTCGATATTGGAAATTTTAATAGTAGATCTCAAAAATCATAAAAGTATAATATATATGAGTGTTATGTGAAGGCAGATAACAAATACTGATCGTACAAATGTATTATGTTACGCATTATACTAGTGAGAATCATATATCGATATTTATGAAATAATATGTAATATCCTACCATAGATAACCCGGCTATTATTTGCTATTCCTAGATTAAATTTTATATCATTTCCCATCTGTAACGTGTCTAGATGCATACATTTTATATTTATTAAACTTCTGTAAAGATAAAAATGAATGATCTGTATATGTAATTTAGAATCCATAATTCGTTGTAGAAAAATGGAAAAATGAAAAATGGTTCATATTTTATTATTTTTATTGGTATTAATTAACAATTAACCAATTAGATTCTTGAATGAACAATATTTATTTCTGTTACATTCAGTATAAAATACTGGATTTTATTAAAATAATGTACTTAACGTTAATATTTAGCGTAGTACCAGTGATTAAATAAAATTGTTGGGTTTTCTGATTTAGTGTATGTACGGATGTAAAAAGTTCCTACCACGGTAAAAATTTTTATTATTTTACTGACGTTTACCGGTAACCTCACAGTAATATTATGTTTTTTTTTTCGCCCAAGAAAATAAAACCTGATGAATTTTGACACATGCCAACAAAACGACTTTAATAATAATTAATAACTATTTTTGTTTTATTCATGTTATCAAGGTACAAAAAATACGCAAAACCCGATTTTTGGAGATGGTATAGTGAGAGGTTATAAAATTGTTATAGTGGCTTTCGATCTTTTCCGGATAAAGTTGACCGTTAAGGACCGGTCTAGTAGTTTTTGAGTCTAATATGAAGTATCCGGCAGCATTCATTTTTTTGCTTAGTATTTAGATATTTGTATAATATTTAGAACAATATGATCAGTGGTTTTTGTGATTATTATTTTGCAAGTGTTAGAAATGGTACTACCTATTGATGAAAAAAAGTGTATAATAATTTATACTTAGACCCCCAAGTGATTGGCTGTACTTTATTAATTTCTACCACAAAGAAAACTCACCACAGATTTATTTCGCTTCATGATAATATGATTCACATAAAATAGAAACATTTTTGTACGCATTATAATTGGTAACATTTTAAATAGTCATAATGATAATTGCAATTGGTCGTCGAAGTACCTACAATAAAACTGATTCGTGTACCTTTTATATTGATAAGTTGTTCATGAAAGGTACGTGTTATCGTAATATGCGTGTCGGTTAATACAGAAACAGTTATCGATTGTTTTTCCAAAACAAATACTTACTAACATTTCTGAGCAAAAGAAAATGTATTTTTATAACAATGCATCTCGAATAGTTCAATAACGCTCAAGGTTCGAGGGTTCTAGAGTTGTGTCTGAAAAATGTACACTTAACTACCGGTGAAATTATTATTATACTACTATTATTGCTACTCATTTTATAGGTATCATAGTAAAATATTAATTATGTATTGCTTATATCGTTGATATAATATGTTTACTTTGTACGGAAAACATTATTTTTGGTTTTGGATTTTGCTGTGGAATATTATATATTTATACGTATTCATTTGCCGGTATGAATTTATATTTTATTAGAAAAGTTGAGTACTTTAATAGGTCTCAATGTCTACTTGATTTGAAAAGATAATTTTGAGGAATGGAAATTATATCAGGAATAATAAATGGCATCTAAGATTTGCTACAGGGTGTTTAATATTATTGCACGCATATATAGTTAATACGTTAGGGTTAGATTACATTTTGAATTAGCGAAAACCGTAATTTGCAGAACCCCATAATAATTTGAATTAACGTCACAAAGGTACAACTTTACTTGTTTAGGTTTCATTACCTATTTATCTATAATGGTCTGATTTTGTTACGACTTGAACTCAAAAGATCCCATAAATGATGTAGCGAGGTTAAATAAAATATACAAGTATCCCTCGAAACGCGTGGCGTGCTCGTTTATATATTTACTTTTATTATTGCCAAAAAAAAAAAAAAAAATCACTTGGTTATCCTTTTCTAATATAATTTTCTTTTTTTTCTATCCGTTAAAGTTGAATAATATACACCTATTAAAATTTTAAGAGTATAGAAACCCCATGCAGCATTTTTAGTCTTACGTATTGACAGAATGGTTGTATATTTTTTTTTTCATTCGAACCAAGTATAGTATTTTTCTCTGTATTTATTATTTCCAAACTACACAGAAGAAAATCATTAGAAAAAAAAAAAAAAAAAACAAAATACCATGCAAAATATTCCACTCGTTTGTATAATTTAATAATCGACAGTACCTACTTTTATTCGGCACCGTTTTGTTTACGATGCGAAGTAAACTTGGTATTTTTTGGCTATCATATTATAATGTGTATAATATTATTACTATATTTTCGTACTCCACACATCCTCGTTTTGATTTTTTCTACCGAAATATTAACAGTCACAATAAGTGTTTGTCCTTTGACCAGTCTTTGTACTCAAATTTGAGCATAGTACTACGATGGTATGATAGAAATGTCGCACATCCTATGCATATACTCTTCTTTTGTGTATGTACATAATACACAAATAATATATTATAAGCCCAACGTCCAGCACATTAAATATTAATTTTCTTGCCAAAACAAATCAATTCATATATTTTAATTACAAATAATATAACCTAATACAACTTAACCTAGAAAAATATACAGTTAAAAATAATGATATTAGAAAATAGTCTTAACATCACCGTTTTTAATACTGTTTATTTTATCGCTTTTTCGGTTGGAAATGAAAATTAGCACGAACACGCTTACATCAGTTAATAATATTATATTAGATACATCAATTGTTATCAGTCACGTCAATACCATTTAGTTTAATTATTTTAATGGATTCGTCACTCATATTTTGTGTTGATGAACAATGAACATATAATATTTAAATTATAAAAAAAGAACAAAATAAATTTTCAAATATTCAAATTTGACAAAATAAATTCATACTATATTTTGCGGTCATTATTTTATTAATTTTTTGTATAAATAAAGTGTAAAAACAAAATCTAACTATAATACTGTGCAGAAAATTATATATTGAATGATTTAAAATTTCGTTGTTTTTTAAATGGAAATTTCAATAACTTTCCTCAGTATACAAAATATTCTGTTTTATACCTACTATTCAATAAAATAAAATGCTTTACCACCAAGCTCTTGTAAAATAAATAGTAGTGTGATTCATCCCCCCACGTTAAAAAATAAAAAAAAAACCGTACAGAATGAATGTTTTTATGATGTTAAATTTTACAAATACATAAGTTCACAATAATAGTAATTATACTTGTAAATATAATTATATTGCATAGAAGAATATCATCCATTTCTATTGGTCATCATAGACACACATTTGAACTGCTCAACAATGTCCGGATTTTGTATAACATTATAGTAAAAATGGTTATACGTCAACATTATTACAAATCTCGGTATTTGCTCCATTTTTAAACAATCGTTTTGGATAAACATCTAAGAGAGGATTTTTTAATCTTCATTATTATTTTAACACGAAACCGGGAACAATATAGGTGTCTTAGTATTATTTTTAGACCATCATATTTGTTAATTAACAGTTTCACATAAACTACGGATCGTTTTTGTTTTATAAGTTTAATTAATACTACATGCTCAGTGCACATGTCGTATACGTGCCGAAAGAGCATTAATTACCGTTTTACGGATAAATAGTTGATGTTAAACAATCACTCGAAAATTATAGATGATGATGAACGATTTTATACCCTTTCTTTCTCTCTGCTCAGGCGAAAGCACTCGGCATTCCGAAGACTTGAGATTAAATAAGGCAACCGCGGTGTATATCTGAATCTAATCATGGTAGAACTTACCCGGTGCGATGTTGATCTCTGAACATCGATGCGTGTGCAATTATGTCGATTACGCGGATATGGAGTGAGATTAAAATTAACAGGCGCAATATTTAACGTACGTGTTTAAAGTAATAAAAAGCGCTGTATATACGAGTGTGTCCCGTGGTTAATTTATTATTTCAGTACCAGCCCACCTGTAGTTTACCTGACCGATACCGGACACAATGCGATGCTCGCGGTGCAGAAATTTTATTCTTATATTATTATGTAGCTTGAAACAAGGAATTAACCATGTTCGTGTGGAAACAAGCGTGGATGACGAAGTTTTATATTATTTATTATTTTCAACAACGGAAGACACGTGTAATGATTTGTAATACAAAGTTATGTCGAAGAGGTTACTTGCACGCATTATCCAGGAGACCATACGGTGGCACGCGACCGGATGGTCTCTTGATCAAAGACGGTCTTTTTTGAATGTTGTCCGAATGAAAATGGCATAATCTTAGTGTTTTCCACAGTTATCCTTAACAATTATTGTTTAAATTGTCTTTTCTATGCTGTGTACATAACCAAAATGACCGTAATTAATTTTTAGTAAAAAAAAAAAAAAAAAAAATAAAGTAACCAGTAAAACATGTTTACCCCCGTCATGATCGCCCGTCATTACAATATAATTTAAATCAATTTAAAATTTACCGTGGGTTTGATGTGTTCCAACCGCAGATTAATGTGCTCACGTGGTACGCATACGACGTGGCACAGACTATAATATATTATTATCATTCGGCTTGCGGATAATGTTTACGTTGAGAAATATTGTGACCGGCTCAACGCGTTAACACGCGAGCCGTGAATAGACTATACGCGGTGTCCGTGGGTTGGATTTTAAAATCTTAAACATCATCTTCACGCAGTTTGGTAGGTGTAAACTTATTAGGAGATATAAAACTCGACGATATATCCTTATAGGATGTAGAGGCAGTAGCTGTGGCTGGTGGTGAAGTTGTGTTTTGTTCGTGTAAATAACGACCGTTGAGAATATTACTACATGTACTAGTCGCGGAAATCTAGCGTTTCTCGATGACGTAACGGGCGGGCGGTAGCGGTATAGCGACAGAGACGCGAACGGATAAATTGTTAATTTCGGGTCCGCTAATAATAATCGCTCGCGATATCGTGGTACTAATGCGTTTCGTGCCGCACTGTCAGGACCGTGTCTACCGTCGTCCCCGCTATGCTCGACGTGATATTAAACATTAACGCTGGCGGCGGCGGCGTACACACACGCACACATAATATCACACGGCAAGTAAAGTACCTTTGGCTCTAAATACATGGTTGACTGGGTAAATTTGAAATTGCAGGAAACACTACAAATTAGCTGTATACGTGAACGACTGCTCACTTTATTACCGAGCAAAGCATGTATGTATATATATTGTATAAGTGTATACGATGATGACGACGTTTGTTCCGTAGCGATTCCCTAGCACATCATCATATTATTGTGTTATTTTTGTATAAACTTACTAAGTGAACTAATGACCTAATGTACGTTTAACTAGAAGGCTAAGATACAAGGATAAAAGGGTATAAGGGTAAGATACAAACCGATTTTAAACTATCAGATCACGTATAGTCACGTAGAGAAAATTTCAAAAAGATCATCGAAACTCCAATAATATTGTTTTAATTCGTTTTTAATCTAATATATATATATAATGGTAAACTGACGTATTAATGAACAGCTTAAAATGCTGGACTTAGGATTTTGAAATTTTGCATAAATGTTCTTTATACAATGTTAGCGTGTACTAAGAGAGTATTTTTTCAGTTTCACTCCTAAAATTCTAAACGGGTGAGAAATAGGTTAAAAGTTAGATATTATATAGATCAACGCATAACCCAAAGCACTAAATCTAGAAACTTTAAAATATCTACCTTTATGAGGGTTAAAAGAGCTAAAAATTATAGAAAAAATCACTTACCCGAACCGCTGTTCGTTAGTCTCACTAATACTCAAAAAATAACTTGTCCAATTTTAATTTTTTTTTTTTATTTTGTACGATTTCATACAGGAGTAGTTTAAACATAAAATTAAAAAGGAAAATCCTAAATTTGAAAAAAAAATAATTATAATCTTTCATGTATAAAAAGCAAATGTGACTGACTGACCTACACTCAATTTAAATCACTGGGTTATAGGACAGACGTTTTGTAAACAAATAGCTATTACGTATGCATTCCTTAATAAAGGATTTTATAACCGTTTTAAAGCGGTTAAAAAGGGTAAAAGAGATAAATTGGAAAAATTTGCATAGCCTCAGTCGTTAAAGCTATGCGTATGACATTTTATTATTAGTTTTGTTTTATAATATATTATATATACTTCCTAAATAAAGGATTTTTTTAAAATTTAACCAGTTCGGGGAATTGAAAAACGTAAAAAAGAGTAACCGAAGATTGGTGAATATAAGAATAAACTGATAGAGAAGGGAAGTAGTGTAAATACATTTCTCGTTTACTCAATGTCTAAAATCAGACGAAACTACAGAAACGAAAGCAACAAGATAAAACTACCGTACTACCGAACTAAAAAACATCTAATACTCAATGGCTTGAGCGATGGTCACAGATTAATGGAAGGAAAAAAAATCTATTACAATTTCACGGTAATTTAGTTTTTAATTTCAAATGTGTACCGCCAACGAAATCCTCAAATTGACAATTACAATGTGTCGATAAACACTGTACATTCCGACCATTATTTATTAACATTTTATTAGTACTTATGACATTTTTTGTTTACCATATGTGTTTACGACCAGGTAGAGCCGTTTTGTATACAATACGAATTAATGAATACTGTTCGCCGGAAACTTAATATAATATAACCATCGAACGGTATACCGTGCATTGTTTCTTAACCATGTAAAATCACTCGTCAGCAAACTTTGAGTTATCGTAATCATGTCGGATATGTAGTTTCTCGTTCCGAGATATGGTTAAAGACGGATAATAGAGAGTTTTGGAATACTTTGAAGTTTACCTTAGATGTGAAAAATCACTGAAGGTCTAACCCCGGGCTCAGTGTCTTGTTAAACAATTCAAGATTCGTAGTACGACTCCGGACTCCGACATTCACAATTGTAACAAAAACCAACAACACAAACACTGCAAAATAGCTAAGGTGTCGTAATATCAATGTATTTTTAACGCGTAGTGAAATTAAAAAACTCTCACAAGACTGCACGCTCCGACAGATAAAGGTCAAATGTGGGTTCCGAAACACTAGACCCAGCATTTCTCAAACCGTGGGTCGCGAAAATTTTTTTGAATTCTATTGTATAGATTCCAAAGATGTATGTTTTTATATTATATAAACATAAATTATAATAAATAATTATATAATTGTATACATTTGGGTCGTGATCTTAAATAAATTGTAAACCACTTCACTAAACGATGATCTACTGCTGGCCGCATGAATCCACAGTGTAGGAGATTCGAATGAGCACGAAAGTTTCAACACTTTAAACGAGTTCACCGATATTTTGATAAATTATTTTAGTTTCATTGAAAATATATGAAAAATCATAGTTAAACTCCTCGATTTTCAAAATATTGAATTTACATAGTAACAATACGATTCCAGTGTATAATCAACACAGGAATAATTGCGTCGACTATAATAATTTATCGATTTACACATGTATAAGTAGGTACAGACTACATAGGTTAATTACCAGTATTATGTTGAAATCTGATTTAGAAATAAAATCGTTATTCTATTTGTTTAATTTAACACACAGCCTAGGTACGTGTGTACCAACACACGAATAGATTTACTTGTGATTATACGCTGATATACTGCCCATTAATAATCAACAGAGTTGAGCGCATTTTTCTCCGTGAATTACTCAACTATCTCTTCTTTTGAAATTTTTCCAGAATATCATATTATAAAATATATGAACTGACATATAATGCTGAGAAAAAACTTTATAGGTTTCTATGAAATTTCTGATGTACATTAGATTTATTTTCATATTATTATTAAATTTTAGATTTTATATGTGATTGATGTTTTTATATTTTTAACTAATTTAGCTTATTTGGGATGTAAATTATTTTAATTTAGGGTTATTTGATCATACGCGAAAGTGTTATTATTTTGTACTAATATTGGAAATCGTATACATTTCGAAACGTCATTATGATGAATGTGATCTATAGATAATGTACACGCGGGGGATTGCCGTAAGAGATAAACAACAACACGTTTAGAGTTAATTTTGCATTACCGGGTTAAGCATCCCACGGAAGTAGTTGATTGTTATTCATCACAATTTTTAGGCCTGGACAGCGATATATTTGGCAGAAAAGTTGAAATTTTGGAAACGTGAGCTTGAGCTTGACATTGGATAAATATATGTTACTTATAGCGCGCAGGAAAAGGATTCGCTTTTCGTTCTGAAATCTAAACCCTGTACCATCGATACAAATAGCTAGGAAAAGACTAACATGATGATGAGGCTATAAGAGAAATTATTTTATGCAAGGAAACTCGCACAACACCAAGAGAAAAGCATTTGAGTTGGTTTCGAAATTCGAGCCCCACCGATGAGACTGTTTCGAAAGATGACACTGAATTATATGACGAATAATTGCATGGTATAATGTTTTCAACATCGATGTACTTTAAGTTGTAAAATGTATATACTTATATATTCATAGAATAACAGCTATGTAACTAAAAGCGTTTATCTAACTAATAGCGTTTATATAAATACCCAATTTCATCAAAATTTATTTTCAATTTTCTACCAGAAACCTTCCCTCTTTTGGTGAAAATCGCGGAGTAAACACTAAACGGACACAAAAAGATAATAATAAAAATAAAACACTCATCCATGGTAAAACCAATACACAACTTGTTTCACTCAGAATTTAATTTATGCATGAAAGCAGTTATGAAACCGTTCGTTTTAATAAATTACCCTTAAAATATAATTCGAACAAACTCAAAAGAATCTTTTTTTAAAAGTTATTTTTTCATGGTTGCTATTTTCTGTTATAGTTAAAACTATAAAGGTTAATTAAAAAAAATAGATGTAATTTTACAATTTTATTAAATTTATTCAATTAATTACCATAATGATTTAAAGTTTTTTAATCTCAGAAAATAGTATGACATTGAATTCCTTTTTTTTCTATTTTACCGCAATATTAAATTAAAATAATTGATAATTATTGCCTAACCGAAAAATTTTGTGATGTACTAATAATATATAGTTCTTATCAAAGGTGTGTACTACATTTGCCTCTTCATTACGTTATATTATATGAATGGTTTGAGTCAGTAATAATGGAAACAATATTTAATTTCTCCTATTATGGTGATGGTCTCTTTTTTTTAGCATTAATTAATTTAATTTTAATATTTATATTTTACAATTATTGAATAAATAATAAATTGTGTAAAAATATAACTGTAAACTGTATATTATTATAATACATCAACTTAAAAACGCTAATATTTATCCAACGTTAATAATGCGGTCCTAGCTAATTTTTCACTGATAATGCTTAGCTTTTAAAATACTTGCGAAAAATTCGAATATTTTTATGGATCGATACAATTGTTAATTTATTTTTAATTTATGTGTGTGGCTTTTCTTTTTAAGGTTGTAAGAAACTTCAGTATTATATTCTGTATTTTAAGGTTTGTGATTTTAATCCATACATATACGTTAATTTATGGCACAATATTATATTATGTCTATTATAAAAAAAAAAAACTATAACATAAAATGTAATATTTTGCCGATCGCATGGATCAGAATCATTTTTCGAATGCGGTGGTTGCTTTTAATGCATGTGCATAAAAATATATATTAAATATGAAAGACATTCACAAAACTATTAGGTATAAATGTTTAAACTATTTAAAAAACTATTTCAAATTTTTCAGAAACAAAAAAAAAACACTATTAACGATATAGCACCGCGAATACTTGAAACTGACTGAAAATATTTTACTGTATAAATCATATCTAAGTGAATAAACTGCAGTAATATTGATGTCCAGACACAAATGTGTATTCAGAACGCTCGGATAATTTTCAATAGTTAGCATCTAACTTATTATTATCGACAAAGCGGTCATGTTTCGAATAACTGAAGAAACTGCAGTTCTCAGGGAGAAGTGTAAAAAAAGTGTTTGGTTTTTGCCCACTTGCAGCATTAATAAGCTACCACACACTGCAAACAAATATTTTTCGAAGTCATTTTTAATAATATTATACCGTTGAGAGAGTGCTGTGTCACTGAGTGGCATGGGTCTTTTAATGTTTTTATAATATTATTATAATAATATGTATACGCGTAAAGTGAACTTTATATTATTGGTGGATTTGACGGTTTGTAATACTTGGGTAAATTGACTTATTTTTTCATAATATATTTTATCTTAAATGTTTCTGTGTTGCTTTCGAATACTATTGTAAGTGTAGGTAGATTATTTACAGATTTAAATTTCTACGTATACACAATGCGTCTATTGTACTGTATGATTTTCGTTGTTTTTATTCTTCTTAATATTCGAGAGGGGTTTACTGTCCATATCCGACAGGAGACTATTTATATTATATATTGTAGTGTTCGAGACTTCAAGAGTCTCTTTGTTGTTCGGGCTTCTGCGCCATTGGGTCGAACGGACGTTTCTGAACAATAATTGGTCACGCAAGATTGGTATGCGTGTACCTCGTCGTATATACACATGTACATATTATTTATGTATTTGTCTATTTATTTATCATTTATTTTATTCATACGGAGTATAATCCATTTATAAAGTACACATTTAAAAATAAATTGTAATGCAAATAAAAATGGTATGTATAGGTATATATATATATATATATATATGTAAATAAATGTATATAAATATAGGTATGTACCTACTGATAGTTAATAATTAATCGGAACATCCATATAATAATACAATATTAAAACAAATTACTATTGTAATATTATAAATCTAGAGGACTGTATTAATTGAAAGATGTAGGCATAGGTTGTAAAAATATAAAAATTGAATGTATAAATTAATTATATCACAGATTATATGAAATATATAATATATATAATTTAAATACTAGCTGAATTACCCGATTTTGAACGAAACAGTATTAGTATTATTATTCATACATAGTCTGTGCCTCTGTTACTATACTTTAAATGCCGTTTTGATATCACCAGAATTACAAAAAAATAAATCTATGTATCAAAATAAAAGATTAATCCGCCACTACGCGTGTTTGGAGCAGCTGTGGTATAATACACGAAAAACATAAATATGAAACTATTTATTTTAAATTGTCTGTGACGATGACGGTGGCACTATTGCTTCTCTAAAATCACGAAATACAATTATAACATTCTTGAACGTGGATCGATGTAGAGTATTTAATACCATAAACCATGTAGTTTAAATGTAACTATTTATTCTTATTAATTGTCAACTATAGTAAATTATACATATTCATGACACCTATGAACTTGCATTTCGATTATTGGATTGCGTATTGTTGGAAATGATCGCAGGTACTATACTAATATATATATATATATATATATATAATTATAAGTAAAATTAAAGATTATATTATTTTACAGTTAGATAATAATATCTACAGGTGATGTCGACGTAATATATGTTACAGAATGTCTCTAAGATTCAGGATATTACTAATTATAGCTCGGACAACTCCAATAGCTACTGACCACATATGAGGGATAAAATGATCGTAGGTGCAACACTTTTCTATGATTATTATTATTATTATTATTGTAATATTGTATGAAAATTAATGATGCGTTATGCGTATATCTAGTTGATAAGATATTTTTCATAAATATTTGTTTTTTCCTATCTGCGGGGTTGACGCTGTGAACAGGTTCATTCAAGTATGTTAACGTTTTTTTGAGAATTGTACAGATCTGGGACAGGGCGTGTACCCTATAGTCGTGGTAATCATGCGGGTTCATACGTATGCATGGTTCAAACCGAGTATAACATGTTTACGATATGATATTTAGGTATCTACCTATATGAGGACGACGTGCGGTAACCTATTAGATTCTGAACGGAATAATGGAATCTATTTTTATATTACACCGTCTGGGAATAATTATTGTACGATACGCCGTTCTAGCGATGATTTTTTGTCGTTATAGTAATACTTATATTGCAATATTGTTCGGGACGACGACGACGCTGTTAACGAAGCGACTCGTCGTTAAATATTTCACTCGGATTCGATGCACTGCAGGACTATAGACGACCGTTTTTGTGCGCCAAAATCCCGCTGAAAGTTCGTTACGCCACCCACCGCCACGCTTTAGTATAATAAACTTTGCAGCCGCTCACTCGCTCGTCTCATCTATGATATAATATAATAGTATAGAGTGTAATGTTTTACTCGTTTTATAAAAGTATGAATTATGATTGTAGGGTTGCTGCGGCGCCCGATCCACATGCGGCGGCGTCTGTGATTAAAAATGCTCGCACGGTTTACGACCGTTTTGCGCGTCGGTTCAGCACCCCACCGACTTGACGGTTTTCATCGACTGCGACGGTGCGCCTGGACTGCATCGGTAGTCTGAAAAGTGATTTTGGCTCCCCAACAATAATAATAATAAAAATATCGTGTTTAAATATTGATCACAATTATACTATGTCGTACAAGTTAAGATGACTTGGAACACTCAGATGGGGTGTGTGGTCTCCGTCTTACAAACTGCGAAAGCATCTAGCGAATTTGCGTTTAGTATTACCAATATAGTTGTTAACTTTATGTAATGTTAGAGTAAACTTATACCGACTTGTATAATGTTGTCAAACATGTGCAAGACAAGAACATTATATTTGTGTATGGTTGGTCGATTTTTGACGATATTTCTAAGCGAGTAATATTATGTCTTTAAGTTTGATAATAAGTCGGTTTACTCTAATATTAAAGCTAATAACACAACATTCCAACTACTGAACGCAAATTTTCTATGACGTGCTGTACGTTTCTTTGAAGGAAACAACGCATACGGGTTAAACACACACGCATCATAGTTATAAGGCTCGGAACATATAATAATTATACGTATAATGCCATATAGAACACTAAAAATTATTTGTTCTTTTACTAACTATATATTATGATGAACTAAAAAGTCTTCATTTGTAATAGTCATTTCAGTAAAAATGATAATATTTTATAAGATTTATAAAAAAAAAAAACTTTGGTTTAAATTTAATATTATAAGTACTATTCTAGGATATTATAATACGAGTATATATCTGTAGTGTTATACTTATTTAAAAATTACAACCAAAAGGATAACTCCAATAGGTGCATAAAAAATGGTACTTTTTTGATAAAAAATATTGTTCAGTCAGTAATTTGTTGGCAGGGCATTTTTACAATTTATCAAAAAATTTCCGGGTTATTGAGAAAAACGGTGTAGAAATTTCAAAAAACTTCAACAAGGATAATATTTAGAGTTTAGACTACCTACGACAATAGTTATTTAGTAGTTATTTTGGTAGTCATAGCGATCCAAAAAAATTAAGTACTTATTAGCATTTAATAGGAATCTTATCATTTTTGAAATGACATTATTTTTGCTATAGGCACTTGAAAATTTTCAACTCAAAGTTAAACTTATTTTGTTAAACACTTTTATTCCACTATTATACTCATCGAATCTAGAAATAACGTCCTTTTATATGTATACAACTGAAAGATAACATGTAAGACGATGATAATTATTTATTCTTTTTTATTTCTTTGGAAATTAACAATTTACTTTATCATTTTTACTTATTAATTTTATAGTATATATTATGTTTCCATCTTCCTTTTCTATCGTGTAATTAAAAACTAACATGAAATAATATGATACAGTATTTTATATTGGAAAATTTATAAAAAAACAATAAGTAATACTTGCATTATTTTACTGTTGTATTTTGCTTGATTATTAAAATAAAAATAGAAACAAAATAATATAAAATGGATATTAACGTACCTATAGAAAGCATTGCAATAGATTAAATGTACTTTAAATTCAAATATATATATATAGATACTGTATTATAGTATGCAATATGCATACAAAAATGAATCTCAGGATTTTTATTATTTCACTAGAAATATTTAAAGGTAGAAATTAAACTAATTCTTATATAGTTTTGAAAGTTTTGTTGCAATTTTTTATGCCAAAATTACAGTATATACAGTATAACTGTAGATTTTTTTTATTAATATTTTTTGTTGTGCAAAAATACTTATCCGGTGTTTGCTTTAACATCTTATGGTTTTTTTCCTGAATATTTTTACTGTGTTTCCAGGAGCACAAAGTTTTTTGGGAAATATATTTAAGGTTTAACTTTAAAGGAATATTTATATTTACAGAAAAAGTCTGAAGAAATGTTACAGAACTATGTCTTAGTATTTAGTAGTCGGTACATAATGATTTTTGATTTTTTAAATAATTTCAAAGTAAATCCAAAACTTAAACGTTAATCGGAAAATAATTTTTAAATAGTTACTTTTATTATAAATGCGTGCAAAACATTTATTTCAAATAACATTTTTTTTTTTTTTTTTAGATTCCGAGTTAAACAAAGAATGTAAGTACATTGGTTTTACTAAGAAGCGTGTTCTTATTTTTATTTTTATTTTTTATTTTTGTGTATATTACTCCAATCACTATAGTCATGGAATATTTTTTGTAGTGAATATGATCTAGTTAGGTAGTTTAAAATAGTCATTTTTTGAATCTCTTAAAACAATATTAATTTATTTATTCAAGTAGTAGATTAATAACAAGGAATATTAGGGGTTGTCTTACCTATTTTTACTCATATTTAAATCATTGTTATAAGTGAATCAGATAGAATATAATAGTATAGAGTGACTTGCTGTTTTGTACAAGGTTGTCCTTTATTTCAGTTACATGCAATTTTGTCGTCACAGACTTTCTACACTATACTTGTACTGTTTTTATAAGTCAATCCATATTGTACATAAGTTATAGTTAGTATAAATGAATAAATATAACGGTTATTTAGTTGACAGTTGAAGCTGAATAAAACAATATTAGACTATTGAGAATTTATGTTAGTTTGTTGGTGATTACAGCGATTGAGTGATGAGGTATCCTAACAATTTTTTAAACACAAAACCTATGATAATCAATTTTAATTATACTGGCGTATATGTCATTGTGAATATTTTAAGTTCATTATTAAGTGTTTTGATACACTATAATAAGGATAAATAAATATTGCTACAAGCTGAAGATTCGCTATCATACTATTGAATAAGATTATTATAATATTTATATTGTAGATTTTTTACAAACCAACGTGGATAAAAATAAAAAAAAACTGAACAAAATATTTTCGATTAAACGGCTTTTGTACGAACATAACCTGGAGTCCTAAGTTAAATGGACAGAACGTCAACGTCATCTCAGAACCTTCTTAGAACACTATTACAATTTTATATTCTTGTTTTTTTAACTTTACATTATCTTATTCTATGACACTTTCTTATATAATACTGAGGATAAACGCCCTATACTGTACTTTCGGAAATACTCAAAATTAAAGTTGCCTAACTTTATATGTACCTCTGTAAAATAATTAGTATATTATTGATATTAATTTATGAGGTGAGTAACTTTAATGAGATAATGGATCACTCTTTATAGTTAAAATACTTTTTCATTATATCGTGTTGGATTTTGTATTATATATTTGTATTTGGATATCAATATTATTCATAATGTTGTTATTCACTAGAAACCATTACGTCGGTTGGTTTTTAATTAATTTATTCTTCAAAATTGAAATATTAAAAAAAAATATAAAAATATAACTTACCTTGAAAACGTCTACCCTGCAATAGATCCGTTACCTAAAATTGTCCTTGATTTATTTATTTTTATTTTTCTAAACCCGCGATTATTATAGATAAGTTATACGCTTAGTGGTTCAGATATGTCATAAAAACCAATTACTGTCGTAATTTTGTAAGAACACGAGTGAACCTAAACATAAATCTTATTAAATTATATTTCATTTATCAACGGGGATTGGGGGAAGGATCTAAAATAAAGAGAAGCGGATAAGGGGGAAAAAAAAAACAATTAATGTAATTCAAGCAAACTACGTACCACATACCTAAATTATATTATGCGCTGTAAACCAAACGTGTATAATAATATAATATTTAGTATTGCGTCTACACAAAATACGTATCTGTCCTTGAATGTATAGCATTTCCTGTACGCGTTGTCGTCCGATGGAAAATCACGCGTAAATACCTGTAAACGAAACTTTTCCTCAACACAAGACACTATGCGTTCGCATAAACCAACGGCCTTGTTAACCACCCATTTCTACTGTATGCGCAAAAACAATCTGGAAGAGGTTCACCCCGACTGTAGCTCTGCACGCCTTGGAATATTTACGGTGCACCGCAGACAGGTATATTCGCCAACGGCGTGTTTCAGAAGATTATTATAATATTATTTCGTTCGTTTTGATATTATCATACCTATTATACGCAATATATTATACGCAGCCCACGGACACGCCTTAGGTGACGTTCATACTCGGAAACAGTATATCTATTTATAATAATTTATTCATCGCAACACACCTTTGCGTATTGTTTACACACGCCGCCGTAGTCGTATTTTGTAATATATATATATATATATATAATTATATATATTATTGAAAAATATTCCGTCAACTGATAACATCAATGGATACATATGCACGCATACCGCGATTCACTTTCAATAATATTTCTAATATCCTACCTACTAAATTAATACTAATAACCATCATGACGATAGATGCTTATTGTACCAAATTGTTGTACAGATTTTATGTTTTTAGAAAATAAAAAACTATTTAAAAATTATTCCTTCGTAATCCTTCACGGTTTGGGGATGGGACTTGATATTAATGTACATAATACATTTAGAACAAATTATCATCGATATGTAATGTGCAGTGCTGTCAATTGTTATACGTTTAAATAAGAAATATGTATCTACTGCCTATCCGAAATGTTCGTCATCGTTGTTGACGTTGGTAGACATTCGTGGTATGTGCGCACGGATAATTATTTTTTTTATCTAAATTATTATTCCGGTATCCACGAGAACGGGTCGAACGTGGTAATCTTTTATCGAACCAACTATACAGGGGTGTCGTGTTATACAATCATGGATTATTAAAAAGTATGAAATTATCGATTAATCGACGTTTAACACAAAACAAAATCTTGTGAGCCAGTCTATCGGAACAAGTTAACCAAAAATCCGTTTAATGGACATCGGTGAAAGAACCAAGGAGCTCCCTTCCTTTTTCATTATTTGTAGTCAGTGACACGAGGAGCGGCGGCTGGTGTCCTGCTTCATCCGTCCCCTTAAACCGACCATTAGCCATGGGTCTGCTACAGTGTCACATCGATCATTGGATCAGTTTCTGTGTCACCGATTGTAAATTGTATTATTTGTAATAATGATTTCATTTTTTATCAAATACCTGCAATGAGATACAACACATGCGAAATAACGACAAAATTAAATTGAGAATAAAATGAAATATTCGATTAATCGATGATGAACATTATATAAATTAATTTATATGTAAAAATCGATTAATCGAAATGATTCTACACCCATAATGTAGACTCGACCAACGCACCATATATGTTTATAAGAGCCGAACGGATGGAAATCGAGCGAATTCGGTGGAGATGACGTAATGTGCGCGTTTAGTATTTTGATAATAATAAATTGCGGGGCGTTCATTAACAGCCGGTATTTCGATAAAACAAATGGTACATAAAACGTGGCCGTAAAAATCAATTATACGTTAAACAAAAATGCTTTTCCGTGGATAAGTAATCGTATTACCTATATTATATTATATAAATCCAATCGAATGATGGCCGCACGCACCACGGGGTTCACCTGTATAGATACTCTTATCGCCACCGCCTCAACTGTAGTAGCGTAACAGTCTCGGCAATAATCGCGGAGGCGACACGTAAACATTTATTTACAATAATAACAGTATATATTTCGGATGCAATATCATGTGGATATTCCGGCGGGCAATTTTCCAGGACGTTTTCATCGCGTGTTCCGTGCACGAAACTATATAATACAAGGAATAGTATAATATTATGTATAAATTATAATAATAATCAATCGTTTATTACACGAATATTACACGGTTTGATATAGAGACAAAACATAATGTAAACGAAAATAACATAACAATAATATTATTATTATTATATAAGTACTGCAGGTCAAAATGGTAATATTAAAATACATTACCTATACATAATAATATACATAATATTATCATTAGGATTACTGATATTGTTTTATGTACAAAACGGTGACGACAACGACGGTGATAATGATTGCTGACGATGTTGGTGTTGATGATGAGGATGATGATGATGAAATTATTACAATAAATAAATGTTATGTTTATGATAATATTGTTAGGCAGGTGTGTACGACGTTGTCCCGACAAGATTCTATAGGGTCCGGGGAGTGTGATTGACGCCACAAAAATTATAACAATTGATTTATAATATTTTAATAATAATACTAGCTAGCTGGTCGTGTTGCAATAACAACAACAAAAATATCATCAATGATTGTAGATGACTCTACACAAAAGTTTCAACACGACGTGAACGATTGGTTTTCAAAAACATTTATATTATTTTAACATCAATAATAAATTAATAATTATACAGGTACATCGGTACATGCAAATACATATTAGTTTTACACGTCATGCGGATGTACTTATATATATATATATATATATATATAATATAAACCTGTGAGATGAGAAAACGAATGGCTACTCATAGAAAACATTTACATATAGACGCAAAACAAGACTATACAACATGACGTATAATAATAATAATAATAATAATAATAATAATATATTAACGGATCGGTATTAATATAAAAGTCATATCAAATATATATTTTACGAAATTAAACACGTACATAAACATAACATAGTGTTGTGTAAATCGTACGAGTGAAACTTAAGCGGTAAGGAACGTAGTTACATAGAAAAAACATCCATACAAATATTTACAAGCGCGTACACCTATACAACTATATATATATACGTTTAACTAACCATTTCACGCAGTCCTCTCTATTTCTCCCTTTCCCCGTCTTTGAAAAGTGTATCGAATATATTTTACGAAAATCGAGGTAATTGCTGGCGTCGGCGGCGGTGGTGGTGAGGAAAGTTGCTTGCGGTGAACGCAGCCGCAGCCGGACGACGAATCGATGTCGAAGCAACACAACGATATACAAATAATATTATCGTATTATCTCTCCCGTTTAACGCGTCATTTATCCTCATTCCTCGGCGAAGGTACGCGCGTTCGCCCCCGTTCGAGGGTTCTATGCGTTCACGTCGTACAACAGCCGAGCTCGCGTTTACATAAATCGTCGGATAACGGTGTACCACGCGTGAACCGAGGGGGCGTACAAGGATAAACGGGGATTCTTACTTTCGCGAACGTCGAACGAACACGCACCGGTGCCCGGCGATGTCGACGCGGCGAAATAAATTCGGGGCTTAACGCGGTATATTTACAATAGGCGTATAGAGAGAAAAAAAAAACCCTTACACCATTTCTCCCGTACCTTCCACCACCGTCCGCGTCCTCATTGTATTGTTTTTTAAACACCTCATTTTCGATATTAATTTTGCCATAAATTATATGAAGAGAAACCGATCGATATATACCATGGACTCTCGTGTTTCCATGATACTGTTATTGCTCGTTGGATAGCTGCAGTAAATTTTCCAACTACGAATTTATTATTCAACTATGCACTTTAAAATTTAGTTCGTTTCGAAAAAAAAAAAAATCCAGAAATTGCCACATAATATAATATAATATGTACAAAAAAAATATATATATATATGAATATATAAATAATGAAAAATAATCATGACCGCCAGCAACTAGAAATACATAATACCTACATTAATATGTATTGTTTTAAATGTTTATATTTTTCCATGGTACTACATGATTAATGTACATCTGCAGTAAGAGCATCGGTCGTGGCGTACAGGAAATCATGACCGGTTTATTTAATGTAATAAACATAATATAATGTTTTTAACGAAAATATTACGTTGTACAAATTAAGATTAATATCGGAAAACACGGTTGACGTGTCAGTAAAATATTGCATTTTACAGTATGACGATCTACGGACGCATGGTGATAATCAACGTGTTAAGTTACAGGTGCTTTGTTTAAGCTGCGTTAATACAGTTCACTTTTGATGGATGTTTTGGAATGAATTATCCAAAGCGAAAAAATGAACAATGTAAATCGTTAAAAGTGATCATCAATAAGCATCAAACGAGGAGTTTGGCCAAGTCCTGTTTTGTTACACTTCCAGCGAATCACTCACGTTGAATGGCTAAGAGTGATGTGTGTAAACTATGCGTATACATTCATCTGGTATTATCAAAAGAAATGAGAGGACACGTTTATGGGTTTTAGTTTAATTGATTTAATTGATCAATCACGGTTCGTTTTCATTGTGTGTACAACTAAATTCGAACCATTCATCTCCGCAACAATCTCGTAAGCAATCGATATTACAGGTGACTATCGTACAGTAAACGCGTCCTAAGACAGTTACCGAAACGGTTTCCGAGAAGTTATTGCGGTGTCTCCTTATTATTCGCTTGTTCGCCCGAGGGCTGTTGCACATAAGCGCAAAAAATGACCCAAACGCAACCCAAAAGTGCAAAAAAATTACCTTTTTCATAACCCATAAGCGCAAATTAATTTTATAAAAAAAAGTGTATTTTATTAAAATCATTTAGTTATTATTATACTATACTATTCATTATTATAAAATGTGTATTTAAGTATAGAAATATATAAATAATTATAAAAATTGTATTTAATTTAATAGCAACAACTAATAGATTTTTTGTTTAAGATCAATAAAAAAAATAATAAATAATTATGTACCTTGATATTAAATTTGAAATTTGAAGCCCACAGTTTTTAAGTAATACAATCTTGAAATATTTTTTTTCTATGTATAAGTTCCATGCTTTTATATTGGAGTTGGCTTTAGAGCTGCTAATACCACTACTAAGGTAGTAAGGTACAAAAGCGCAAATTCGTTTTGCGCTTTTGGGTTATTGAAAAATATTTATCTTTTGCGCTTTTGGTCTATCGAAAAAAATTGACCTTTTGCGCTTTTGGACTTCATCGCGCCCGTGCTCATATAATTTCGATGCCATCGTACCTATTACGAACCCTATGTCTCAGCGGGTGGGCGTTGGATCGGCGGCGGTCGGTGGTGGTATCGGAGGCACTGCACAGTCGTCTCTACAGCGGGTATAGTATATAATATATATTGTACAGTCACGTGCGTGGTTATAATTATTTATTATAATAATAATTATTTTCTTTTAACAAAAAAAAAAAAAAAAAAAAAACGAGAAAAAAAAATTTAAAACTATTACACAATAATTGATATTATACAAATTACATTATGCCATTAAAATGTCTGTGCGTATAGTCGTTGTGGTCTTGTACTACCGGTAGTATACACAAACACAGAGCACACGATAACTCTGTAATGATAACGACTGTGCGCACGCATGGTTTTGTTTTATTTTATTTATTTTTTTTTTTCATAAATATATATTTATATGGTAAATAATAGTGTTATTGTTATTATTTAATCGCGGATGGCACACGCGTGGGCATATTAACGAGCCGTTCATCTGGACGGTTTGACGACGCGAGCCGGCACGTACACGTCGGTGACCAACAGCACCTGAAAGGAATGGCACACGAACAACAGGAAAATCGGCAGCAGTCTGGTCACGGCGCTGTTGCTGCTGTTCCCGTGTTGCATGGCCGCCGGATGCTCACCTGCGTGCAGCCGAAAAAAGAAAAAAAAAAGAAAAATGTAGTATATTTTAGTAGTAAGTATAAATTATTGTCGCGCCGCACCGCTATAACACACGTTATAGGTATAATATGATATCATCATCACTTTATATTACTTACATGTTATTGTTATTATTATTGCTGTTGCCCGTTATAACAATATTGTACACGTCACGACGTTCCTAGTGCTGCTACTACTACTGCCTGTACTATTACTATAGTATTACCCCGGGACCCAAGTATTTTCCGTGCTGCACGTAATAAAATATAATATTATCTATGTGTGATACTGCGCGCACGGAAGAGATGAATTACGATTATCGCGTTGTGATAATATACACATAATATTATTTTGTTCATATACGAATGCGTTATGATGTTGGTGCAGTCCCGTATAGCCAGTGATTTTGTCGAACCGATATTGTATCATGACATTCGCGCGCACCGATTTCGATGTGCTGTACAATATTATGCGTGACCGATGTCTATAATGATTAGAGCCAATATATGTTGTGTGCGTTTGCATATTTTTAATGGTTAGTCCACCAAAAAAATAGCTGATTTATTCCAAAGTCTATTTCATGGCCTAACGGTTGGCTATATAGCAAGTTTTTGCATTTTTAGGATTTTGTACGTTTTTAAGACATTTTCAACTCGACAAATTAAGAATTTTCACGAAATAATGAATTGTTACAAAAAAATTTGAAAACGTTTTTTAAAAAAAATATAATAGTTCTTATATTAGGTAGGTATCACAATTATTTTGGTAATTTTTAGGACATAACTGTATAAATATTTTGCATATAATTGTTGGCTCTACTGATGACAATGTGGTCATGTAGTTGTTGGCATGTTTGGTGGATTCAGTAGTGCCCAGCTTTTAAATAATACTAAAATATTGTTGTTTGGAAATAATCAAAAAACAATAGCTGAAATTTAAAAAAAAAAAATACCATTTATGTTAAAGAGGTTGTAAGCCATGACATTCTGTCTTTGTTTATCACACGAGCAACATAGGAATTTAAACGATTTCTATTTCCAACGTATCGATCTATTAATCATTGCGATAAATATTTTGAAAACTGATCTGAGTTCTGAAGACTTTACAACGAATTCAAATCAGTTTTTTAAATTCTTATAGCATTAATTGATTGATCGGAATGTTGGAAATAGAAGACATCTAAATTGCTATGTTGCGCGTATGATAGACGGAACAGAAAACCATAACTTCCAACCTTCTTAAATAGATAAATATTTTTTTTTTTTAAATTATGAGGTCAATGAAAACAAAAAGTTGAAACGATAAAATTTGCAGTAGAATAAACTCAATAAAATTGTAATTTTGTGAAAGTGATACTACTACTATCACAATTTTTACCAAAACATAACAATTTATAATCCGAATACAATTATGGATTTAGGCAAAAAAGTTTAGGGTTTAATGTCTATCGAAGTCTCTAAACAAAATTTAATGTAACTAAAATAATATAAGAGTATACTATAGTATAAAGTATGGTTTGTAGATTAAAATTTTTATTTTTATTTTGTTTACTTCATTCTGCTTATATTTATGATTACAAAACTACTTACTGATATAATATAACTTTTAAAATATAATTTTGTATAGTAAGACGCAAATACTGAAAAATTAATATGAATAATAATCCTCAGTATTGCATCCTATATACGTATTAATTCATAATCTTGTCTTAGAACTATATTTCTGATGGTTTGTTTTGCGAGTTCTGTGAATCAGTGTTGCAACAATGCGGTTTTTTGTATGTACTTGGGTATTTTTTTTATTTTTTTTTTTTTTGGTTAAAAGTATTTATTTAAATATTGATTTTGTTCAAAATAAACTTCTCATCATATTATTATACTAAATATACCTTAAAATGTGTAGGCAACGATGATAGTTTTTAATGAATATCCTAATGTTAATGTAGTACAATAACCTATCGTTTACAGTAAACGCAACGACGTGCTAGAGCACGGGTGCGTATCTAACGTTTAATGGCATACAGTTGTACAATGTTATTCATTTAACGAGTTTATGGGAACATCCCGTATGTCTTAAGAATTTAATATCTTTAATTATAGTTTTATTTGTTTTTGTAAAATGTTTTTTCCAAGGCGTTACGACGACACAAACGAAACTAGGTTGTTTATTCCCTATAGTAACATAATCGTAATAACTTAGTACCTATATTACTATTTTCAACAGGAATAAAACTAATAAAAAAGAGAAAAACAGAAAATCACAACGACGTAGTCTTAAAAAAATATTTTGTCTCTAATATATATATAGAAAAAAATCAATTTTAATAAATTCAGTCTTTTCAACAAAATTATTTATGTTGTTAATATTGAAGGTAGTGTCCACCGTATAGGTACGTTTCTTAATTTGAAACCGTACAATAGCGATAAAATATCTTATGCATCACTTTATAATTGATATAGGTAATACTAGCTGAGGAACCCCGCTTCGTCCGGAATGACCCTGTCCGGGGCAATGGTTTCAATGGATTGCTGCTTTACATTATTTGAATCTTAGCCATGTTTGATATAGAGTAGAGGTTCTCGATCTTTTTAAGACTACAATCCCAATCTCACTCCAAAAATCTATCACTATACCCACTTGCTTTCACTTTTCAAAAAGTACTTAGTTATAAACATCACAACAATTGTAAATAATTCATAAATAATAATTTTAAAACTCGTCGGTCGGTAGTTTTTGGTATTATATTACTATAATAATATAAGTATACCAGCTGAATTACCCGGCTTCGCACGGAACAGTCTTGGCTAGGCATAGTTTTTAATAGAATATATATAAATAAACATGTTTGGTTAGCTTTAATGTTCTTCTGACCAAATTTCTTCCCCGTAGCTTCAGTAGGTCCGGTTCAGGGATTTTATTTTTCATACTTATAAAATATAGCTGACCCGGCGAACTTTGTTCCGTCTTAGAGTCAATAAATGAGCAGATTTTAGATTTTATTTTTATTAGAATAATAAATATGAATAAAAAATCAAGTACTTTTTAATAATTCTTTATTGGCGATGTATTTTGGTGCATGGATTGTACTCTTCAGTGGAGCATCTTGTATCGGCGATATTTTTTAAATGTCAAAAATGACATGGAAAATGGAAAATCAAAAACCCTCGACAATTTTACGCCAAATCGGTTCAACTGTTTCTGAGTTATAAATAGTGGAACTAACACGACTCTCTTATATATATATATACATATCTCCATGGCAAAACAATAATTGTTGAATATCGTGTGTGCTACAATACTATGGTACTAATAAGGTGCACTTAAGAGACCATAACTCCGGAACCACTTATTGCACAGCATATAAACTTAGATAGTAGCTGATTCTCAGACCTACGTAATATGCATACAAAATTTCATAAAAATCAGTCAAACCGTTTCGGAGGAGTATGTTAACTAACATTGTGATACAAGAATTTTATTTATAAGATTATAATTTATGTTTCTATAGTTTAAGAAACATATGTTTCTGAAATCAATATAATTCAAGAATTGTTTCTGTGAATGCTGTTCGTAAATTTGCCGAGAAAAATTGAAATTTATTGTCTAAATAACACTACCTACTCATATTGAAATAAAATTCAAATATAATATATCTGTAATAGTAAATATATTGATTATATACATATGCTTTATTATGATAACAAAATTGTTGTTAAGGGAGCGGATAGTTATCAATTTTCAAATATCTAAGATCGCAGAAATGTGTGACAGGTAGCTTATATATGCTAAAAACCATCACGGGAATCTAATCAACATCTTCCTAGTTTCATAGCTATCGGATGAATAGTATAGGAATATATAAGGATTAAAAACACACACACACACATATATATATATATATATATATATTGGCGTTTATATAATATTTAGATGATGACATAGGGTTAAGCATGGACGTACTCATGGGGGGTCATGGGGTTTGACCCCTCCATTAATCATATTTTTTTTATCTATTTCATATGCGTATATTTATATATTATTATTATGTTTTTACTGAATGGACCAATAAATTAGAAATTTTTATATAAGTTATATCATTCACAGTTATGTAATTTATAGCAGTTATAAATTTGAATTATAACAATAACAAACTTACATACGTTTTCTTGCGGAAAATTTCCCGCGAAATGTATTATTTTTAATAATAAATGATGATTATGAAAAACTATTTGTACAGTCTGAGAGGTTTAATATGACAAATGAATAAATTACTAACAGCATACATGACTGTATTTTGGAGTGATATTTTACATACATTTAACAAGACTAGTCTTTTATTACAATCTGTTGATATTGATATAAGCACAGTAGTTAGTTTGTATAATTCGTTAATTGAATATGTTAAAAATTTACAATCAATGTTTAATGATTATGAAAAATTGGCAAAAGCTATAATTAACAAGGATGGTTTAGTTCTTGATTGTGAATACAACAATAAAAAAAATTAGGAACGTAATGATATTGAACCACATGATATTTTCAATAGACGTCAAAATTTCAAAATTAATACCATTTACATTATTTGGGATAGTTTAATAGAAGCACTAAAAAAAAAGAAAAATTTCTTATGATGACATAATATTTAAATACCTATTTTTCTTAAATATTAGTGAACAAAAAACCATAGAAAATCGTAATCGTGTAAAAAAATTAAGAAAAATATTCAAGAATGATTTGAATGAAACATTTGAAAATTAGTGTGTTCATTTTTATAGCTTACTTAACACCAACAAAAAACCCTAAACAAATATTAATAAAATGTATAAATTAACTACGGAAAAAAAACATAGGAGCTATTTTTCCATATATTTATGTTGCTCTTCGAGTGTTTCAATGTATTCCTGATTTTAACTGTTCAACGGAAAGATCATTTTCCAATTTACGGAGAATTAAAACATATTTAAGATCAGCTATGTCATCAGAAATATTGAACAGTTTAAAACAGTTTTAAACATATAGTCATCTATAGCAAAAATGATTGATTACGATGATATTATTAAATCATTTGCATCAAAACACTCTTACACAAAAGTTTAAGAAAAGTTATGAAGTTATAAATTAGTTGAACATTTTTATTTTTCAAGTTGTTTTGCCATTTTAAATTATATATTAGTCATTACTGAGTTTTATTTTATATTAATGTAACCATTAACTACCTACTACAATTGTGTAATATCAATAAAGTACTTTTTTTTCTTTTTTTTTGGGGGGAGAGAGGTGGCAATTTTTTTTTATTTTGGACCTGAAAATGTCAATAAACTATTATTATAACCGATTGTATTTTAAGAAGGGTGTAGAGGCAGAGCCCTCCTTATTTATTCTAGCAAATTCCCAGACCCTCCTTCCATAGAAAATTCCTGAGAACACCACTGAGGTTAAGTACAGAAAATAAAACTATATTATTCCGATGGTAAATTAAAGTCGCAAATTGTTTCCTATAGATTTTTCTATTTTTTTATTAATCATATAAGAGTTCTCAGTAAAAACTAATATGATAAACTATTATCCAAAATACAATATATTTGAATTAATTATGAATACAGGAAATTTAATGATGTAGTTGTATTTTTATTAATTGGCGAAATAAGAACATTGTCACCTGGGTCTTCATCCACCGATAGAATAGCGTAAAAGTTTGATTGGTTAAATGTTTTGGATTTTCGTCATCCTGCTTGGGCAGTATGGACGTGTTAACGTGGATAAATTTGCCATGAGCTTGCCCGTAGGTAATTTCCCTTTCATGATAAACTGTCAAACTGATACGAGGTAATCACGCGCGTGATGACGGCAAGAAGTGAACTGGTTCGTACGTTTGTCGCAAGAAAATGTATTGACAATTTCACGCAACTAAAGTTAAGAAATCATTTAGAAAACTAAAACGTACGGATTCAAATTACTTTATCGTTTGAAGTTCAATTCAAATAATGACTTTTGGCTCCTAAACCCACGTCACATGGTATAATCTCATTGTGTATGACAACTGTGCAAAAAAGTTTTTTGTACGTCTCACAAATATGGGCCGACGGCCGAAGAGTGTGATTTACAATAATGGACGACATGCGTTTATATGTCGCACAACAAACACTCTCAATTTAATATTATAATAATACATTGGTTCAAAACGCGTACCGTTTGTCCATGTGATAGCTCAGGATATTCCCTCTTGTAATAAACTCGGGATAATATTATTATGTACATTATTTATTACTCGAAATCGTTAACATTGTACGTGTATATTGGCTGTGACACAAATGTGATCGGGAAAACGAGTTAACGATTTATTTTTAAGCGACATTTGTGCCGTTACAAAAGCGTTTTCTTATATTATTTATAGTATTTATACGATGTAACGTTTATCTGTGTTACTTCTCCAAAATTCATTTAAAATGAATTAGTAACAGTGTTTCATTGACGATACAGATATTATTAAATTAATATTTTCCGGTTATCGTACATACTACAAAACGTTTGTTTTTGATTGATTATCGTCAAATAATATTATTGATAATAATATTAAGAATAATAAAAATAATAATAATAATAATAATAATAATAATACTAATTATAATTTATAATAATACTCATAAAAATTATCATCGCCTAGGAAATACTGTTTCCAGTGTACCTATATATTATTATTATATTAGTATCAGCGTTCGACTAATAATACTTGACGTGTTAAGATAACACTATAATAATTTCTCATTTTATTTATCTAATAAAAAAAGTATAAAATTATATGGTTTTAATTTTATGATGCAGTCATTATTTTCAATTTTATGGAACAATATACATCGTTTCGAATATTATAAAAGCCTGTTATAATTGAGTTTCGTAATACTCGAGGGGTTTTAATTTTTGTTGTCTTAGGATTATTTAGCAAAGAAAGTAAATTGCTGACTTAAAATACTATACATCTGGTCTCGTAAATACATTACATACAATGTAAAGAGGAATGCCAATGAGAAAATATTTGTAGATATCTTTAATTCTAACTAAAGCAAAAGCTAGATACCATAGATAAACATAGGTATACGTGCACTACTCGTATCAAAAACCTTCTTTAAATAAATAAGAACTTATATCATGTTTCATGTAATATGTTCATGATAAAAATTCAAACATTTACGATATCGTTTAATAAAGTTACTAAAATATTACACATATATATATATATATATATATATATATATATATTTATTTATATATTAATACGTATATATTTATGTGAAAACGAGAATCTTTGATGCTAATATGATTTCGAGAATCACTCATCCGATCGGTTTACAGTATGTTTAATGATGGTGGAGTATAGTTTTAAGTATGATACCGATTTTATAAGTTAATTAAAAATTGGGTTTATTAATTTTTATAATAATCGAAAAATACGCTCATATTGACTATCCAGTTCATGACTGAAAAACTAAATGTAGTGACAATGGAAACCATAAAGTGAAGGCTTAAATCAAAAATTGTATTCATAATAATGATTATTAATTTTATATTTTATAGCAAAAATATTTAAAAATGCATAGGAATTTAAAATCACTCTTCTGAAAAGAAGTACGTCTTTTCGAATTTAAAGAAACGCCGTAAGTAAGGAACTGCGACTGTGGACGACAACTATAATGATCAACGTGCTTTTCCACTTATCTCATTTACAAATTTAAAAACTGCAAATGGCGTTGTATTCGTACTTCATACATTTAAAAAAGCTTGCCAAGCACTTGAACATTTAGAAGATTAAAATCATTGGAATAATACTCTCGAAGGAGAAGCCATTTATTTCAATCAGCGTCTAGCTGCGGGAACTCTTCATGTAGTTATGATAGCATTTTGACATATAACCAATTTACCAGGTTCATTTTCAAATTTTCAAAATCATAAACATTATTATTATTAATATTATTATTCATTTTTTTTTTTTTTTTTGGGAATGTCTGATGTAATTACAATCTTGTATTAAAATAAAATGATTTCAATCAAAAATATACATTAATTCTAAACATATTTTGTATATTATTAACCTATATTATTACGCATCTTAGAGATAGGACAAATTTTAATGGATTAGCTACTGTATTAATAATATGAGTTAATATGAACATCCGCATTTTATGGGCAAAATGGTCTGGTCCCAATGAAAAATTATAATAACAAGGTTAAAAGAACCGTATAATATAGACACTCGATTGGTATATGTGGGCCATTTTTATTTTATCATAAAATTAGAATACATACATATTATGTATTTAAAAACGACTAATACAATCGGGTTTTGTTGTATTTATGTGATTGAGTTTATCAAAAGTAGAAAAAAATATTACCATTTAAACCTTAATGAGATTTTGTTGGCTAAATTAATGTATACTTTTTACACGTTATCTAATACAATACCCGAATTTCAGTTTTAACATGAATTTCAACGTGACACTATATTTAAAAAATACTTCTTCCTCAAGGAAAAAATCGCGATTTTGGATAAAGTGGCTCTTTATAACTTAAAACCGCTAAAAAAATTATACGTTGCAATAACAAAAAAAAACGTGTGCGAAATAAAAACTTTTTTTGATATAATACATTTCTGTGCTTATGAACTAATTTCGGTTTTTATGGGCAACCGCTTAATATGGACAAATAAGTCTGATACCAACGTGCCCACATTCAGCGGAATCCACCGTATTTGTTTGATAAATATCTAGTTTGCTATTGGTTTAGTACAACCCAAAAACATATTATACATACAGTATACATAAGTAATACGTTGCAACATTTTGGTTGATGACCTGAATTGAATTTGTTTAGCCACATACCACTTAGATTAGCTGGTTAGTTTGGTATTATGGTTTGATAATAGTATAATTTATTTATCGAGTTAAACTTTAAATATAATCATTATTTATTAATAATTAATTTGCATATATGAGACGTTGAGTCAAGAATGTATTAAGGAATGTAAAGCGTGAGCTGGAAAGCGGTCCAAGATCACATAATGTTGAATAACAAACGACTTGCATTGTAATGGGAATATAATGGAATAAAACAAAACGATATGATGACAACCATATAAGATCTAAAGATTGAAATCAATAATGAAAAAAAAAAAAACAATAATTCACGGCTTCTGATAAATATAATACCACCGAAATCGAATGTCTGAATTTTAATATTATCACAATGATTTTTTCGATAAGTTGAGATTCTCGAATCTCGTAAATCAAACGGAATTTCGTTAACGTAATTAGAATTGTAAATAATTAATTTGTATTATTTACTAATAAGTGAAAAAAAACAAATAAGAAATGTAATTATTGATGTTTTACTATTTCTTTATGGTGTTCACACAACTCATATGATTGGATACACTCTTACAAGTTTCGTATAATCGATTGAGTTTATGATGATATTCAACGTTTAATATTTTTTTCATTTTTGAATAAAATTACCCATTTTTGTGTTAAAGGATGGTAACATTATTAATTTTGTCAATCAATTCAGTGATGTCCGAAAGTACATTTTTATATGATTATTTATTTATGTTACCAATATTGCAATACGGAATCGCCAATTAAACTGATCAAACAAGTTATAAAATAACTTGACAGATATCAGCAACATATCTACATCATACTTATAAATGAGTAAAACAAAAAAAGCCTGTGATACTCCTAGGTAGGATGAGATACAGAAATGCCGGATGGGTGAATAATATTGCTGAATTGGTCTTCTAAAAAAACAAGAAACTTATGTACCAATGTCCAATACTTTCAAAAAACGATTCCAAGCGAAAAAAGTCGAAAATATTTTTATTATTAATTTAATATTGTTAAAAATGGTTAACGTAGTACAGAATCAGATTTCTAAACTTTTAATGTTATTACTTTTGTAAAGATTGTACTGGGTTCGAACCTCGATCAATGTTAAAGTTTTTCGAGAATTTTTCCGATAACCCAGGAATTAAAAAAAAATTACCTCCTTAAAGTACCGAATAGACAATAACGAATACATTTTTCGTTTTACTCAAAATCTAAAAAAAAATACTATATTAATGAGTAATTACCAAAATACCAGAGGTTTAATTATTAGAGATTAATTAGAAATATTCTAGTGGACTTAGAGTTTTGTTAATTGCTTTGTTACGTTAAAATACAGTTATTGGTGTACTTTGGAATATTATAATAATAATAATAGTAGTAGTAGTAGTAGTAGTTATAATAACAATAATAATAATAATAATAATAATATACTAGGTACGAGATGGTTGAAGTATAGGAATTTTGAAATTAACACATGAAAGAAAATGTAGAGAGTAAATAATAATATATTCATCAATTAATCTTTAAAGGAACCTTAGGTAGTCGGTAAGCGCGCGCATAATAATTCAGTCCCCGGACAGCTTAAAAGTTATCACGAGACGTATGATCGATAGCTAAAAAGGAATTCGCGAGTTTCAAAATGTATGTATATATAAATATAGGTATGTTGAATACACTTAATATTTAAATACCACGACCATATACAGTATATACGGACATCACATGATAATATATTAATCATATTTTACTATAGTTAAGAATAATTAAAATAAAAATATCAATATCAATATGGGTACGTATATATATAGTAACAGTGTGTATATTGTGTTACTAAGTAAAATATTGTACCGAATCACAGAATGTAACGTGTACACTGTAGTACTGTACACGGCTGACATGATACTTCCACGAACGAAATAATATATTTTACATAATGGCCATTTAGTTTGTTATTTTGTCATAAAAATCGAACGTTTTGTTTTCTAAGAATTATCTATGCACGATCTTTTTTTTTTTTTACTGTAAAATAATAATAGCGTTTCATCCTATACAAGTTTTAATTAAACACAGTTTAATGAGAATTGTTGCCCAATATAACTGCAATGTAATAATGAAAAGCTGCTGTCTACGTTCATTGTTAGTTATAAATACCAGTTAGCGACAATGGTGTTGAGCAGAATTGTTGCATAACCGTTTGGTCGTAAACGAATCGTTAGGAATATTGTTTAAACAGTATTATTCTCATCAAATTCAGCATCATGTAACACGCTTTTTACCGTCTACCCGCGTAAATGTCAAGGAATCGATGTATACATGTATTTAAATAAATACACGTATAGATGGTATATGAAACTAACAATATACGACAAGGATACAGTTTTCGAATTAATTGAACAGTGGGACATATCTTTCCCTCCACCGCAAGTTTTCCAAAGCTTATTTAAACGCAATGTAACGCGATATACAATAGCGTAACACAATATAGTAATATCGAGTTATGTGGTTGTTAACATTTTGTTTTATAGAACCATTATGGTTGTGCTTGTATGAAGCAACATTCATTGTATACGTATTAAGTTTCAGGTTAGGTTTAAATATTTTAAATAAATAATTTTCAAATGTTTTAACTTTTAAGAATAGGCGATCGATTTGAGTGTAAAAACAAAATTGTGTGCACCAACAACGTTGAAAGGTACATAATACTATGTTATATTTTATAGTACAATAATACATTATTATTACACATAGAGAAAAATGAGCTAAATTCGTGATGTTAATATTTTTGATTACAGTTAGATGCATTTAAAATAATTAATAGGTAAACATTTATCCATTTTTATTTTTATTGATTTTTTTTCAACTTAATTGATAATATAATAAAAAAGATGAAACTCTAAAGTTATAAATGTATAAAAGCTTCATAGTTTTGAAGATGTATTTATATAATAATTATATAAAAAGTGTCAGTGCTCTATTTGAAAATTAATGTAAATATGACATGATTTATAATAATGTATTGAAACGTATGTAATGATTTAATAATTTTAAATTTATGTAATAATTTATAATAATAAACTAGTTTTTCCGAAGAAATTATATAATAATTATATTATACCTAACCAATATAGTGGTACAAAAATGTTTGGTAGAAGGATAATCTGAAAATAACCTAAAAAATAGTTGAAAGTATATTTCCGAAATTATTATACGAGTATATGCGTAGATTAGGTTAGGTTACTTGTTTTGATTTTAATAAAATTTCTAAAAAAAACCTCAACAGAGTTACACTATAGGGTAACATGTATTCTGTATGATGATTAAAATATATTTAATCACTACATTATACATAAAATAAACATATTTAATAATACGTATATCTTCGTGATGGATTCGCATATCATTATAGATGTTGTTATTAAAATTTCTCGTGTAATAATAACATCAACAACAACACAATCACCACCGCATTCGCTGTAGTGGACGGTTATAAATAACAGCATTTTAATATCGATGGGATATGCATGCGTTAGCCGTGGTGACGGCAAGAGAGACGATGACGCCCCGGCGTATCATAAATGTTATTTTTCTTATTTTGTTTTTCTCCCCCCGTCGCGCCACCGTACGGTTGTTCGTAACGTTTACACGTCGATTTTATGCGCAGTATAATGTGAAACGTCAATACAGCGTTTTGATATAGGTAACGTGGCTTTTCGACGGTAAACGGACGATAAATTTTATCGCAAAAACAGCGACGCGGCTGCGTTTGTCTGCAGTCGCATTTTCTACCGTGAAAATTTGTCACGAGCACGCAGCTAACCGTACGTTTCTGAGAACCGGTGGCAGAGTTACAATACTATGTGTATTAAATCTCGCGATAACGTGATTGCGCGTTAATAATAAAACAATGTGCGGCAAATCGCATTTACAATACAAAGACGTGCAGCGACGTTTGTCGAACGGTGCTCGTCTTCGCGTAAAGGCAACCTCAAAGCAGTAATAGGCAATAGCAGTATAATCTGATATTATTAACGGTATACGATGCGCTAGGGTGCACTAAGTTTTCAATATTTATGAAATCGAACAATTAATTTGACCCACATTTTTCAACTACGCGCATTATTTTATTCGTAGTGCGTTGAAAATGTCATTTCCGGTGGCCCAACTTCGGTATATCGGCCACCCACCTGTTGCACATAACTATCAATTATAAAATATTATAAAATGAGATAAATCGATTTCGTTCGTAAGCCATAAATATTTGTTTTATTTAATATTGTTGATTCAAAGGATGAAACATAAGATCACAACTATAATCATTGAGTTATTTCACAATTTTACTAAATCGCTCAAAAAATACGTCATGTATTATGTATATTTAACACATTGTTTCGCTGATTTTGCCGATATTGTCCATTGATTTTTCCACAACCATAACGATATGGAATTTATGAACCTTAGTTTGCTTACGTCAGCGGTAGAGTCGTTTAATATATTTATAATCACCGTGGAATGTGGATTGTGAATTGCTTCCACTATATCTGTAGATAATTGCAACTATTATTGTAGTTAATGGACTTGGAATTTACATCGTATCTTACAAATTAGACTCATAAGTGTTGGTAGAGCATTTACTTCGAGTGTTTTAAAACAAATAAGCCTAATGCGAATACGCGATGAAAAACTAAACGCAGAATTGCTTTACGCAACATAATATTTATAATAACGAACGGCGCATCGTGTAGGCAATTTAGGTACATTCGTGATTGCAAATAAAATGTATACCATAATATTAAAATATTACTATATGAGATTAGGGATTTATTGTTTGTATACTATTTTAAGATATTTCAAAGTATATTTTTATCACTATTGACCACTACAATATATATTCATTGATCTCATGCTATTATTATTTGGTGGTACACGATGGTGATGATCGAATAATAGGTAGGTATTTATTCACAATTCATTAGTTCTCTAAATTCAATAACTAATTAAAAAATAAACGCCTAACTGTTTAGGTTTTAGACGTTTAGATTTTATGAATCATTCATGTAGGTCAATAAAAATCTACCATTATTATGTTTAAAAGAAAGGTTTCAATTTAGCGCACTTGAAAAATAAAAATAACCATAAATATCCAAGAGAATTACTTTATAGAACGAAATTGCTTTGAAACAACAGTGCATTTATAATAGGTATTGTAGTTATTCCTATTGCTGTTATCACTGTAATGAGTATCTAAAATAACAATAATATTCAAATGATAATATTGTATTTACCGTTGAGGACGTGCACGGTAACGCTAGCCGAATCGGATGCGGACGGGGCGCACGTGTAGTTGCCCGCGTCCGGTGGCTGAGCCTTGGATATGAGCAGTCGGCTGGTCCGGGTCTGTTTCTCGGTCACCACGCTGATACCGCCGCGGCCCGAATAGTTGATGACGTCCCTGTCTCTGTACCAGTAGATGAAGCTGGGTGGGTCCGGCGTTTCCAGCACCACGCACGTCAGGTTTATGTCGCTTCCGCTGCGGATGTACATTTCCGTGTTGCCGATGATCTTGGCTTTGGATACTGCGCGAACACGAGAAAAACATCATTATCGGTTTAGTTAATCATTATATCCTTCCTATTGATTTACACGAGATTTGCTTATACTTCCCATTTATATTAATTTCTGCTGGTTCTAACGCATACGCGAATACGTATATATATATATAGAAAGTATCTACATGATTATACACCCAAAGTGTTCACATGATTCCATGTGTATGTGTGTGTGTATGTGTGTGTGTGTGTGTGTGTGTGTGTGTGTGTGTGTGTGTGTGTGTGTGTGTGTGTGTGTGTGTGTGTGTGTGTGTGTGTGTGTGTGTGTGTGTGTGTGTGTGTGTGTGTGTGTGTGTGTGTGTGTATGTATGTGTGTGTGCGTATGTGTGTGCGTGTGTGTATGTAACTACGTGTGAGAGTGTCAATAAATGAATGTGAGTGTAAAAGTGTGTGTATTATAATGGATCAATAGTATATCGAGATCGGATGATATAATATATCATTGTGGCGTTTTGCCCAATCGCTATTGATGTATAACAATATAATTTCATGTACCTATTCAATTGCGGTTGAGATAGTATGTGGGAGAGTGTGGTAGGGAGATGGTCAAAGACGAACTTACGGTCGAAAAAAAAAAGCAAGGAAGAGTGAACATACAGTCGATCAGATGATATTACGTTCATTTGTATTATAACTACCTTTGAACAGACATATTATTATTGGCGGTTGTTATAAATTGCAAGTATTTTTTAAAACTATATAATAAATATGAAGTACTGTCATAGTCTAGAGGTATAAGGCGGCTGTGCGTAATCGCTCGGTCACCGGTTCGATTCTGGGCGGCACAACCGTTTGGTGAGTAGATTCCGCTACCCCCCCCCCCTTCTAAATGTTAACACGTAATTGAGTCTACATAAAATAATCGTCGAAATATAAAGGCCACGATGCCAAAATCTCCTTAACAAAAATAAAAAAATATATATATATAATAAATATGTACATTATATATATTTGTATTTTGAGCATGAGAGATGCATTATATTTCTATTTTATTTTAAATCGATTGTAATATACTACTTTTAATACTGTTGTTTCCTTATAGGTTTATTTTTCTTGTACCGCAATGTATTATTAATTCTGAATCGGTAACAATGTCGTAATATTATACGACTTGTAAACGAAAAAAATTGTTATTATGCAAAACAGCATGGTATAACAATAATAATATGGTCGTTACATTAACGGGGTAGGCGTGAATATTTACCGCTTGAACTGTAAGAAAAAGCTCAACTGTTTCTATAGTATTTTTTGTCATATAAATACCTTATGCACGCGTACTGCTTGGCGTGTAAGTTACACAGCCATCGGTTTACTAAGTCTAACGCGCGGTTCACAGATCGGTAATGATTGGTAAATCAAATACTTGTCACCGACGTGTATACATAAAGCACAAAAACTTTTCATGGCACGGTTAAGTGCACGGAGAAGAAAATACAAATTTATCTCATGTAAGTGCGGGGATTTTATATTATTTTTTTCCAGTGAATAAAAACGTCGTTAATCGTTATTGGTTTTCAAACGTAGGGGCGTTTGGCATTTTTTTTTTTTCATTCGGTATTTCAATGCATATAAAACTTGTAAAAATAAAGTACTGAAAGCAACTTTGATGGAACGCGGATCTTATTATTATCTCCTGTCAGTGCTTTGTAAAATTGTAACACAATAACGCTACGGGTTTTCAATAATATACTACACCGGATTTTTACGGCTCTTTTACTATTTCGATCGGTCGACCTTTTCACGTTATTATAAATGATATTTTACATAGTACATAGTACATAGTTGTGATCGTCGAAAAATACTTAAGATAATATTATATACACGTAAAATCTTACACAGTACATAGAGTCATGGTTATGGATGCATTCATAACTTAAATAACTAAATATATGACGATGGTTGATGATTGATAATGATTGGATGAATTGAATTTTAAAAGGATTAAAACCTAGTCAGTTTTTTTATTTTTTTTTTGTTATGCATATTCATTATATAGGAATAACTCCTAGAAATATACCTAATTACTATTTACACATAACTCTGGTAGTTTTTATTTTATTATGTGTGCTATTATTATAAGTAATAGTGTAGTATATATCTGAAATCTACATATATTTTTCTTTTGAATAAATAATCATGTTAACATTTTATAATTTTTTTGTTAAAAACAAGTTTACTAGTTAAAAGCAAAAAAGTTAATTTACCCTACCCAGAAAAAAATAACCGGGCTTTATAGCTCTTCAAAATTCACAGTCAAATGTCACACATGAAATTCTGATAATTTTGCGTTACATGGGATGTATGGAATAATGGTATATATGGAACTATTTCTGGAAAAAAATCACCTAATTGTATTCTGATTACTGAAAAAACCCTACATCAAATTAATACTTTACAGAAAATTATCGTAATTTCATTTTTTTCTAATTTAATAAAGACAAAGAATACAATCAAATCAGCACGATAATCTATAACATCATGTGTACTACTATTTCTATAAAAACAGGATATTATATAGCTTTAAATAACATTATACCTATAATAATTATTAAGAAGTGATTTTAGTCAAATAATAGCTATTGGGGTTTACTAAAATAATTATAAGTAGTACTATTTATTTTACTACCTTATATAAAACTATATCTTGTATGGAACCTAAATGATTACAGTATTATGCTAAATATCCAGTGGTTTTACCCTGAAGTACTTACAATATGAAATAGCACTTTAAATAAATATAAGGTAGTATATTATACTTTAAAATAGGTACTGTAAAAAATATTTCAGAACTCCTCAT
Source organism: Chaitophorus viminalis (assembly GCA_025469195.1). Lineage (NCBI taxonomy): Eukaryota > Metazoa > Arthropoda > Insecta > Hemiptera > Aphididae > Chaitophorus > Chaitophorus viminalis. Next base: position 201,855 of record JAIPRK010000232.1, on the reverse strand, counting down.
CACAGGTAATTATACTTCATACTGGCAATACTTAAGTTCATATTATCTAATTTTAAAATAATACATCAAGCCTATTAAAATTTAGAGATATTCAGACTGTTTGTATAATAATTTTAGTGAAACATTTTTACTGTGAAAAAAACAATAGGAAAACATTGTAATACAATGATTCGAGTTAATTTATATGTTGATTAAAGACCTAAAAGTTTAATAAGTCATAGTATAAAGATATTCATACGTTATTGCCGTTCGAGTGACACATTTTTTTTGTTTTTCTTATTAGTTTGCTGTATATGGACACTTATTCAGGAAATAATAACGCGGGATGTAGCTTAACGGCAGCATCGAAATACTACTGCGAATAATAACTATGCCTCACAAAACATGTCTCATTAAGAAGTTCACTTCCATACAAATTTGTTAAAGATGAAATTAAACAAATAAAACAAAAATCCATAGGAGTAGGTATGTAATATAATAAATATATCGATGTTTAATAATCTACTATTTCAACCCCTTAATAATGATTGATTGAGACAGTATTTATTTGCCAATGAAACAAAACAAAATTATTTAAAACATTTGTTATTTAATAATTTTATTTTATTTTAAATACAAATATTATAATGTTTCTAGTTATAATACTAGTTATGGCGATTACTGCTTGAGTGAAGCTATACTATGCAAATTAATTTCCAGATTGAACAAAAACATTGAATATATTATAAATTTATTTGTACTACGTATAACATATTAATTAAAGTCAATAACCTTTGTAGTTGATGCTCAACCAATAAAGAAAAAAAGGAAAAAAATATATTAATTGCGTTAAATGTAAGTGCGATCATACATGACAGTATATTTAACTACAATAGCGCTAGTTACTTACACTTTAAAACATTTATATTTATCTATTAAATATATAGGAAAAAATATTTAATATATTTGTATAAAGTATGTATATATGTTGACTATGTGTAGTAAATTTTATGTACTTGCTTGCAATGTTTAGTCAGAAAGTTTGTTTAGGTGTGCGATTATATATATAGATGAGCTTATTATAATCAAATAACAAAAAAGCCGTTACTCGTAATATTTTATTATAATGATCGTACACAATAATACATAGAAATACGTCATTATATCACAACTTTAAATATTTGATTTTTAACTAGATACTTATACTAATTTTGTATTTCTCCATACATTTCGGATTATAGATTTGTCAATGATGAATTTTTATAAGTTATAGGTAATAAAAAAAAAAAAAAATGAACGACTGTTACTATTATAAATCAATTTTTCTACATGTTATAATAGTAGGTGTAAATTGATATTTTTAACTTGTGCACACTGTATTTAACTTATTTTCCGTCAAATTGATTTAGTAAGTTCAGTGCACACCTCATCTGAGTTTATTTCATTCAATGGTTACATTTTTGTTGAAAAACCATTATATTTTTTGTACAATAGAACCGTCGGACAAAGGTTTTTAGTTTATTTCTATCCGTTAAGGTAATATCTTTAGTTGGCATCTTCTGTATACGGTGTATATCCCGAAAAAATTATTTTCATGATTCAGTATCCTTGATTTATGAAGTGCATTTCCACCAATACCGCCATATAGTTGTATAAATGTTGTCAATTTCGTGCAAAACACACACACACACACACACACAAAACACAATGAAAATTTTTTTTTTTTTTTACCAATGAGTTTGGCAACAAGTCATAAAACGCCTACTTAATTGGTATTGTTCATTAATATTTTTAATTTTCGATTCTTTTGAAACGTAATATATTACGGCTGAGAAATATTATCTTATGGTTGAATAATTACACAATTGTATTTAACGGAATTGTATGATTTTAAATTTTTGTTTAATAAATTACCCGATAATATTTAATGTAAGTAGTTAAAACCAAACAGATGATTGGATTACCTCATCCCAGACATATTTATCTTTCGATGAAATTAGTTTCATTATAAAAATTTCATTCAGTATTAATATTTTATAAATGTAAATTCATCAAAACATTTATATGCATATTAACTAAAACTAAAGTTTTACAATCAGAGAGAGAGAGAGAGAGAGAGCAGAGAGTGTAATATAATACTACATAAATTGGTACATAAGGTACATATTATAAGTAAACATGTATTATGGCGTTCATTTGTATCTATTAATCTCAAATATTTATTTTTGTTTATCAATATTTGGAATATTATGATACACATAAAGTCTTATTTTAGCTGGAGAGAGATAATTATTGGTAATAAAATTAAAAATTGTAAATTCAACTTATCAAAAACCATTGTAACACTATAGAAAAGTATTGTCAAAACATTTACGTACGATTACATTTCTGAAAAACCGAACTAGCTGGTGGAGGGGAGGGTGAGGTTAAACCGAAAGATCGCGTGTCATTTAAATACCATGTTAAGTTCTACATGGAAATATTTTCGATTACAAAGCCATCAACGGCAAGCTAAATGATAAGAATAACAATAAATAACAGCAGTATGTATAGCGTACTAAGCAAAACAGAATCGATAATTCTATGACAATTATATATTTAGCTTTAATGGAATTGGTGATTATTAAATTGTTGATAAATTATGGTACATTTAACAATGTTTAAACAGGATTAGAAGTCTGCGAAAATCAAATTTTGAATAAATTAACCGAATAAAAGCACATTAGGTAAGTATTTCCAAATTATAGGTAACATAATAATAAACAAAATGCCTTCTGATATTTTATATCTCTTTCTTAAATAATTTAAAAAATAATTTCTTTCCAGTTAAAAGATTTAAATAATATTACTTATAATTATGACAAAATGGTAAATCGTTATACTTCATATACATTTATGTTAGTTTACTTAAAAGCACTTTTATCCTTTTTTTTCTCTTTAATTACTTGTCTGCTTATACTATTATATTTTGTATAATATTTATTTATAGAAAATATCAAAGCGTAAAAACTCTAGGACTCCCACATAATTTTTCTCATTGAGGCTCATTATTTAACTATAGGAAATAAAAAAATTAAAATGAACACAACTTGTGAGCAAATAATATGATATCATTAAGACCAAATTTCGTTTTCTCATTTAATCAATTGACATTACATGGCCAGTACAAGGCAATAAAATACGAGGATCAAGCGGACGAACAAATCGGCCAAGTCAGTAACTCACAAAAACTATTCTTCTTTGATTTCTTTGCTGGATTCTATAATGATATATTAGGAACTATGATGAGCAAAAAAGCCCAAGAAGTAATTGATAGTTAATACCTATAGCTGATGAAGAGCGGTATAAAGATAATAGTAACACTATAAATTACACATGTTAAAACTCAAAAATAGAAAACGAAATAAGCAACAAATTCAATGAAAGAAAAATTGTCTGAATAAAAACGCGCGATGGAAACGTACAATAATGTGTTGAGTACAGAATAAATGCGGAAAAAAAATTATATAGAAAAATTCTTACGAACGTGATAGATAAAAATATATTGAAGCGGTAAACACACAAATATTGGAGTATCTCATCAAACAAATTTTACTCACGGAGGATAGCTGGTGCGTGATGTACGCAGCAGAAAGGGTGCATTATTCAAATGACCCCAACTAAATATAACTAAATATAACCTCAACTAATTCTTCTGTCAAAGAAGAATGACAACAACACATTGCGTTAGGATGGGAAAAACTTTTGGAATCTAGTCGAGAAATATAATATATTATTACGGAATAGTCACGTATGCATTAATAAAGGAACGTTACACATTTCGCATATTGTGCCATGTAATATAACAGTAATAAGTGTATCGTAACAACTTCGGGTTAGGTGTTTTCAGACTTAATATTATATGTATTCTGTTTTCTTGTTTGATACCGACATAGCGGTATTTCGGGGCAACTACTATTCATAATATTCCATTTGGTGCGGACACGGTAATGCGTGTTGAGCGACTAGTTGTGTAACGATTGTTATCGACGAGACAGCCGCGAGATCAAAATAGTTGTACTATAGTTATAGCCAATGTGTTACTGACACCTGCAATCAAGTATCATTGACACATAGTGATCGCGATGCCATCGCCGCCGAGTCTATTGTCATGAATATTGTCATTTACTAAAACCATTAAACGTGTACATAATTAGTTAAACTATAGAGCGATCTTGATTATCTGATACATGGTGACGCGCGTCACAGTGAACTTATGTCGAGAAAACGGGGTTAGGATTTGGAATTGCTATTATCGGACCGCACGCAGGGATGTTAATATTCAATAAGTCCGAATGCGTTTTGCAGATAATTATAATAGCATGTTGTAATAATATGGTGTCGGCGTGTCGTCGATGGGCCGCGGGAGAAGAGGGAACAAAAATAAAAATGCTTTTCTAAGCCGAGCGGAAAAGTTATAGGTGCCTACGCGGAGAATCAGATTTAAAATATAATGTAGAGAAAATAAAAGTCGTGAAAAGAAACAATAATGCCACCCCAGATGTTACGGAAATTGTGTTTATATCAACAGCACGCGTAGTCGTCGCTGCGGAAAAGCACTGTGTGTTGCAGTAGTTAGAGAATTCACGATTCACACGTCCATACACAGATATAGGTAGGTGTACACGGGTGGAATAATGACTGCGACGGGGGTCCGGACACGAAATAATTGTGAACTCCTGTTGGGAGTCGATAGTCTACTATTTACAACCGTACACAGGCGAAAAGAGATCGACACTTTAACTATACGGTTCCCCCTTGACCGGATCATAATTATCTCGCGCGTTAAATCATACATGGTAGTATAGAATTTTATAATTACATCTTTACGATACTCATTGTGATTTGTTTGTGAATATTGAAGGAAGTTCATTATTCTTAATAATGTTTATGTTGAAAACTGATTTTTTTTTCAGTACATTATTGTATTATATTATTATATTCTATATATATATATATATATTTTTTTTGTACTTGTGCGCTTGTAGGAATTTTTAAAAGAATAAAAATAATGAATATTTTCGCAAGATTTCAATATAAAACCCAACAAAGGTACCTATGTACAATATAATGTCGGTAATGCGAATTTAATGAATTATGCATTTTTTCTAACAAAAACGGCTGTATGAACTTTGATAATCAATATTGATTTGCGTATTTATATTTATTCGGCAAGAGATATTATTTCAACGAACAAGTACATTTTTCTCAATAAATTATTCACCAGAAAAAAATAACAATAACCCGACTGAGACTATATAATAAATATATGTATACAATTGCAGTGATCTGTCAGGAATATTTTGTTACATGGCATTCTATTGTAGTATACTAAAGAATAAAAACGTATAATCGCCTATATCGTATTTTATATTATTTTCAGTACACTTGTCGGTAAGAAAAAAAAATGATATTTATATATTAGTGCTTTTCTGAATAACATATAAAATTGATGCGTCATCTGAAAATTGAAAAACGATGTTTCGTTGGCTTAGGGTTTTCATTAATTTAAATGTCTAATTCTAAAGTAAAATAAAAAAAAGCCAAGAGAACTATACGAATGATTTGGTTCGAATTTGAGTCACACATATATATATAATTCTTCTAGTACTGTTATTTACTCATAAATCGTATTGGTGTTGATTTAATGTGACGTATTTTAAACATCAAAATTCGTTTCTCTTTCAGTGTATGTGTGTATATGTATGTGTATGAATATGTGTGCATGTGTCGAATAAAATACATTTTTATGTGTACACAAATCATGTCTTAAAATCATTATCAGGGGTAGGAAATTTAATCCTAATGTAATTTATATAATTTATATATAAATATAAATATATAAATTTATATTTATATAATTTTATATAATTTATTAATTATAACCTAATGTAACTTTTGTATGTATTTATAAAAATCAATTATATGAGTTTGCCTTTAAAATATATTAATTTAAATCTTAACTTATCTCTTTGAAAATATTCTATTTTCAAACCAATAACTACAGGAGTTTTTGAAGATTGTTTTCAAAATGAATTTTCAAATTGTCCTTATTATTAGTGAAACATTTAAAAATCATGTATATTCCTTTATTGTTGGTAATCATTTTGTATTATAGACTTTTATATTGGTTCTTAAACATAAAATTGAAATTGTATAATATATTGTGATAATACGATGCCAATTAATATGACATAGACTAAAAAAAAATATTAGTAAAAAATTATACTATATTGTATATATATATATATATAATATCTATAATTGTTTATCTCGCAAATCATAACTGAATTAAAATAATATACTGGATTATTCATGACTTCATGAGTGAAAAATTGAGAAAAAAACAACTTGTATTTAGTCTTAAAACTACGTACACAAATTAAAAACGCTGTAGCGTATAATGATTTCTGGTGAAGTAGAATTGATATTCAACTCTATTTGGTTTATATATTTGAACTACATTTTGGTTAAATGTGAAAACTTTAAAATTATTAGCATTAATAATTGTAAACACTTTATAAGATTACGAGGGCTAATAACATTTATAATTGAATGGTATACTGATGGAACTTTTATTTATTTTTTTGTTTCGGCCGTTAAAACTTTCTTTTACCTAGTATTAAAAACATAAAAATAATAATTAAAACTTGAGGGTCACTTCCATTACTAGGCCAGTCGTTAATCGAATATGAAATTGCTTTTTAAAAAAGAAAATTAAAAAGAATATTAATGTAAGCCAATAAATATTATTATGGTTGAAGAATTAATGCATATATCACCCGAAGGTTTATTATTTTAAATGTAAAACATGTATACTGTAAAATAAAAATCATTAAGTTAATGATTGAAAACTATCTGAAAAATAAATATCAATAGTACCACCGCGGTTGATCTTGTTAGACATTACAAATATATTTAATTGGAGTTTTAATTAAAAACTGAAGCCAAATAATACAACATAGTGGTGCATTAATATTTTGAATTGCGGATGCTTGGGACTACTACTACTTTGTAAATACGTTTGTAAGTAAATATTATTAAATATTGACGGTGGTTTATCAACTTATAAGAGAAGAGTAAAATATTAATTTTAATTTTAATTTATAAGATCTGCATCGAAAGATTAAATTCAAAGATTACATTCAAATGCGTATCATAGAAATACTGTTATTTTTAATTTATTTAACTTAAATCAATTCTAACTACTAAGACAGAGATTTAGGTAATATTTTATGTTTATGTATAGGGTACTGTTTTTGTAACTTCACTGAATAGAACTGGATTATAAACTTTCTAAGTATCAAAATTTACCTTTGTACTGCACAAAATAAGCCGCACAAGTAGTGCGCACAATTTTAGGTCCTAATCCAACGCTACACGTAATTGAGTGTGCAAGATTGTACAAGAAGCTTTTACACGATACTGCGAACGGATTCGCATAATACGAATCATATAATTGTATCTATATTATGAAAATTCGCGTATTGTTCCCGTTGGATGATTTCGGAAAACCAGCAGCGGTTTTCACGTCAACAAAAATGTATAATATAATATAATATGTATACATACGACATAATGATTCACGCAGGGAGGATTTAAACGGATCAGGAGATTCAAAGAAAGGATGAACAAATAGAAATGTTCAGTGATAAAGGTGATAAGCACACGCATGTGACCATCTCCGCTGGATTTGATCATATTTCAGATATACGGTCCTGGATTTTGGAAACAATTTTTGCCCATCTTTGGTGAGGCCACGACAATCACAATAATATACCATGCACATAATATACTCACTGACTACGTTCAGCTGGAATCCTTGGCTGATTTTTGGTTCGGTGCTCACTTGACACTCGTACGTCCCCGAGTCTTTGATCTGCGGTGACGTGATCCTAAGAGTCCACTCGTCCGACCCGTCAGAATGCAGCGATTGAAAACGCTGATCATTCGTGTACGTCAGTATGCCTACCGTCAGTATATGCAGGTCACGTTTCCTGATCCATGACACCTGAAAAATACCCAAGTTGATCGTATTTATAATAATGATGATGATGATCAAAATGGTTATAATTTACAATAGTAACGAAAATGTAATATACCCATAAAAATATAAAATATTATACATAGATCTGGCACCTAATGATTTAACCATTTTCAGACGATAACGTGAAATTATTATTTGAAAATAAAATAAAAAGCTATAAAAACAATCAAGTCATATACTTAAGGAAGAATTGCTATATACCCGACATTTATTCATATCGTTTGATTTATCGGAGTAAATATATAACAAATAATAAACCGACATCAGTTTAAGATTTTTCTATGGTGTTTTTTATAAAAACTGCTCTAATTGTCTTTACACATTGCCACCATACTTAAAAAATTTAAACTACAGTAAAATCCAAAAAAACCTTTACCCTGAATCGATGCTAAGATCCCCAGTCTACTTTCATAGATAACCAAGCTATAAAGTGAAACAAAAAAGACGACACAGCCAAATACCCTGGAGTGTTCCTGTATGGAAAACTTACGTGAAAGTCCACTTAAATAAAAAAAAACTCGTGCAAGGCTATACCTAGGAATGAGAACCACTGAAATATATAATTAATATAGTATTTAATCATTGTAAGCATATTCGTGCGTGTATTAGGTATATTATTATATTTCATTTCGCTGTTACTTTTTGTTTCTACACGCATGTATACATAATAGTCTATGACGTAAAATGACCATATAAAATATAAATATATATAAAAAAATACAGCATTTTCATTCTGTTCTATTACTAGAATTACTTTCATTCAGTATGTCGAATTGTATAGTATATACTGTGTACAGTCCCTGGTGATGTCAAGTAATATTATATACGTATACATAGAAATTAGGCAATTTTAAATTATAAAAACCGAATGGTCCTTGCTATGCTGTTCAGTAGGGGGTGGAATGGACTTCGTTCATAAGATAGGTCATTACAATGGATTTGTTAAATTTGAATTGTATGATGATAGGTATCATTGTATACGAATCAATATTCTGAACGGAGATGATATGTTGGTTTAGAATAGGTATATTATATAATATATCATCTTATATTTAGATTAAAATATTACACCAATATTTGCTTATTAAACGCTTACGAAAAAAAAAAAAAAAATGAGCCTATGGATTTCAATAATTTTTAAATGACAGTAAGAAAAACTTTTGTCTTTTATTAAATTGTCAAGTATTTTGTCCCGTCCAATTTTTTTTCCAACAATTATAAAAAAAAAAAATATCGAATTTTTAAAATGTCTTTAAGTTGCTTATTAATCAGTATACTAATCTGAGGAATAAGTACTTAAAGAAAATGACAATCTAAATAACTGGTAAAAATTTTGAATTCTTATGACTTATAGTTTTTGAATAAAGACAAATATTTAAAACCATTTGAGAATAAATTATTATTTTATGCAATTTCTTAAAAATTTAAATTTCAAATGGTCATAAAAAAATTTTCTGAAAGTCCAGTAGAAATTTTTTATAGTTATTTGAAGAGTAACTTAAGGATAACTTTGTGTTAAAATCTTGAACCACCTTTAAGTACACAAAGAAAAATGTTATGAATTTTTAACTACGAAATAACTTGCAAACTTGCGGTTTTGACATATTTCATACAAACTTTATGGGCTTATAAAAAAAATTGTATAAAACAATTTACAATTTTTTTTAGTTTCAATAATAATTACTTATATTGAACCTTGTCTTCAATTTTCAAAAATGTTCAGATAGTCAAATTTTTTTTATCAGTATTTCGAAAAAAATAACTTAAAAAAATTGAAAATTTAAATCGTCCAAAAATTGATCAAAAAATGTCAAAATACTTTGAAAACTTAATCATGTATATAAAACGCTAATTTAAATAGTTAGGAAAAATTTCAAGTGTCAAAGGTTTTTCGTTTTTGAGTTGAAACATTTAAAAAAAAATTTATTTTGTCATAACGTGGTTTTGCGTAAAAATTCCCGTTTTTTCATAATTTTTTTATCGTTTTTTTTCGATGTTATTAAAAAGTATTGAAAAAGTTTTTAGACGTGCCCTAGTATCATCCAAATTCACTTTCCTTTCGGAAAAGCTGCAATAAATGAAAATTGAAGCATTTTTACTGCTCCAAAACAAGATGACAGACAAAAAAAAAAAATAATAAAAAAAACAACATTGTAAAACCAATAGATTCCATCACTCCGTTCAAAATCTAAAATTATAATTATAAATTGTTTAAATTATTTTAGTTACCTATTACTTACTTATATTGTTATATTAATAAAATCATGGTATTATCTTTACAAAATACCTAAATCCTATAAATTCGAGTTCGTTCTGACTTCATTTTCAACAATAACTTTATATCCCTTGGAAAGTTATAAATCAACATTAAATATAATCATCCATCTCACCATACACCTCAATAATTTGAGCATAAACTACTATTCTGCTTGCGTGGTAAGGGATTCAGCCCGATTATTCAGTTACTTCTAAAAAATAAATTAAACTCAAAACATCTAGAACAAATTATCCATGATATGTATAAAGGTCATAATACATAAAATAAACTCTTTTTAGATGAAAGTGAAGAATGTATACATTATAATAAATGTAATACAACCATAACTAAATCTATTTATTACTTAGATGATTCTTTTAACCGATTTATCTTATAATATATATATATATATATATAATTATGTATATATAAAAGGTGTCGTAACTGAATGACTAATTGATTTGTCACCACCTAGCTGGAACTACTGGATGGGTTTGGCAGAAATTACGCTAATATGACGTAATTATAGGCTAAGAAAGGATTTTTTGAAAATTGCATTTTTGGTGGTTTGAGCTCTGGTCTCAAGTACATCATTTTTAACTAACTGGTTACCCAGGTAATATTTTATGTTAAGTATATGATAATGGATATTTAGTATCCAGTAAATTTTGTACGTCGCTATGACAATTCAAATAACTAATATCGTTGTCGAAGTGATGATTTTTGAAAATTCGATAAAAGTAGGTAAAACATCACCTAGCCGGAACCACTAAGACTATGAATATGAAATGTAGTCCATAGTTTCGTTTTATGATTTAGACATTGACTAAGATAGGATTTTTAAATTTAACATCAAACGGGGTTAAAAGGGGTAAAAATGGTAGAAATGGAAAATAATCACCTAGCCGGAAACGCTGAAGCTATATAAATACATATATTATTGGCAAATTAAGCTCCGAGCAACATCGGGTAACGAAAGCTAGTAGTTATATACCTATATAATATATTTCTATATCATTATAACATATTTAAGTTAATAAATATTCGATATGTGCTAGATCATAGATTATTGTACTATCATGCTGACGTATTTTAAATAAAATAATAAAACGACAAAGTATACATATACGAGTAGTTGACTATATATAGGAACCGCAGTTGCACTTTTAAGTCTTATTACTACGCATACGTTTACTTGCTAAGTATAAATGTAGATGCCTTAAGAATTGAAAATATTAAATATTAAATAATAACGACCTAGATACAGCAACCGGTGATAAATATAGTCACACTGAATTCCGATGATAAAATCACCTGGATATGGTATAACACCTTCTGCCCATGCACTACTGCACACGCGCGGTCTCCCGTCTTTACGTTCGCACGTATTATTGTTGTAATAATATATACGCTATCACAGCGGCAGCACAAAAATCGTTTTTCCGTTGTCATGTGTAGGTAGCTTACACGTTCTAACATGCCTACAAAAAATATTTTATGGTAGCCCCGTGTATTGTTATACCTCTGAACGCGTATTACGTGTGCATTGTTGCGAGGAACGGCGCTCAGGGGTGTATGGGACTATGGGCAAAAGACGGGATCGGAATACGGGGAACTTGGTGAAAAATCAGCGGGTGTCGCCGTTAAGAGATTACACACGTCCGAAAACCTATTCGGAATAGCAAATATCGGTGCGTCGGAAGAAAGCTCACACGCACGCCAAACGCCCACCCGTCTACTACCATCTCTGCATCGCCACACCTGGAAGAATACGACGCACGGCAACGGTACACGTATGTTGTGTTTAGGTACAAATAATATAAGACATCTTCCAGGGACACGCGTGTTGGAATTTAATGCGAACTTTTTTAATCGAATTTATTTTCTCCGCGCAACACGAAAACGGTCTTGTAAAAGTAGAAGGAGAAAAAAAACTAGAAAGAAAAATATGTAGTAAACGTCTCTGGGTTTTCTATTATTTAACTGTGAAGAAAAAAAAAAGAAAAAAACGACTCGAGCATCAGAAAATGGGCGCGTTTATTTTATTTGTTATCGTTTTTTTTTTTTCCTTTCAGTTTCCCATAGTTTGCAAGACATCCGGAAGCTGTGTCTAGCTGCAGGCTGACCGTGTCTTGTAATGAGAAATCGAGAGGATGAAAAAGAGACAAAGTGAAAGAGAAGAAGAAAGAGGGATAAAAAGACAAAGAGAGAGAACGGTATTTTTTCTTCACCATTTCTTTTGTACAACACCAGAAATAACTTCGATGTATTAATTACATTCAATATAATATATTTGTATATAATATTATAATAATAACTATCAATTCCGTGTATAGTATAGGTACTTCTTCTAATTATTTTTGACAAGTTATTATAAAGAGGAAAATCAGATGACGCATACCGTTACTCGAATCAATAATCGAAATTGATCGCGTGGGACATTTCTATGGCGTAATTGAAACGTTTTATTAAAACCCACACAATACTCTTTGATTAATAGCTCGGACAAACGCATTATAAAGAACGTTTTGTGCTGACTAATTTATTTTACCGAATGCCTGCACCCCGCGTTTTCGTGTAATAAATCTAGACTAAAACCAATAGCATCGATTAAACAAAATTGTACCTATAATAATACTACCTGCTATACATCATTACACATTTGATAAGCATTAATAATAATCGGGGAGGAAAATGTTATTCTATATAAAAAAAAAAAAAAAACTGGTACGATCGAATTTCTTATTTTCCCGATTTCCATAAAATTAGAAGAAATTGATTTCATACAATTTATTATTATTATTATAATTATTTTTTTTTTTTTTATCATAATTATGCCATAACAATATTGTATTTTAATAATAAGTGTTCAATATTTCAATAAGTCGAAAAATAGTTAACGTCATGATTTTAGATAAGAATGAAGAGTTTTAAGAGTATGTTAAGAAATGTATAAGAAATATTGACGATCAACTAGTTAGTTGAAAAAGATGAAAAATATTAATTAGATATTTGCATAGATCGCATTAAATTTCGTAACCATTAAATTTTTGATTAACTGTGTGAATATTGTTTTTACTACTTGCAATAGTTGCATTGAATATGCAATATTTTTGCAAATTTTTTGAACACAGACTTTACAACAATTAAATAAATTATACGAATTTTCGATAGCATGTTTATGTTAAAAATCTTATTCGAGATTAAAATCAGAACATGGAATAATTGCAAAGAACAATTTTCATTCGGTTATTTTTATAATATATTTGAATTGAGCCACCATTTAGTATTTTGGTGAATTCAAAAAAAAAATTGAAAATACGTTTTCAGCATAATATACATATTGTATAATGATCACCAAAACTATTGTTCTAGAATGTCGTTCAAAGTCAAACGGTTCGTATTGAAAATTCGGTATAGACGACTATTATGGTATCGTAAATCCGATATCGGATTTTCGTTTTATTGAGCTCAGCATTTCAACCGAATAATAGTGTACCTATATATGGCATACCGTAGCAACTCGTATAATCCCGATTTATGAATAATTGATCATACGATCAGCTGTTATGTTATGAAGTGTATCCGATGCATTATTTGCAGCCCCGTTTTATTCATCAACTGTATACGGATTTTTCCGTATCTCTTTCCCATACCATGTCTGCAGTAGGTACCTATACTGTATTGGTTTCCGTTATTTGCTTATTCTTCAAACGTACAATAATATCGCGCTCTCTTTATCACCGGCTTTGAAACGTTCAAATTAGATCCAGTGTCACTTTCTTTCTAAAAAAACTTTCTGTCATAAGAATCGACTGTTTCGATTTTTACTTATTCATAACCCACTCACATTTTTTCCCGTTATTCATGACATTGTTTTCCAAAAGTTTTCCTGTATATTTTCAATGCGCATGGGTTTCCGCAGTGGTACAATCGATGTCAGATAATATCTTACTTTGTGATGCTATAATTCCAATATAAGATCCCCGTACTGGTAGTTTGCATAGTCAAAGACAACAAAAAATATTCAAACAGCTAATGACGAGATAGTTGAAGCGACGAAAGCTCGTACTACTGCGGGTAAAACACTCGTATACGCGCGGGTTACGGAGTATAATGGAAGAAAAAAAAATTAAAATGAGAATATATAAGCTTGTTTGCGGTCTATAGAGGGAACGCGGTTGTTTTCACAATTTGTTATATCGACCGGAAGAACTGATATCGTGATGTAAAACAAAACACTGAATTAGACAGTTGAAACACAAACGTGTTTGAATCGCCAAACTGGACACCACGTGAAAAACCAAAAATGACAACGCTATAAATAATATTACCAACAAAAATAAATGTCGGACAAACGTTCGTTGTTAAAACGTAATGGTTCATACTACAGCAATAAGTGATTCAATCGACAGTAAAAAACGCAAAACTAATTATTATGCACGGCGCACGACGAGGCATTGTATCCATTTTAATATGTGTTTATGTTAAGGATTTTTTTTATTATTATTATTATCTTTTTTTTGTTTTTTTTTTGTAAAAACGATTGTATGCGTTTCCACGGTACCAATAATTTATACCTATATATATTATATACATCTATGATAATAATTGTTATTGTTTATTTTACTATTCAGCTTAAATCAAAATCTATAATGGTTAGATATCATTGTTAGTCTTTATTCGCAGTAAATATTTCGTTATTTATATATTATATTACACATCATAATACCTATAAGTAGTTATACTTAATATAATATATTATAAACTAAATATGGATGTGTACATATTATCATGAACATTTCAATAGATAATTCATCATTTTATAAGCATATGTTTTTACTACTAAGCTTGACAATTATAACGTAGCCTTAGTATTATTATATTTATAGTAAGGGAGAAATATAAATTCATTATTTTGAGATTTACATTTTTGATATCCTTCACTTTTGAAGCTTTTATTGTTGTCATTTTTGATTTACAGAGAACTTTTCAAAACATTTTATCTAAAATAAAAAATTAAAATACATCAACAAAGGTAATTTTCTCATTATACTTGGGCTTCAAAATCTTAAGAATAAATAATAATATATCGTTGTCAGTCGTAAATACAATAATTATCAGACATTCTTTCAATCTATACATTAATGGTTATGTTTCGCAAATTTTCGAGTAACAATGATGTTAAAAACATGAACTAAAATATTAATTTTCTATATGTTAGAGATAATAACCTTAGATATTTTAAGATAATATCAATTGGAAGGTGTTTATATTTCATACTATGATTCGATAAGTTATAAATATTATAATAAATAGAAAAATACGAGCACAATATTACATATTAACGTTTTGCATGTTTAAAAACATAAACGTGTACAGTTTCTCTGGCTGAAATAAATTTCGTGTACACCGTAATTACATTATTTTATGTCTATAACATGGTATGACGTGAACACAGAAAATGTTTGTCTCACACAATATTACAGTTGGTCAATTAATTGAGATATTAATATGTCTCACACTATTTCCTTCTCAAGTTGACCAAAATTAACTTATTATAAATCATTTGTTCATTCTGTGTGGTAAGGATTTTAGAAGTAATTGAACCTAAACAATTCCGGTGACATAGTATAATGCAATTCTACAATAACCTTGTGAATGTTTTTTCTATATTGATTAAGTCATGACCTAAGTTCACTTTTGAATTAAATTGCGTGCAATCGAGTCGCCCAATTAGCATTTGATAAATAAGATCCAGAAGGAACAGTTAATTGAAGAATAATTACATTACACCAGTATATCTCGGCCACAGTTTGATCAACATATCTGAAGCCGAAAAATAGTAAACATCTTATTGAGCGCAAAAGTATAATGTAATGTTATGTAAAATGTTGCAATCAATGAAATATCAAATTTAAAAATTATAAATTGAGGTAAGTTATCATATTCAGATTTCACTTTCTTTTCAGATTCTTAGATTTTTAATTAGTAGATATAAATATAATATAATATGCATAAGTTCAAGAGTGACTTGTTTGGGGTTGAAAAAATTGATTAGTATTTTAAAAAAGTACATAAACCATTAAATAAATCAAAATATATTTATTTCTTGTGTAATACAATCTTTATACTATAGGTACGTATGTGATAACGCTTTAATAAATTATATACATATACATACTGATTCAACAAACCGTTTCTCCTCCAAGGTTAAGGAAATACATAATATTATCTATATGATTCCTTGCGTTGATACAGTAGTAGATTTTGGCAGAGAATCTAATGTATAACGTATTCATTTACAAATTAAATAAACTAATCACAAACAAGAACAAAGATCTTGACAATTTATTTTAGACTGCATTGCCATCGTTAGTGTTCCCAGTAATTTAACTAAAACGATATTATTATTTGGAAACAAGTGTTAGACATTTTTCACTGTATGTTGTTAAAGTTTTTTAATTACAATATATAATTACAAAACAATACATTACAAATTACGTTTAACTTGGACTATACAAAATAAAATTGTAAACAATCGCATTCGATAACATTATTACTGAGTTATGTAATGTTTGATAGGCAATTTAATTGATTAGTTAAATTTTATTTCGTTGATTCGTGATACACCCGGGCTTTCAACAGTAAAATTAATAACCCAAGTATTATTCTGTATGACAATAGTTGTTGTTGTGCATAAAAATAATATGATACAGTCATGTACTATATTTATGTATGGAAATTCAAATTAGTCATGGCACGATTACATTTCTATAAGATCAACACAACAGTATCACATACGACATGCCTAACTGATTTGCAAATGACATAATATTGTGCTATGTATATTACAATAATGTTACTCGTGCCGCACGTAATGGTTTCGTTCGTCGACTATACACGTTGAGTTCATTTGGTGACACGCATGCAGTGCATGCGAACGGCAAACGCTGAAACTATTATAATATTCAAATAAAACACGAAAACATTTTGACGATTCGGTTGTTTGCGTGCTACGCACGGGCGTTGTGTGCATAACACTCATTCGTAAAACCCGTGGATACTATACAAATTGCATTTACGTTTCGAACGGATATAGCGTTGCCGATAAAATGGCAGCGGTAAACTGTTTTAATATATAGTATAGGTAACAAGTTACAAAGGCGTCGTTAAAAAAGAAATAAAAAGAGGTCCAAGTAGAATATTATTGAACTTGATTAAACAAATACTTGTACGGTTAATTAATATTAATATTCTTTTAGAAATCATGTTTTATTTTATCAACTGATGAAAACAATACAATACAGGGCAAGCAAATGAATTGGAAGGATTGCATTTATTTTTTTTACTTGGAGCAACATTACTTCTGTTTTTTTTTTTTTTTTTTTTTTTTTTTAATATCGTTATACCATAAAATTATAAATCAACGTTTGATAAATAAGTAAACAATGTTATTGATATCGAATTTATTGACAAATATTCTCGTCAATAATCTCGGTGGCTTTTGGTTACGATGTTTGGCAAGTCGTACTTTTATCATCTATGTTTTTCTACATAATCGAAAAAAAAAACGAAAAAAAATGTTCACTGTAATTTTTAATCGAAGTCATCGTCGTTTTAACAATATGGTGCGCGCGCAAATTGGATTTACGAGCGAAAAATAAAATGTT
The DNA here is from genome assembly GCA_025469195.1 of Chaitophorus viminalis. NCBI lineage: Eukaryota > Metazoa > Arthropoda > Insecta > Hemiptera > Aphididae > Chaitophorus > Chaitophorus viminalis. The sequence goes on along the minus strand of JAIPRK010000232.1, from coordinate 183,860 downwards.
GTTCGGAGAGGTTTCGGGTTCGGGGAAAATGGCGTTGTAATAATATTTCGAATAGCGTGTAATATTTCAAATACCCTGTATAATGCATTCCGTGTAATCGGGTTACGTTGCAACACAGTCCCGCGTCGCACGAAGTCTTTTACTATAATATTTATATGTACATTGTATAAAGACGGTATGGGCACACCACGGGCACAAAGGAGATACGATGCGCACAACCGGTCCGGCGGGAGAGCGGTGTAGGTACTCTACGCGCGATAGTGTACACCACAACAGGCATAATGTTTAGTCATATTATACGTACGTATAACTATCCAGACCTACACTTAATACGTTGTCTTGGGAAACACTTGTAAACCGACGTCGCTGATCGCCATCAAATCGACCCAGGTGTGTTGTATACACCAAACGTCGTCTTATCTGCCGGTACAAGTGTGTAAGTACGCTATTGTACGGCGCACACGGTCGAAGAAGATAAGATCGGACCACTTCTCGCACTGGCTCTTGTCACCCGATCCGGTCGACGTTAAATAGGTTAAGATGGAAGCTGAGTTGAGTTGTTGGCCACTATATTATTATATTGTGTTCCGGAAAAGAGCGTGGGGGGCGTCAAGTTCAACTTAATCTATGGGCCCCGGAAAACATAAGTCCGCGGTGTCCTGTCTAGTGATCCAGCCGTCATACATCCAGGTACTACTTTTATTCGATTAAACACGCTGTACCTACATACGTATCTTATATAATCCTTACGATAATATTGTAATACAATTAATAATTGCATGACAATCTGTTAACTTAACAGTACCGAAATAAACGATAAGTGAGAAGATAACCGTGGAAAAATTCCGAAACAATAGCGACCGTTGTTAATTACAGTTATAATAATATTGGTATATTATACCACTGTACAACGATTGTGAGGATAAATAAAACTATGGACCGGCATGCCCATGGTGAATTCAAGTCCCTTGGCCCCTCGGAAAATGGCAGACCATTTCGTTATAATTACACTCACTCATCCCACACGCACATGTTTTAAACCTCTATAGAAGAATCTAGGCAAAGCACCCAGAGCGAAGTAGGAATTATGAAGGGAATTTGATATTTTTTTCCATTAAATATACTTTAAAATAATTGTTTATTTGTTTGTTATGTTTTTATTAAAAACAACAAACTAAAAATTAAAGACAAATATAAATTTCTAGATTCCAATATTGGGATAAAGGTACAAGTTTTGAAATTATTAATATCGAGTACTGGCAGTAAGTCCACTAATTACATTTGATGAAAAACGCGAATGAAACGAACCACTCGTTAACCACTGTATTATAATATATTATATAGGGTGTTATAATATGTTTTGAATTTTTGATACTCCACATAAAATGAACGAATTTCAAATCTTTTTTGCCCGCACGGGTGTTCTTCAACAGCAAATAATTACTTATGTAGCTTCAGTAATACATATTATAATACATGGACAATTCGAGTAGGAACGTATATTATCGTCATTTGATAACATTGGTTCATAATTTCGTTGACAATTTATTATGACGTAACTAAATTATTTTATCCAAAAACCATATTGAAAATTAATATAGGTTGATATAGGTCGTCACGGATACACTGAAGCTTTTTAGGTAATTAATGATGTGAAACCAATGTAAATACCATTGGCGAGATAAAACTAAAACTAGTAAATGGAATAAATAATTGGACTAACATATATGGGATATAGTACTTAGAAAAATGAACAACAATATATACCTAAAAAGGATTTTGAGCCGTCGACAGTGATATATTATTCAACAATGACAAAATCATTGTGTTAAAATTGTAAATACTGTATAAAATGTATTGTATGAAAACGGCACACTACACACTTCAAGGAAAATTTATAAAATCATTGTCATTATGCAAACAATTAAATAACATTATCAAATGGGTTATTTTAACTATATAATTGTACAGTAAAAATGATAAAGTCCTTTGATAAGTATTTTATAAGATAATAAAATTAGATTTGACCATGTACATAAATATTTAAACCTTTTATTTCACAAACTGATCAAGTTACTTAGTCATATTTTGCATGCCAAATTTAAATATATTTGAAAATATTATTTAAGCAAAAAGTGATCAAGCTACTTAGTCATTCATTGCTGATTTAAAAAAACGCTTGATATGCATAATTGGTCATACCTGAATTAATAAAAAGTTAATAATACTCAAACGCAAAAAAAAACTAAAGTATCTCATCACAGTTTTATGGAGAGTGGTCACTCATATAATATATAGATAGATAGTAGATATGCATAGTGCTACAGAATCACTAAAAAATATGTACCAGTCTATGCCATGCACGATTGGTTGAATATCTGCCGCCAAGCTCATTCTAAAAGAAACAATGAAAAATGTTCTGGAGATTCTGTTCATGAATGAATGTATATAGACATACTTGATTTAAAAGTCTTGTAGACAAATAGAACTACTGACAACTGTCATGCTCTAGTGTTTTGGATAAAAACTATATGAATGAAGTATGAAACGAATAAAAAAAGGTACCTATAATATAGTTTAAGTATAACTTCTCAGAGAATGTATGTAGAAGTATTAATGTGGGTGAAAAGATAGAACTTTTAAACTTTCTGAAATTTAAAAATGTTTTTTGATAAACCAATACTAATATCAGAAAATAAAGAAAATTATATCATGAAATTATTTATGTCAGAAGCAATAGGAAAAGAATTTCATAATTGGTATCAGAATATTACATCCAGCTCAAAAAAAAATAAAAATAAAATAATACTCTGTTACTTTCTGATTCTGAAGCAAATTTGAATGATTAGTTCCTATTATACTTTATTATGATAGTAAAGTTATTTTTATTATTTATTAAGTTATAAACTAACTATATATTATATATTTACTAGGTAACTATATATATTATATACATAATATTTGCTGTTAAAATAAAAAGTCGGTTTAATATAATTGGTTATTATTATTATTTTTCAAATAACTATAGCTAAATATAAAAAAATACATGTTACCTACTACTAACACATAAAAGAACTTGATAATATAAATAACATGATGGTATACATAGTATATTTAATAATATTTTATAATCATTAATATTGAAATTGAAATTGAAAAGGTTTTTAAGTTTTATATTTTGAGAAAAAATAATCGAATGTATAAAATTTTACTTGGTCATTTATTGCCCTTATTCAAAGTTCAACTTTTTATAATTAAGCTTTGAACAAAAAAAATTGGAAAAAAAAAATATTGAACATATTAGCTAAACACATCACTATGGTTTAAACAATATCAAGTTTAATACAAATGGATATAAATTGCATTTTTCATAGGGTTTTTAAAACTAAAATGTACTTTACCGATACCTACAAAAATAATAATAATAAAATATACTTGGTCATTTTTTTGCATGACGACAATGAAATATAAAAACGTTTTTGCTAGGTATGACTTTTGCTAAATAATACGCAAGGGAACCAAAACATATTGCATGTGTTATGAAAATTGGCCTGGCAAAAAAAAAAAAAAGTTGTATCCAGCCCAAAAATATATTTTTATGTTAAAATCTGTAGAGAGTGACCCAGGAAATGACGTGATTAGATAACTGTTGTAAGTAGGTATAAAGCATTATAAAAGGGGTTTATGAATAATGGGTTGAGCAGTGTTATACGACAACAACTGTGAGAACCTTCCCGTCAGTCTACCGTTTGGCTGAGCGTTTAACTTAGTAAGCTATTGTATTGAATTATTGAAGTACTTGAAAAACTTTGAACGTTGAACGAAATTATTTACTCTGCGCAAGAGATTTTCCGAGTTCTATTTTCGTCGCATGCAACATATTATTGTGAAAATTAAAATAAAAATAAAAATATTGAGACATAGCACACAACATGGTTATACTATTTTACAAAATTCTTTAATTTTCATAATAATCAATTTTACTACAACAGTTATTATAAAAAAAAATATTATATTAGAAACGTAATGATTTTTTTTCTTTTAATATCCATTCTTTCAACTCCAAAAAAGTCAGAAAACATCACTGTACATAATGGATAAATTATACAAAATTCAAATCTCATCTACAAATTGGGTTAATGAACTAAAAAATTGACTTGTTTATAGTAAAATATTAAACTTAAACATAAATAATTCAAATTTTGGAATTCAGTTATTTTTTGACAACTGTAACACGTCCTGGCGCATATTGTTTGTATTCACAACATCATTCAAAAGGACCTTTTTTTTGTGCGTAATTTTTTACATCATATTTAAACGCTGTTTTATCTTTGAAGTAATTATAATATTTAATTATTTAGTGTAGATATTTTAAATTTATTAAAATCTATTTTAGAGCCATATATCAATGTTTTATTTATTTCTACAGTTTATTGTTTATTCTTCAGTTATGGGTTATAATACAAATCCATAGAAATAATAAATACTCTTTTTCCTACATTTGTACCTACAATTTAATTTTATCTAAAATCCAATTAACTCATCATTACACATTCTTAAACATGTTGTGTTAATAAATTATTTAAAAAATCAAAACTTATTTTAGGTATCATTAAATAACAAAATTTGAATCTTCCAAGTATTAAATTTTTATCAAATTTTTTTACTGTATCAAAAAAATCAGTCTTTCGGCATATACATTTTACGTCTTTAGTATATTATTTATTGTACTAAAAATAGATGAATATATTAATGATATTAGGAAATCTAGCTACTGGGCTTTGTACTGTTCAAGGGAAATAAAATGACTATTTTAAAAACTGATATAACTACAATCTAGTTCCATCATGAATGTACACAAAAATATAATTAAATTATAAAAGAATATATTATTTTATGGTAAACATATTATGCTATAAAATTATCCTAATTTAGTTATTATAGTTAATGAAATATAATCATTTATTTTGAAAAAACAATAGTTTGTACTTATATATAAATGTAATATATATATATATATATATATATATATATATAATTAGATATTAAAAGTTTAACAATTATAATTTTAATCGTATATGAACTCAATATAGTTTATAAATGGTGGTAAATATACCATTTTAATAATTTTCCAAGGGATTCCCAACGTTTGTTAAATCATATTATATTGAGGGTTATTGCTTATATTTACTTTGGAATGAAAAAAAAAAATGTAATACCTATAGTATTTCGTAGCTACTCATTGAATATCAATACATTATTTATGTTTTGTATGCAAATATATTTTTAAACGTACATAAACATATATTATTATTCCGTCCATTCCTGGCTGTAGGACGCAGATATCTGCCCTGTGCCCACGCTTATACTTTAACGATTTATAGCCACGGCGTTCGTTAGACTTCCGGTGCAGGTAATAATAATAATAATATATGTAGTATTATATTATATTGATGTATCACGTTCACAAAACCATTGCATACGTGTAGGATGTAGACAACGGTTGGTTATTGTGTACAAAGTTTATATATGCGGTCCCTACATTCAGGGGAGGATTGACATGGGGAGGTACACCATAACGTTTAATAGCCCTGGGCACCTCTTTCATATTTACTTTAGGCCCTTTGCTTGTTCTTTTTCCGGATCCTAAAACTACATAACCTGCCACTCCTTGCATTTTTAATATATATATATATATATATATATACCTTTTAGTAACACGCACAGAGGTACCTATTTCCATTGTCCTATATAGAAATAAATATTATACAGCGGTACCTGTTCGAAACATTTTTGTGCAATGAGTAATATTTTAAACAAAATATGTAAATACTACATGATAGACTTGAGGAAGTGTTCATTATGTAATCGTAGCATATTATACCACATATCCGACTACGGCTTTGATGGTGACTATATGGCTCAATATATATTTATATAAGTCTTATGGTTCTATGCCACATCCACATGTGTAGTCTCCATTTTACAAACATACATCAGAATTGCAAATCGGTGATGAATGATTCTGTTAAATTTGTGCAACCGTGTAGATTTTCATAACCGCAGTTTAAATGAAATTTGTACGTATTTAGGCAATTGAAATTCCCAATTAAAAGTTAAAGCAACCAAAGTAAGAAATTATAGGTGATGAAAAAGAATGATGGCATGCATATGTAATATACCTACTCATATTTAATGAAAATAATTATGCGACAACGATTGTAACTAACACTATACGTCGATTTAGTGAGCATGTGCAGTAGCAGAGTACATTTGCCTCGTTTTGTACATGGAAATCGTGTATCTATAGTACCTATTATAACATGGTCTTCAATAATAATCGATTAATCTATTTATTCTAATAATAAAGCTAACAACACGAAATTACTGGTTCTACCGAACGCAGATCTGCAATGTGGTTTCACGACTGTAAGACAGAACACACGCGGGAGTGGTGTCCTCTTAAGACCGATTTTATTTAATAATTTCATTATAATGTGTTGAGCCATAAATTACACCCCAGCAGCCCTTAAATTACAAGTCGGTCCCCTGCTTGCACGTTGCACATATAATATAGTTACGCGTAGGTATACTACGCTATAATATTGCGACCGTACTACATTTCTGAGGAAAATTACATAATAATATAATAGTAATTATTACTGTTGGCGTATTACGACTTTGGGTGCACTGCGCACTGTGAATGCGTATTAATATATATAAAACGGTCTATTATATTGTACGTGTACGTGTTTGATAACGATATTATTATTGCATAGCATCGTACGATGGTCGTTGTAATAATATGCGTGACAGTGCGAAATAAATGAATACGATTTTAATCGTGAGAAATAAAATTCCCACGACCTACCCAGGGTATATTATATTATAGTAGTGCGTTCAATAATATATAGTTAGCCCGTAGAATTTTTTTTTTTTTTATGCGTCGTAAAATTATACTTAACAAACCATATCAAAATAATATAATAGTAATAAAAAATAAAACAACTACCTTTCTGCGCGCACACCCCGAATATTAGGACGAAAGGGCAAAACGATGCAATAATATAATTTTATATATTACATAAACAACAATACGCGCGTAAGTTTATGTTTCCAAAAACATTGTTCCATATTCACTATTAAACTTAAAACTGTTATAGTTTATGTTTCACCGGCTGGGAATAGGATTTTGTTGCGCACAAAACCTTTCTCAATTACCTACTTCGAAGCAACTATTTTGAAATTTCTACCGACTTAAAAACTTATAAAGTTTTTTAATTTGATTTGCTTAAGATAATGCGCACGCATATATATATATATATATAACTATATAAGTGTATTGGTACATTACACTACGTGCGGCATCAGCTTCGCCAAAAACGTACGGTAGTATAAGTTCGTATTCGGATCGACTAAGAAACACGCGCGCGTAAATAGGTATGAAATTGGTATATTATACGAAACCGCTCGGAACAAAAGGTGGTAGTAGTAGTCCATTAGACTATCGGCAATACAGTCGACTGCAGTAGTACGCCGTTAAACATTAAAAAATGTCAAAACGCCGTCAAATGCATGAATAGTATTCACTGAATACAACAGCACTTATATTATTATTATAACAGCATTGCCGGTCATAATTATACATTGTATACAGCAGCAGCGTGTTAAACTATACCCATCGTAATACGTAGCGTAATAAACAAAAGGAGAAAAAGTCAAATTTTAATTTAAAACATCCCACATGATCATTGCAAAACCGGAACGTTGAATCTCGGGTATTATATTGTGTTATGGGTATTATAATTATGCGATATTATATTGCATGTATTTATAATAACACTTTAGTATAACATATAATCATAAACGTTATTTCAGATTTTTAAGCGGTGGTGAGGGGGTAAATTTGTCTAAACACACCAATATATCAATCAGTTTGTGGCTTTCATTAAATGAAAAAAAAAAATATATATATAGCACAATAAAATTTTTAAATTAATAAATACCATTTTAAATACATCTTTATAATAATTTACGTTAATTCATTTAAGTTTATACATTTAATATAAATATGTGATATTTGTTGTATTGAAATTATAATCCTGTAGAATTTAAAAAAAAAAATATTTTATGAAATTATAAACGTTTTAAGTAATTTTAAGTAGGTATCTAATAACAATGTATTTTTCATTCCAACCGTGCAGACATCGATTGGGGGGGAGGGGCTAATGTGTATGTTGAGGGGGTTAAGCCCTCTTGCCACGCCAAATTGACCTGATACGTATAATACATAATAATATAGTATAAATATACAGTGTATAATAGTTGTACGAATAATATTAAACCGTTATCGAAACCGTGCGGCGTGGTATTTGTTTTATAATATTGCTACCAGTTTTTATCCGTAACGCTCGTTGCTTCGTTCTTCGAACGACCTTCTACGGCGAAACGATCCTTTGTGCAGCACCTCGAAGAATATAATAATATTATACAATACAGTGCGCGGTAAAAAAAAAGCGAATACCCGCACCGGAATGTTTTTGCGCCCGTATCCCGTGCGGCGTATTTCAATATTATACCCGTCGTGGTACGCGTTCACGGGTTGTGCATTATAATAATACAGCGCGTTTTATTTTCTAAAACACTCTGCCCCGTAACTCGCGGAATGAGAGGAGAGAGATAGGGCAAAGGATGGCCGTTTAACGAAATACGACGCGACGTCGCTCGTCGATGTTGCTTCGTATGATACCGTCTACAGATTTCACGCCACCACGGCGGCAGTGTTCGTTTTTATGATTTTAACGCCTCTTGTAGCATCACACACCACTCACCGACCGCGCCGCCGTCGTCGTTTACTCGATCAATTACGACGGCGGTTGCGATCAATTTGTCCGCGGACGTGCGTCTTAAAGTTTTCGGCTAAAGTTTAAATGTGCAGAGCTCTGCCCGTAGATTAATGTTTAATCGATATTAACAGCGCGCTGCTACACCCATACAGACGCGCGTGTAACTGCACAACGGCGAGAAGTGAGGGTCACTATAACACCGGTAACGTATTTATGGATTTAGGTATATGTGACGGGCCAAAGTATATTTATTATTATTATCATTATATTATACACATTCTACCGCAAAGAATTTCTGGCTGACTATACCGAACATATTGTATACCTTATACTGTAACGATTTCAACAAAATAATAAATAACCGGAGAGTAAAAGAAGATATATAATCCCGGTGCGGGAATATGTGATAGATTGTTAGTGTAAATCGTTAAGTGGAGTATGAATTATTTTTGTTCTACAATGCTCAGTGAATCAGACGAAACTTTTAACAAACTTTGACCCTTTAGCACTCTCACGTTTAATTCGATAAACGGTTCCTAAAAACATATTATTTTCCAACAAAATACAATTTTGTTTTTACTATTTGAATTTTGAATCGATGCATGATATATTGTAAAATAATGCATTGTATTATCATATTTTAAACTATTGTAACCTAGTCTAAAAATATATACGAAATGTCGCCAAAACTTTGATGAGTTGTTTGTGTGAGGGAATGACTTACCGATCGGTCGCCGAGATTTCTGACCCTGCAGTGTAAATAAGTCATCTGGCCTATTGTAGCGGTCACGTCACGTCTAGTGGCGTTGTCGAAGTAAGGCTGCGAAAACGGCTGCTCCCAGTAATTGAGGTTTCCGTTCTGCGACGGCGATTCGATCGAACCATCTGCGCACAAAACAAAAAAATACATAATTCCCATTAATATTTAGATATATTATAGTACCCAAAGTATTGTGCATACATTGAACAATGTGGACAATGACGCATGAGTGTAATATGTGCACGGTATAATATGATGTTTTTTCTTTATAGTTGTTAATTATTCTTCTATTGATGCGGCGTCAGTTTAATTACAATTTAAATACATGTATAATATAATATTATTACCTACTGAATATGGGCACTCGCGGCAACAAAACGTTATGATAATAACAATATTAAAAATAATGTTAATTATAATACCAAATAATAATAACATTTTTACTGCTATTTGCATATTTATTTTATACCGAATTACTTCTCGAAGAAATAAAATGTTCTTATTGCATGTAGCAATAATACGTCACGAAAAAAAAAAAATAAACCCAAACACATATACAATAAACATATAAATATATATATATAAGATAATGCATTTGATTTATAACTTTTCCGTTACTGCACCGTAATAAACTTAAGTTATTCGGCTCATTATGCATCATACACGCATTTTTAACGACTGCGACGCTATATACTTATGTCATGCGTATAATACTATAATGTTATAATAAATGCGATTAATCATTTTACAGTTCAAATTTTTACCACAGTATTATCGTACATTACTATTCACTATATCGTTGTATCCGCATGCAATAGTAATAATAATACCATACGGTTATCGTTATCGTATTTAAAACGTTTTGTTTCTGAAACTCGCGCACACATAATAAATATACGTCGTGTATAATGTATTTATATATATATATATATATATACGTATGGTATCGGCATCGATGCGCATAATAATATTATTATTATTATTATTGTTTTGGTGTGCATTCGATTGTTATCGACATTGTGTTATTATTTCGATAACATAGTATTGTAAAATGACTCGTTACATTACAATATGTTCGCAGGGATCGTATCATCCCCATCGTGGCTGGGTATGATAGGCACAAAATAATTACATATAACTGCTTCAGGCCGTGCGTTATGTGAACTATCTGCACACTGCAATTGAACATACGAAGAATCTTATAATATTGTTTTGAACGTTACGATTTTACGAAACGCGAGCTATTATTTTCGAATATCGGTATCTGTCGAAGGGGAGATATTCACGCCGTACAATTTTCACGTAAAAGTGCTGACCATCAAACCTCTCAGTCATCTGTCATCGATATCGCCTTCACATCATCTTGAGATTATATAATACGTGATCTACGGCTGTGGACTTATTGTTTGTCGCTCACCGCACTGTACGTATCACATTCGCAATCGCATGACGGAATAAGTAAAATCAAGTATTTTTTTTTTCATTTTTTTTATTCATTGTTATTATTATTTCGTTTGTTAAATCAAGATATTGTGATACTATACACAAAATAAACTTACCTACACCGTTGCAATAAATGTATTTCTTTTTAAATAACTCGGGCCGTGTATTGTGGAGGGCTGATATTTATATTATATATACATAGTTTTCATATATTAGTGTAGTTAATAAATATAATTGAATATTTAATTACAAATATATTATAGGAATTGCAAAAACAACAGGTCCTTATTGGCGATTAATATATTATACAGCTTTAAAAAGAGAACTGTTAAGAGTGTAGATATATTTGACGGTGTAATAGGGTATTAGGTATATTAGATTAATATAATTTGTAGAGGATTAAGGGACATGTATGATGTACATTAATTTCGGAACCAAACTTAGCCACTGATTAATACAGTGGACTCGGTGACGGAAACTCTATTTTGTTTCTTGTGATCAACCAATAAGGAATGAATGTCTAGTTTTTTCTAGAAGATAATTAGATGGAAAACTAAAATATAGACTACTCAATACAATATGATATAAATATTTAAAAGATAAGGACGACCGTAAATTGATCAATCACTTTCTAAAAACCTGTGTACTTGTATCATTGTATTTACTTCAGCATGATTGTACTGTAAAGCCTTTTACACGTGATTAAATTTAAGTAGCGTTATATATTTTGAATGAAGCTGAAAAACAAAATGCATTGATGAAATATCAGCAAAAACCAATATTTAGTGTTATTCAGCGAGAGAAACCGATGTAATATTGAATAAAACAAAATCCATAACCTTGAAATGAAACAAACTAACTTATTTTTATTTATATTTATATATTTATGTATATATTATACAGACATGAATATTAGTTATTATCACTACACTACGACAATTCAGTATTTACTTAAAAACGTTAATTAATATAATATAAAAAGAAAAATAGATTTTTAGCGCTCATCGAATAACATAATAAATTATATATTATATTGTATAGCCCAGTACACATCAAGTATATATACATCGTAAACATTTTAGTTTCTTAAAAAGAAAATAATATGTACCCCTATCACCGTGGTATTTTATTTTTTATATTATATAAAATATATTATAAAATTTAATTTAAATAATATTTAAATAGCTTAAATATTCAACATTTTTAAAACATTTTTTAATATAGATGTATAATACATAAATGTATACCATATTGTCCATATACTGTGTATACATTTTCAATACACACATCGAAACATTTCAAAACTAAAATCATGTAGGAAATGTGTTTTTATTTTATTTGACATTGATTGATAAAGGAGAGAAAACCATTTAGTAATGTAATGTGATGAAAGGTTTAATTATAATTTGATGGTCTCAAGGGAGATTATCAAGGCAAGTTGTTTACGTCATTGAAAAAATCATTTTTTAAATAAAACGAAAAAATATTAATACATACATAACAAAAGTATATACTTAGTAGTTAGTACCTACGGAAGTCGAATGGATGCCAACGATAATGATCAAAAGTTTAAATAAATTACGTAGGTAACTTGGAGTGGGTTAGATTTTTAAACCAACGTTATTATTTATATTATGTCCTCATAATTACAGTAATGATTTTTGTATGGCTACGAATATGCGTCATAACGTGAACTTGTCATAAATCTAAAACAATGTGATACTCAATACAGTTTAGAAATAAAGGTTCATCATTGCTAATTACTTAGTTATTAAATATGAATCAATACCGCAGATAGACTTCGTGTTCATATTAGTCCATATAGATAACATTATAATATTATGTACTATAACTACGCCATACGCTGATATTTGTTGTTTGGAAAATTCCACGCATTATGTAGCGCATTATATATTATATATAGAATACGTAGCGAAGTCCCTTTATAATATAATATTTTACTAGATGACAATAATCACAATAATGCACTGTTTTAATGGTACATAGTACGCGAATATTACATTTAAATATTTTAATTACCAATAAGAGCACGGTAATAATATTTTAAAATCCATCGACCCTGCATGCTCGGGAAACATCATAATTTTTAATTTAACATATATCAGACGTGAAAGGTGAACGTAGTTATCGGATCACGTTAATCAATGTGGCTGCACAATGCGTGTATTTATAATTTTTGTTCGAAGTGGTGACTTGAAATAATTCCTAATTTATAGACTTGATGCGATGTTAACAATAATCATATTACGTGTATATTTTGCCATATTATACGTATATGTATTAGAGCCCGGAACTTGATCGTTTTTATTCTTTCTGTTATATTATATCGTTTCTAGTATTTACAAAATTTCATTCATGGAATAAAGAATTTAATATTGAATTTATTTTACACTGTTAGGAAGTTTTAAGCTGCACATAGTCATTTCTGAATAATAATGCTTCATTTTATTTATATTTTACTTTTTTGTTGATATTTTATACTTTTTCTTATTTAAAATAACATTTTTTGTAACAAATAATTTTGATACAGTTAATTATTGGAAAATGAAAAAAAAAAAAAAAAACATAAAAAATCCAACAAAGGAGAAACTTTACTAAAGGGTATTATACAATTTTTTATTCAAGTGACATAAAAATAATTGTCTAGACTGGTAAATCAATTTTGTATTTTATCACTTTATAGGATTTGTACTTTGGAACAATTATTATAATGAATTGTAATTATGATATAATTGTTTTATATCAATTTGTAACATTTTTATGTGATTTTGTAGATTCTTTTTATAGCATTTTTTAAATATTTTGAAATCATCATGTCTCGGGCCCTAGTTATTATAATACTCAATACACGTGATCAACTAATAATAATTTCAGAAACCACTAACACGGTTCTAACAATTATGTTTTAGAGATTTATTTCGCAAACGTTACACTATGGCAGAATACAAAATCATATTTTTATTAACTTGAGCGTATAATTGTGAAAATCTATTTACATTATGTTCATGTATGGATATAAATACAACGCAGTGTACAGTAGTGTATGAAATACGATTTTTATATTATTTGGTTTTTACTTTCTAATCTATATTGTACACGCCGTTTTCGCAAAAACATGTAAAATACAATCAGTTAACGTAGTAGATATATATGTACCACTTCATTATAACAGTATTGCGCAGCTATTATTAGCACATCGGTTAGGTACGTTTTAAATTCGTTCCAGCTATTATTATTATTATTATTTCGCACAATGCACTCGATGGCGGCGGATTGCGGATTGCTTCGCCTCATGTATCTATGTAAAAATTATCGAACGGCGGTGAAATAATTTACCGAAAAAAACGATCGGCGTGAATAAGTCATCGAAGATGCGTCGCGATTGTTTTTTTTTATTTTATACACGCCACGGTAGAAAGAGGCGAGAGTAAGTATTATCTGGACTTAATACACCGCTAAGAAACAGATTTCAACAGGCTAAGCGGGAGAGGAGGATGGACAAATACTCGTTTACAAGGACAATTGATTTTCTTAGTCGAGTCCCAGACTCTTTGTGCACGTTGTGCCCTGTTGTGCCGCCGAAGGCGTTAGGATTTTTAAACATTTTATCGTCTGTTTTGACAATATATATACATACTACATTCTATACCCGCATGCCATATAATACCTATATTATTACGGCACGTGCGTCGAAAAAAGTTTTCTACGAGTGAGAAATAATCATCACTGTGCGTAACGCTGCGGACGACGTGCACGAAACACGAACTTGGATTTTTCATATGATATATATATATATATATATATATATATATACTATGGGCTATATAGACACTATAGTTTCTGTATGTTTAAAAATGTGTACACAACAACGTGCATCCATTAACTCGTATTGTATAATACATAATGTGTATATAAGAACGTGGGCGCACCCCAAGTACGTATGCATTATAGGCTATAGCCTATACTATACGTAGGTACGTTTGAACACTGCGCATCCGTATTATAATGGATGTTAAAAAATCGAATAAAAATAATACATAAAGAAGCGGTACCGTCTGTATGGTGATTTTATTATTATTATTATTATTATTATTATTATTTTTATAATCATTATGTTTTTATACACTTTAGAAAGTATCCGCTTGGCGTATACATTTATGAGATCTACTCGCACACACTACCTATAACCCGTCCCGCACACATGAGCTTATCACACGATACAAGTACGTAACCCCTTTCACGATATTCTTCTTTTTACCCGCTCCGTAGACCAACTCGAAATTCTCTCCTGTAATGCAATAGCATTATACGCGTCTCCGCATGAACATTGTGCATAAGTTTCCGTCGTACCTTTGCCCTTTCCATCGTGAACTTTGGCCATTGTTAAGACAAAGATGTGTGTGTAATAATAATAATAATGATAATGCCAGTCGTTTTGGTCGTCTCTTTCTCTTCCTCTCTCCCTCTCTCGCTGTCTTCGATGCAGTATACATGCACACGTGCTCACGATATATACACATATACGTATAACATTTACTATTATTATTAAATATATATATATATATATATGCCCGTTTCATATTAAATACCACTACGTCGGAGGTGAAACTTGACCCTTTGTGAAGCTGTACGGCGAGGCTGTGTGGAATTAGTGATTTACCGTCAAGTATAAATTGGCCGCCAAACTTTTGGCACCGACCAAATTTTATTTCAATATATCCGCAGCCACCGCCGTTTCCTTTCCTCTTCGCATATCTCATTCTCTCTCTCTCACTCTCTCTCTCTCTCTCTGTCTCTCTCTCTATTTATCTATCTCTCTTTCCCACATGTGCGCACTCGCTATATAGACGGAGGAGCCCATAAAATACAGGAGCTAACAGTCAATGTGGAATTCCGACTCCCAATAGTGGTATTACTCCCTTCGGTGGTACGAGCGGAAAGGAACGGTAACGCCGACGACGGTGGCGGATGGCAGAGAGATATGTATAGACACTCGTCTTGCTACCATACATATAATATGGCTTCAAAGCGTTGCGCGCCATTCCGCTTCAAGACCCCTGAGCGACCAACTTCCATGCCGTCATTGTACGGTCACGTGGCATGCCGGTGCGCAAAGTTAAAGCCGCAAAGTAAACTTGGCCGACGCGATGTCTCGTCCGGTGGCGTGTCTATACACAGGAAATTTAATAAGTACTCGGTTCGATTCTAATGGTGTCTGATGATTTAACCAGTTAAAGTCAATGGTGGAATTAACTATACACGATAACCAATAATAATATGATATTATTTATTATGCAATCGATTGGCCAAGATGTTTCAATTCTTTGAATAAACGAAAAAAAAAATATATTCAAGAACTTCTGACTGCGTTATTTTAAGGATATAACGACGAACAACTTCATTTTTATTTAATCAAATCACCTAAACGAATAACGCGAAACCATATCGCCACACGGTTAATGCGGTTTTAAGAAGAGCAAAACACTTGTGCTGTAATATATTATATTTCACTGCTGTATGGATTATATTTCCAAGTAGTTTCATAAACAATTTATATGTTTGAAAATTTTTGAAATAAAGAATATTATACAATATTTTTACGGACTCTGGACATAAGAGTGTGACATAATAGTTTTCTGTTTTAGAAATATTCAGTTTTTTTATGTCAAAGAATTTTTAATTAAGTTTTCATTATGGAAAGATTATGTCAAGTCTTTGGTGTATAATAAATGTATATTGGTACAAACGTTGATGTTGCTCTTTATTTATTATTATTTTTTTTTTTTTTTTTTACTTTAAGGGTAAAATATGGCAAATTTTTTTTTTCATTGCAGGCATACGTTCATGTTAACTTACGATTTCAAGCAATATTGGTGTACGTGAGCCATTTTCTCGAAACTCAAAATCACATAACGCAAGATTTAGTTTTGCATCCTAGGATGAAATTGAATTAATAAAATTAGTAGTATATTGACGTTGAATTATATCGATTGAGATTTAAGGGATTTTAAATTAAATATTCAATAGAAATCAATCTATTCTGTATGAAGCAAAAAAAAAAAAATTCTATTGCTAAAGGTACGCTCTCAGATGGGCATGGATTATTGAGATGCAATTGCCAGAAAAAATGTAAATGCTGCCAATAAAATATACTATGTAACATTATCAATAATAGGTGCCATGATAGTACATATCGTTAGCAAATAAGAATCAAAATAATTATTATTTTTAAATTATTTTTTTATTTTTTTGTATAAAATATTTCAATATAACTAAGTTATTTGTTTTAATAATATAATAAATTTATAATTTATAAATTAGCTCTTGTCTTGAATATGAAATCATAGGAATTATCCATTGTTTTTTTTTTATATATATATTATATAATGTATAATTATATTTTTTAGTATTATTTAATTTGTCATGTATCAATCTACATCGTTTGCCAAGTAAAAAACGTAAATTCTAGTATTGACTAAAAAAAACCTAGATAGCTTTACTTATGGCGACTGGACTTTTATGTCAATATATATATATTTATCAGCGGTAATTATTATTCATATTCTGAAGTAAACGACACATTTATTGCAACTATATGGTCACTTAAATGTTTGAATACCGAGAAAAGGAACGAAATAATTATTTATTTATTTATTTATTAAGAGTGTTGGTCCGTGAACAGATTGAATAGATATTGTTTACCTAAAATGATTGATATTATTAAATATTATTCAATTCAAACACAAGGAGAACACAATATTGATAAAAATTAAAACAACTGAATATAATTACCGAGTTACTAAAAACCATTAACATGATTGGAATGTTATTACGTTGGCACGAATGCAATAACATTAGTAAAACCATAATAATGGAATAAAACATATTTGGACGACTAAAAGTATATCAAATTATTTATAGCATTTATCCAGCATGAACATATTATAATAAAGAGTGAAAAATTGCCTAACTTTATGATAGGTTTTTACAGAACATAATAACATACGTATATACAAATTATGTTGTGGGTGAAATATTTTCACATGGAATTATATTATTACTAACAATTTAAAGCGCATACTGAATTCGTTTGTAAACTGTGCAAATATTCACACGTGTAAGCTTATGATCAATTTTGGCAATAACCTCGGGACATAAATTTAATTTTAGTTAAATTAAATGAACAAAAAATAAAAATAAAATAAATGAACAAAACAATTATTACACACTCGTATGTAAATATGTGTGTAAATATATACAAAATTACGATTGTGAGTTGCATCATTAGTGTGTCTTTGTGGATATTTTTTTTCCCCGTTATCCATTTCCCCTATCAAATAATAAAATATCGATTATCAATTATTCATTCCATAAATTTGAAGAGGGGACAGGGAGCATCAATGTTCTAAATTCACATTGATACCGGCAATGACAAATAGCGCACTCCTTATAATCCACTGAATATTATTTAAATGGTTTGTTCCCTCTGTTAATTTCACCTATCATACAAACGTCCTCAGTACACACAAACACTATGCATGGCACGCGCTTGGGAATTTAAAAAAAGTTAAAGTTTCAAAAACTATAAATTCCGAGTCAAACAATTATACAGTAAACTTTTTTGAGTCAAGTATACTCATAGTATACTCAAGTACACTGTACTCATGGAGAAGCGATTTTGTTTTTTCATTCGATCAGTAAATATTGATATAATATATTTGTGTTTAGGTTTACATATTAAAGTGCGTAGGTGATAGTCGTAAAGCGAATACAAAAACTGTTATTAAAATAGGTTGTATTTTATATGTTTCCTGTTTTTAATATACCTACGTTTTCAATGTCGTGGAATTATGAATGGCTAGATACTAATACAAAATACGGGTTTTTGGAATTAAATTTATTCTTGCTTGACACCAGTATATTATCACCAGTAGTCATTTTTAATTTACCAAATTTATTATTTTCCGAGTATATTGTGTGGTAATTGATATTATTTTAGGAATATTCCTCCGTTAGGAGTTTTTTTCTCTACAATATCTCACAGGAAATGATAACTTTATTCATCGTGATAATTGTTTTTATAACGCATTGGAAAATTTTCATAAAAATATGTGTGCATATTATAAATTATATTTTTTCGTTTGTAAGAATTTTAAACAATATATGATATAGTATTATGCACAGGCAGTTACTTTAGTTGAAATAAATTTGTAATATTATAGAGTATAGATAAATGTATAACGGTTCGTAAACGTATAAAGGTATATTATTATGTATAAATCAGAAAAAAAAATATTTAGAAACTACTGACTGATAATCTAGAATTTTTATATTTTAATCTATACAGTATTCTATGAGTTTTCAGAGTCCTTTGCCAAGGTCAGAAATAGAACCATAATAATCCTAACGAAAACTCCATGAGTTATAATATGTTATGTGAAAGTAAAATTATGTCAAGTGACTTATTTTGTACCTTAACCGTTCTGTAAATGACACCAATATTTTATCACTCGTCCATAATAATATAGGTACTATGCATATAAATAGATCATCAACTTGATATTTTAAAGAATATAATGGAAATTTGGATCATGTGTCAAGTTGAGCTTAGGTTTGGTTTCGAAAGACATTGAACATCATTTTTATGGTGAAATTATACATTTTTCGATGGCATGCAGAGTTGAGTATTAAATTATATTGAAGAACGTTCTCCATAAGAAAACTTTTTCTCACACAACATTCGTGCTTTGAAACTTAAAATAATATAAAGAACTATAACAAGGATATATAAAGTACTGTGGTAAAAATATATAGTATAATGGACTAATACTACGGTACAATAATACAATATAACAGATAGTCGCAAGCAATTTGATATGATTACCGTGCCTGCTATGTTTCACAAACGAAATTTCTCGAGTATGAAACGACATTGGTTAAAATTTAACGTTTTACTCATGTTACAGATAAAAAAAAAACAACATATTTTTGAAATATGGTCAAATGGTACATTAAACAATATATACATTTGTCTCAAAAGGACCAATTTAAAATTTATAAAAAAAAAAAAAACCATAATTTAATATTAGTGCACACATTTGACGTTAATTTATTGTTTTGCGTATTTAATACAATTATTTCATATTTATTTATATTTTACATTTATGAATGTCAAATAAGTTAGCGGATGTATGTCTATACAGGTAATAAATAATATATAATTTGTTTTGAAGTATACAAAATATTCTAAATTAACCATTTTTTTTTTTTGTTTTTTTAATCAAATTTACTATTTTGGTAACGTTTAATTGAAAAAAATGAGTTTCCTTGAATGAAGAGCGAAATACATATTATTATTCTCATTTAGTTTGACATTAAAAATTATCTCTCTTAAAACCGAAACACAAATAAAATTACAAAAAATATTTTACATATATATATATATATATACGTTGTAGACATTTTGCATGCAACACTGTTCTCGGTAATATAAAGTTTATTTTATCACAAAAAGACAACTGCAGTAATACATAATTTAAATATTTTCTTTTTCCGCGCATAATATATATATATATATATATCTATTTACTTGATTTGATTTTGATTTTAGTATTCACCGCACTTAGTATTCATCTCCATACACAAATATTATAATATATTGAATTCTCTGAATTTTTGGTATTATTATGTCACACAAATGTATACATAATTCTATTTGGTAAACCACTGCTGTCGTCGATGACAAACGGTTTTGAATGCATTTTTATGTCAAATATTACACGCGTTACCCGTCTCACACCGTAGTAGTAGATCGTAGACAACAGCTATTCGTGATCATATTATTATTGCATTCGATTGGACTGTAAAATAATAATATTTGGATATCAGTTAAAGTCTATCGGTTACGATTTCTGATAGTTTCTTGTATATAAGTACATATATATATATATATATATATATATATGTTATAAAGTCTTTCGTTCGCTGTGTGTATACGTGCCGTCGCTGCATGTGCGTCACGCAGTCCTCAGGGGTGAAGTATATCGCGTAGTCCTTTTCCCTTTTTCTTTTCCCATTTTAATAAAAGTTGAACGTCTGAGGGTCGAAGCTTAAAATAAAATCTATAACCTCGAACTCCAAGAGTGCCATTGTTACGTATTCATATAAATATTTTTGACCACCCGCATAGATGAGACGAGAAAACGACCGATTTTCTCCGAGCATATAACATATACCATGGTTGGTATATATGATATTGCTTTCCTTAAGAATAATGAAAAGCATGATATAAAAAAGGATAAAGGGGCAAGAAAATTATAACTCTACGTGAAAGTTCTTTATGCCATAGACCTGGACGATAAAATGACGAAGAAGGCTAACATGACCGTTATTATGATAATAATGCTATTATGGCAGACGTAATTTATTGCAATAGGCCATTTTTTCGGTTGTAATTACCATTTTGTTTTGTGTGCTTACGCGCATAATGCATTGCATATTTGTTGTCCAAATATATTCAAATGTTGCATTGCAGAGATGACGAGGTGCACTGTTACAAAAAATAACGGACCCCATTTTTTCAACAAAGGTTGGTTTTCAAAGACGTCTACATAATTGGTGTTATCTATTAGGTCTACCAAACAATGTGATTAAATTAAATATATTTGTGTACATATATTACAGCTGGTGTAGAATCAGATGGCATATGAAATAACTAAATCATATTATATAGGTAATATTGTATACGATTTATACTTCGACTTGTCATTTTATACATGCCTATTACTCATATGAGTTACATCTTAAATTAGATGTTAAACTTGGATGCAGCGATGATGAGATAAATTTAAAGAATATCACTAATTTTTGTTTTACTTATTTTACGTTTTACGTTTATACCTATCCGTATTTTTTGTTTTACCACAGAAGTGTTAGAAAAACTCTACTCTCGTTCATAGTTTTCGGTGTACATGTTCTGAAAATTTATTAGCAGAAGAAGCTGTTCCGAATATCACAATAAATACTTTTGCCCCAACTGTTCAACTACTAAGGACTGGTCATGGTTTATTAAGTGTTATTGTAATAAAAAATGTGATACAAAAATATGTGCTTGGAGAAAAACAAGTTATTGTGCAATTCTAAATGTCACAATAGTTCTCCATGTGCAAATAAATAATATAGAATTATAATTGCTTCAGTTAAATATAATATATTAAATATAGTCAATTCGGTATAAAATATAATTATTATTAATCTGTTTTTATTTTATATTTAAATGTATTCTATATATTTACTGTAATGTAATTGTATAGTGTATTAAATAATTATTTAAAGTATAATAAATAGATTTTTTTCACATATTATTATACACCTACTCTTTTATAATAATGATATTCAACATTTACATTTTATTAGGATACTTTGATAATTTTGTTTGGTTTTATACTCATATTTACCTACTCTCTCACGGTAAATATGTATAACTGAATTTAATATGATATGTTGGTATTTATGTTTTAGGAGAGTAAGTTCCATAAATGGTTCATGGTCAATGAATTCTAAATAGTAATTCAGCTATTCCAAAGCAATACATTTGACTGGTGAAAAATAAATGTCCAACAAAATACTCAGATACAAGTGTAGATAAGATAAATGAGTCGAGAGAAAATCGAGAGAGACATATACGAAAGGGTAATTGATATACAAATGAATTGTTTTATTTCGAATCCCGACAGTTAATTTTTTTGTATAACTTGTATCATAATAATACTCCAATAATCCAATTAATCTCCGTCCACATACCTGATTTCACAAAAATGCTAAGATTTAATTCCTTATAAATAAATATGTGTATTATGTATATTTTAAAGTTATACAATAGAAAAAGTAGAATGTACGAATTATTTTATATAACAATAAATTTAAAAAAATTAAAAATTTCTAATTTGAAGCCCATAAAAAGCATAAATCTCTTTTTATTTCTATATTTCAAATACTATCCGTAAAATGTTAAAAAAGATTAAAAGTCCTAGAGTAAATTTTCCAAGTAACTGATATTTATGCACTAAGAAAAGAAACATAATAATTAATTTTACTTACTCGAAAATCAAAATTCATTTGAATATTCTATTTAGATAG
Source organism: Chaitophorus viminalis (assembly GCA_025469195.1). Taxonomy (NCBI): domain Eukaryota; kingdom Metazoa; phylum Arthropoda; class Insecta; order Hemiptera; family Aphididae; genus Chaitophorus; species Chaitophorus viminalis. The sequence continues at coordinate 160,652 of JAIPRK010000232.1, read as the reverse complement.
AATTAAATTTTCGAGCAATTATGAAATAATTTTGCAACTAAAAATGTTACAGATTAACATCGAGTTTTGTGAATATTTAATATTCTTAGTCTTATAAAAGGATATGATGTTTTTAAGATTTTTGAGCTTAAGACGTTATCATGCTTTAATTATTTAAGAATTTAAAAATATTGATAATTTCAAGTGTTTTTATAAATATACAAAATTGTAATTGAAAAAGTCTATATACTTTGAAAATTATATAACATAACGTGTCTGTGATCTATAGTTCCTGAACTTATTTAGTATTTACCTGCCACAATAATGGAAAATGTAGTATTATATATTATTTTTTTATTCGTCTAAAAAAAATCTAAAAAAATTAAAAAATAATGTTGTTTTACAATATATTTATAATATACTATCATTACAAAACAACGAGACTAAGAAGTAGGTACTATAACTGTAATATCTAACAAAACATCAGAAAAAAATAAAAATACACTGATATTCAATTTTATGACCACTAAAACAGTGCGAAATCAGTCAGTGTGGACTCCCTATAAAAGCGAAGCAGATTAGGCTTGGAATTAAAATCGAGCGTGATTTATCATAATCCGTAGGAAACATGACGTGAACTTTTATCTGAAAATGTACTCGGCACAGAAAATTATTATATTATTGTTGGTTATCGTGTACACAAAACGCGGTAAATATTATCTCGATACCAGCGATTGTTTGGAATATAATAGGCGGATTAAAATTTATTACAGTGCTGCAGTAGCAATAGCGCGGCAGTATTGGAAACGAAGTTATAGGAAATCTTGTTGACGCAGACGAGTAGATTCGTAAAGCAAACACAGGTGCGCGCGAGATTCTTCTGTAGTCGTCATCGGCAACCGACGGGACTAAATTGAATGTATAGCAAAATGAGTGTTCGTTAACGAGCAAAGTTTTCACAGACCGAACGGACTGAGCTATCAATGTATGTCATGGAGTTAACACTAAACAGATGTTCAGAAGATGACAACCGTTGATTTATTAAAACCACAAAACTTTTTGTTGCCCTCGCAAAAGGCACTGTATTATCAGACGCGAAATATGATGCTTATTAAAAATATCTCTATTCGACATATTCCGATCCATATATGTCTATATACGAGAAACTCGTATATATATATATATATACGTGTGTGGTTCATTTTTAACACTGTAATACATTGGATACTATAACTATTGTTGCCGAACAGTAATAATCGATTACAATATATTTTTCTATTGTTGAAAATATAATATAATTATCTGAAGACGAAAATGTTACTCGAATAGTAATTATAGCTTTAACGAAGAAAAAGGATCTCACTGAAATTATAATCACTTTGAGAGCGTATATATGACTTGGAGTTTAATTAAAAATAATAGTTTATGCAATTTTAACCGTTTATTACAATATATGAGATAATAATATGCTAATATATAACATTGAGCTATTCGTTATTCAAATTTTTAATATGCAAAGTTTGTTTAGAAGTATGCATAATAATATATTATAATATAACATTACAAGCATAATGCGAAGTATATATAGAGTAGTAGGTAATTATTTATTCAAATAATAGTTTTGAAATATTTTACATATGCTATTTTAAAACAGTAAATCTGTATATAACTCACACCAATGATTAAAATCATCTTAAATTATGATTTTTTTGTTTTTAGATATGTTAAATCGAAAATAAAATACTATTAATCGAAATTATAATTTATGCTATGAATAAAATTAACGTTTTCGAGTTCTATGATTTTATAATTGATATTCAACTAATATTAAGTACATACTATTAAATCATAAAACAAAATATTATAAGTATCAAAGCCCGTTATAGAACTTGATAATAAAATATTCTTATCAATAGAAATATCAAAATTGCTAAAATTATTGGTAGGTCATAAAAATACCACGAGGCATAAATTACGATTGTTATTGAAATAGCAAGCCCAACTAAATCAATACTTTTCATAAGTATACTTGATAGTTATAAGTTCATTTCAATAGTTATTTGTTAGTATAGTTGACATTGATTATATTGGTTACAAAAGTTTAAAATTAGTTTTGTTCATGGTTCACATCGTGTGATTAAACAAATTCAATTCAGTATATTGGTTTCTCAAATTAAACTACGGTAACCTGCATAATCCTTTTTTTCTTGCACAAATAATTATAAGGGTATGATTATTAATCTAAAGATTCAAAGATCAAGCAGATGAATTTATTAAATTAACTTTCAGAATAAAAATAAGACAATTCAATATTTTGTTACAGGTATTTCACGTTTTGTGTATATATAAATTCTTATTATATTTAGTATTGGAAACTAACTTATTGATAACATTAGAATGATTCCGTTAAATTATAAATATTTTATTGATAATTTCAATCATTCGATTGCATCATATGCCAATGCAAATACCGATTAAATGGGTTTTTTTTAAATGTATAAATATTATAGTATACAGAAATCTATAATTTTATAATTAAATAAATACAACAATGTAAATAAGTTATCAAATAATGTAGGTTAAAATTGAAATATTTCTTCTTAAAATTAGTAGCAAACAAACTTGAATAATTTATTGCCTGTTTATTTGGCGAATAATTTCTTGTTATACTTAGATTTGATTGTAAAATAAAATTATACAACCATATTATTTCCGTTAACCTAATCGAAGGTTATTAAGTTGATTTCCTTATGTCTATAATGATAATAATACACAGAAAGATATATTTTTATAAAGCAGAAAGTTATTAATTTATAAGTTATATGTTATCATTGTTTTAAATTGAACCCTATCAATGTCGGTACATTTGAATTAAAATAAGTCACACCTCTATTAATTGTATCATTTATGTATCTGAATAAAATCAATAAAATAATTTTTATGTGTTGCATCATAGGTGTTATATCACGTTATTAAATTGCTAATAAAACAATACGAATAAAGATGTAACACAATATTGTGTGCGAACACAATTATTTAACATAATAATATTAAGTAAATAAACTCAAAGATAATTAAATTATCTACGTGCTATTCTCAAAATAAACTAACATTAACTAATTAATACCACTCCATCGGGCAATGAGTTTCTCATTGATTCAGTTTCAAAACATCTTCACCTTGGTCGTTAAGTGGTTCATTGACTATAATAGACATAACTGATGAGCTAATAACTTAGTTGTGCTACCTATCAACAAACCGTTATCTCTATTCCCTGGCTACTACTTTTTTGTGTAGTTTATATAATTATTAGTATATAATCATATTTTCGTACAGGGAATTTGTATATTTAAAAGTGACTTTTATAATTATTGATATAAATACAAAATTATAAATACTCCAATATTCTGGCCAAAATCGTATCATGATGGTCCTATAAGTATTGTAAGACTACAGACTTGTTTAAGTAATTATTGTTGTATTATCGAGTTGTTTAGATTAGAAATAACTGTAAACATAAATCGGTGTGGTATTTTAATAGATCCAAAAGAAATTGCCAGTGATACAGTATTATTGTGTTTAAAGAACTTGTATTTAAAAAAAAATGGTGTCGGTAACCATTAAATGGTCAATGTTTTTACTAACCATTTACAATATTTTTTTTTAAACATAAATCAAATAAGGTAGAGAAAAAATATCCAATGACCCTCTTTCCTCATGCATCTCATTCTTGATTTGTAAATCAACAAATCTAACAGGTCACAACGACTTTTACCAATAATATTATAAGCACTCGACAGGAATTGTTTGTACAAAAACAAATATTAAGATAATACGAGTATATCCGTACCTGGTGAGATACGTTTCATAAAAATAAAAAACCCTTACGAAACAATAAAACAGAACAATAAATAATATTATTTTAGACATTACATGTAACCTTAATCACTTTTCGACTTTGTTGAGTATGATAAATAGTATTAAACAGTATACACAAATCTCAATAATATGATCTGTATAAACTAAATAAGATGTTTTTAATATATTATTTACATCGGCAGGATATTATTGAGTTAGATTGACATTCTTGTCATAATAGTTGATAGAATAACATAAATAGTTTCTATCAAAGAATATATAAAATTGACTTGAAAATATTTTTGGCCACATTTTTTAAAAATATTTATGTATTTTGTTTTATTTTTGAGACAAACCAATAAAATTCAGTCTTTGCTCTTTTTTACAACAATCAACAATGGCCATATTATGCAGACGATTAAGTATAAATCAGACATGTTTTTATTCTTAAACATTTTAAACAGTTTAAACTGTTTTTAATAATGTATTATAATATTGATGACAGTTAATATTGTTTTGGAAACCTATCAATATTTGTAAAACGATTTTTTTTAACGTTCAGTCGTAATTCTTATCCTATCGGTATTACCACTAAATACGAATAGAGCCAGATTTTTGAATGTATCGGATTATCAAAATTCTAGTATTGTACACGAGTGCCTACTACTATTTTTATTATTATTATTATATATCATATTATAATATGTATATCTTTACAGCTTTTCTAAGTATTGTTGAGCATCGCTTTGTACAACAGTTACCATGGTAGCGGTACACGTTTTGGGTTTCAATTCAGCTAGCACTTTAATTTCAATAGCCCTTCACCCTTTCACATTGTTGTTATTATAACCTTCACAATCCATTGGAATCTGTGTAGAAAACGGATCCGCGAGGAGATTTAGACAATAATGTTGTAATTATTCCTAGTTGCTGTAATAATCCATGGCTATAATATGCATCCGCATGCATAGTAGTACTGCTACTATGTATATAGGTTTATATTTTATAATATATTATGCAGGGTCGTTCTGTCATACTATAACCTATATATATATGCATATTATATCGAGTTCGATGTTTTCGGTTATCTTTTACCCTTTCTTTGTTAACCACTGAAAAAAAAATAATAATAATACTAAAAAAGCAATAAAAATCACGTATGTCAAACGGCTTATACGCAATTATGGTGAACGTTTAATGCATAATATATATTATATACTTAATATATTTAAACAATTTTGACTGTGGTTTATAAAAACAGTTTTATAGTTTTTTTTTTTTTTAACGATCGTATATAAAAAAAGAGTATATATAAAATAATCGATATATAGATATCTAGCTTAACCACGCGGCCATATTTTCTACTCTGACTCAATATATTTTGGCAATAACGCAAAAGCTCTCAAAGCCCCTTAAAGTTTACATCACTCTCTTTTTTTATGACGCGGCTATGATTAGAACGGAATACACTAAACGCATTTTTCATTTAAAAAAAAAAAAAAAATGTTTTATCCCTTGGTCCATAAACTATACAAATTCATCGCCATAGCTTAATGAAATAAAATAAGACTATAATAATAATGTAATATGATAATGTTCAAAGCGCTAGCATGGCTGTTCTAAATAAGCAAAGTAAAAATAGTTAACATTTTTGCCAACAAGTCCAAAGTAACTTGGAGATTACAATAGAATTTTCTACATATTAGTTTACTCGTATTTAAATTAAAATAGAAACGTATACTTTAACAATTCTTTTAGAGTAATTTGTTATGTCTAAGGACCAAATCGATTGATTACATCGAAACATCTTTTCGCTATATGTGTCCTATTTGCACTGTTTAAACTTGAATGTAGGTATAAAGGAAAACTTGATATATTTTCTCTTTATTTCAACCTGTCACCCGTGTGTAATAATTGTGATAATGAAATGCGCCCTTTTTCACACATTATCTATCTATGAAATGGTATACATTTTTTTTCTTTTTATAATTATATATACATACCGGGAGTACCTACTATAACATCATCTATTGTGTTATATATATGTAAATTATATTTTAATTCAATAAAATAAATGTTTACTCTGTCCCTGAAACACAAATATTGTTCCAATTATCAATAGGTGCAGAGGGTATTCATCGCATATAATATAATACTGTTTTCGAAACACTAATATGTAAATATTTGCAATCATCCTTGAAGTTTCCGATAGATATATCATAAAAGGTACACGCTTAATTACCCTAAAACAGACACATTGGAGAATGAGATTGTTCACACTGCAGTAGGCTCGGCGTATTGTACAATGTGTATAGCTACATTATACGCACTGCACAAATGTAACAATAAAATTAGTGTCGTAGTCCTGTGTTAGCAATTGCTACCACGGTCATGGTAGAATTATAACATTTCTAACATATAATAGTTGCTATGACGTATTGTGCCATAAGCGAATCATTAATGATAATATTATCTAATATATATAGGCGTAATAAACGTATACTATGTCTTAGTCATTATTTGAATATTGTTAAGCATCTATATTTTGGCTACAACATGATTTCGTACATTTCATGTATATTATACATTATATATATTACACGTTTCCACATTGTTATAAATGCAGTGTTGTCGTAACAACCGCTAAACGTTTACATTAACATACACAGACGATAATAATTTGTGTGTCCTATGGGGTTTGACTTATACGTATACTCGTTTACTCAATTAGTACCGTAAATTAGTTTTGTCCATTAGTTAAGTATAGATTTTGAAAAACCAAGATATTAAACTGAATAATTGGTTTTTGAATTCCAAAATACATTAATATAGTAGGTAGGGCAGCTAGGTACTCTAATAATGTTTATTGAAATAATATAATACAATATAAATAATAATTAAAAAGGGTGAGACTTCATGATCGGGAATACGGTACTGCATTGCTGTATTGTTCTTCTAAAACTAATATTCATGGATCTCACAAAATACTTATGAGTGAAATGAGGGTGGACCAATTAATATTTATAAAGCAAAATGATATAGCAACAGAACCGAATTTCTTAGTAAGGCCTATAAACGAAATTGAAATATTTCATAAATTATAAAATATCTATTAAATGCTAATATAAATATGTAGGTATCCATTTAGCGTTTCAAGTAGCTTATTTCGTAATCTAATAGAATAGTGTAGTGCGTGATAAAATACTAAGCGTAGCTGAGTTTCAAATCCGTATTTTGCAAATTTTACACAGTTTTTCTCAATTACTAGAAAACTGTTGGGAATTTCAAAGCCCTTAAAGTATCAAATACACATCATTTTTCATCAAAAACCTATCTGATTCACTCTCTAAGTTTATTATTTAAATGCATTTATTATTGTAGAAATAATTTTGTATTTGTACCACAAACTTACGATGAAATTGTAATTTTGTAATTGTAATTTAATATTGTTCGTGCAATATTAGTCTTTATAAATTTAAAACATTTTACTATTAAAACAAACTATTTAGTAAACTGTTTTAGTAAATAAAAAACTATGAATAATAAATATTTTAATTTACTTTAATGTAATTATTTTTTTTTTAAACCAATTCACTTGATTATCGTGGGTAGAACTTATAAATATATTTATTTTATGTTTAAAAACATTATATTCTTATTATCAAGACTCTAAAAATTATTTTCATTTATGATTTGTATTTTTAAAAAATTTTGATTACATGAACAACAAGATATGCTTCACGTTTTTAAAGAAAAATAAAATGATATATTTTTAAAAATTCTTGAAAAATAACTAAATCAAATATCAGTCCAAACTAATAAATTAACTAATAACTATGATTTTGCATTTTTTAATTTATTTATTTCAAAAAAATCGGCTAACCTAAAATATTTGAAATAATATTTTTTTAAAAGTAAAATATTTTTATTTGAAAGAATATTGATTTGTCTGGTAATAACAATCTAATAGCTTTTACCCCTTTTAATTCAAATGCGGTCGTGTTCGTAAAAAAAAATATTTTCTGTTCCGGACTGGCTATTACAGATTATGAATTTCAGAAGTTTATTGTTCTGAAATGAATTTCGGTGAGTTTTTACTAATTCATTAAATATAACCATTGGTAGTGACGTATTGCAAGGGTTCACAAGTATAATATAATAATTATTTCAAATTATTTAAATTTTTATTCATAGATCTGTATGGCTGTATTGGTCATTTTAATAAGATATGTCGTTAAAAGTGTTGATGTATAATTATTACATAGATAGTTTATCGACGGTGAATCAGATATTTTTAGCAATACGTCATATTATTATGTACAATTTATGTGTAAGTATAAAATTATCGATATTGCTGACAATACATTAAAGAGTTTCGAATTTAATTTTTATTTCTTCTCCTAATATATCATCAACTAATGTATAAATGTCATAGATAGTAATTGAATTGATCCAACTTAATAAAAAGATCATGCGATTATTAAATAACGTCATATACTTGATAAGAAATGAAATACGTATGCACAAGAGGGTACTTTTTGGTAAATTTTCATTAAAACTTTCTTGGCAGTCTATACATATATACTATATATACGATTATGTTAAAGTGTTCTAGGACCACGATTCGTAAATCCTCTCGGGTGCGAATATCGCACACACTCTATGCGTGCACAACTTTATGACAGGGATGGGATAAAAAAGAAAAATTCCAATCGTGATGTAGTTAGTAGTTTCAAAATCAATTTTTTTCCGAGCGTGACTACAAAATTTCATTGCTTCGCGTATAACGGCTGATGTGAGACTTTTTTTATCAAATAATATTGTATAATACTCGTTTAATATTATAATAATAAATAACGTATAATTTTCCCATGCGGTATCTATCCATTGCTCAAATAACGAGTTATGTTTCCCCTTTTGTTTTCGTATTTCCACACAAACGACGACGTGTAAACATAATAATAATAATAATAATAATATAATATCTTTATCGACGTGCATTTAATATACATATTGTAATCTCTAACGGGCAATCTTGCAGGAGATTCATTTATGCGCGCGCCACGTATGCCATTTATTCCATTTAGGGTTAACACTAAATCCGTGGTGGAAACCATTCGCCGCCAATCGGCGACTCATGTTTAGAGCGCACGTTTATGCGAATCACGAGTTTCATATTATACGTGTGAGACACTGCGACCCGTACAAACGACCGGTGAATCGCATCGGATGTGCGTGAGAAATAGTTCGGTTGAATAATAAAAGCGCGGTCGGGTTCACTGTTCGGGAGGGATGGGGAGGGGGGGGGTATGAAAACGGAAAATAATAAGAAAAGCTTTCATTCATATATATATATATATATATATATATTATATTGTAATGTATAATATTATATCCATACATATCTATACTACACCGCAGTTGCTGTGCACGTCCACGGGTGTGCGCAAGGGATGTGTGCGGAAAAAAGGATGCGGAAAAAATATTGTTTTCCTATATATTTTCGGCGTGCGCGTTACGCGGTCGTCCGCGTACTTCCAAAATGCAAATCACCAGGACCGGAAGCTTCCCCGGCACCGCCGCGGCCGCCATAACTTGGCATTGTTTTCGCAAATCTTCTGTTCACCGCGCTCCAGGGGTGACGGAGGGTGACGCAGCAGGCGTCGTCTCTCGATTATTGATTTGATTGTTTAAAATAACGTAAACTATAACGACGCGCGTGTGTATCCATTGTGAACGTGTACACTATCGTATTATATTGTGCACACTTATATATTTATGTCCAACAGCTCGGTAGCAATAATTGCAAACGGTGTGCCGGGTAGGGTCGGTGGATTTGCGTATCGAAAACGGCTCTTGCGACGCATCCCGTACGCACATATTATATAGTAGTTATGCGCGCGCGAGCAATATATAAATTACACGGCCGGCGGCGGTGGCAACGATTACGGGTGAAATGCGTTTAGGACTTTTGGGTTCGGTCCAAAGACAATAAATGATAGACAATATACCGTGGTATCGCTCTGATTCACCTTTGGCTTGCATTCAAACCCCGTACAGCGGGCGCGGGCATCGTCGCGGCACCGATCGCGTACGCAATACGTATACATTGAACCCGCGTTTTCCAAGTGCCTCCACGGGACATAATAGTAATAATAATATACATCAGTTTGTTTTTCATCCACGCGATCACCGTCGCCACGCGTTTTTACGCGAAATCATCCACGCAATGTTGAAAAAACAACAATAACACTTGTGACACCGTGCAACATCTCGCTGATCGATTGGGATAAAAACATATAGTTCACAAGTTAATTTTGTCATGCACAATGTATAAGTTGATTTTCACGATAACGTATTATAAACGCATTAACACAGCATAATGTATTGTTATTGTTAATTATTAAGGATCACTCGTACGAACGTTTTTACTTGTAAATCTATAGTATACTTCTCATCTCATATTGTACATCCTAGAGATGTAATCAGTCATGTAATACAATCATCAAACACCTAATGGAAACAAATACAATTGTTCACTCATTTTTATCTTTGCCCTCTTTGTACACACAGAATCGTAGTTAAAAACCTTTATCATTCTACCCCGTGTACGGAATTTCCGTTAGCTTGTCAGAAAAATGACATTTAGTGAAACAAGTCTCCAACGTAAAAGACAAAAACAAATTTGCTCTTCCAATATTGTCTATTGATCTAAACTGCCAGATAAAAATATACATAGGCAAATAATAAATTTTCCTACAAAACACTGTGTAGCCACCATTGAAAAACTTCATAAAATTTGTCGTTGCCAACTAATCAATTGTTGTAAATCCTATGGTCACACACAAATCATTGCCAACTACATGATCCTAGATCCGTAAAATATGGTAAAAACCACTACTGCGAAGAATGGACAAAAGACCAAAATAGCCCAGCTAAATATGGCCAAACGGGCAACTTCAATGGTTGTTTATCATTTAAATTGGTGTCAAAGATCCATGAAAACCACCTGTTCAAAAAACCTATACTTAGTCGATCTTTTATAATTATTCAAATTTATGTCGGAGGTGTTTATCGGATCTTTTTAAATCATACGCCTGTTAGTATAAAGATTTGGATTGTTCAAATATAGTGCTTAAAGAGTCAATAAATTGCAATTTAAACTGTGATTAGTTAATTGATTTAAGGTCAGTAGTGCAGAATATACAATAATAATTATTACGTCTGTTATAGTAACAAAAAATATCGGAACAGTAGAAAATAACTATAAACTTAACTAAATCTACATGATGAATTTTATGCAAGACTTTCAATAACATCACAACTGATAACACTTGGTTTAATCACTCTTCTGTCATCCTGAAATTTACTGACGATATTAACTAATCAATGCTATAATATACACAATATATATTATACAGACAATGCATTTGTAATAAATTGTTGCCTAATCATAAATATTTGTGTGTGAAATTTATTATCATTATAGCATTTATTATATTTCTGAACGAACTTTATTAAACTGTTTAAACTATTTATTATAAAATTGATTTTGTGCGTCATCGACAATTATTATGGCCTATGATCAACTGTCTAATTTTGTCATTTTGATAAAATTAGTTGAATAATTTTAGTATAATTTATAATAATAATTATAAATCTAAGGTTAAGAAATGTTGACAATTAAGGGTACCCTTGGCATTGGTCTATTTTTAATACTATTATAATATTAAAATTAATCTTCAATCCAACAATATTTCCATGATATTATTGTTATTGATTTCCTATTTTTTAATTTGTAATTATTTTTCTCGTGTAAATTATACGGATTATATAAAATAGTGTTTAATGTAATCATTTTCAATAATTTCATAATTTATAGAGAATCGTCAATAAATATTTAATTTGAAAAATTAAAAATAATACTTGACATGCTATAGCTACTTCAAATAAATATAGTTTCAAAATATTATTCAACTTTACCCATGTAAACATATAATATTAAACAATTCAGTTACGATTCATGAGTATAAAAAATATAAATATTATAATAGTTTTCAAAAAGGTTTTATTCAAAAGGACAAAAAAATCACATCATAAATGTTTTATTCCGGCTTCTATTATTATAGCTGGGAAACCGCTATTATTGAATACGATAAATTTACGTTAAAAATAACAATGATGCAAGAGCAGTTCTAGCCCAAAATTAACTTGATATTCCCAAAAAGTTTTAAAATTTAATATTTGAAATTTATAGTAAATTTGACGAAAGAAGATTTTTTAAAAAAAAACCACAATCATCCCGCAAAATTACGACGACAATGTGGAACAACCAAAATACTACACCAAAAAAAAATTATAAGGTGAATAATGGATCTCAGCATTTTTTGCAACACTCAATGTTTGACGAATACGAGCTCCGGCGTCCCGATGACGATTTCAATAGATTAATTCATCAACAATCATATGTACAACGTGGATCGGACGTGAAAAAGCCGAAAAGCTGTTTGAAACAGTCTCAACACGGACGGTGAGCATATTGTTATCCATACTCATATTAATTATGGGTTTCTTAAACTATTAAGATACAACCCGAAATTTCTGACAATGATATCTATGTGTTTAAATTTATATTAGTATAATATCAATTTCTTTCCAAAACCTAGATTTATACGAATTGTATAACCACGTAAAAAACGTGGTCGAGCAGTGGTACTACTTTAACGACTCTGACATCAACTGACCCACCACTATGCTACCACGCACCAAGAGTGATATTTTCATAGGCGTGTTTACGGGGATAATCGGGTGGGCACCGGCCCCTCCAGCAGATTTGTGCCTAAACAAAAAATCATGCCAGGAGAAAAAAAATGTCACAAAATCAGTACATTTTATTATTCATAAAAATGATTTATTTTTTAAAAACAATAAAAATTGCGTCGTAATTTATGTTTTAAAAAAATCTCATATTTATATAAAACGCATATAATTAAAAAAAGGTATTGCTAATTTAAAAATGTCTTGTGCCTCCCCGGCCACCAAGGTCTGGACACGCCTATGGGTATTTTACACATATTTTGTTCGAGCAGGAAATCGCAATTGTAGTTTTCAAATTATATTTTTTATTTCACTTTGTTATCTATCCGAAATTAATAACCAAATCGGTTCTTGGTATTTGATGATCGACCGCAACATTGTTTGAATAACACACGTTGATGCATTCTTCGCAGCCGAATTTCAAAACAAGCACGTTCTAGATTGCGTCACGTCCGATGGAACCCAAACATTGAGATATTTGCGTTCAAGAAGAAGGAGCTGGTGACCCATTACGTGTACGGAAACGAGAGATTGGTGGAGAAGGGCGACGGCCAATCGTATTTACTGGACGAAAGACCAACGACATCTCGGTCGTCCGTACGTGACAACAACAATAATAAAAAGTAACCAATAGTAAATGTTATAATCTATTTCGTCTATTTGTTGTTTTGTGGAAAACGACTTGTCTTAAGGGATTCTTAACACGATATTACACCGTTCATCAGTAACGCATAGTACTACTCTCGTTAAGTTATCTCAAGTTATCGGACCGGTACACTGAAAAAAAAAAAAATGTTCATAGGTATGGTCCAGTGATTAGTTGTATTTTTCTTATTATTCCGGCACTGCGGCTATGCTGTAAATATCTTACGCGTTATAAGTTATAATACACAATTAAGTTATTTCAAATGTGGTGATTGTCCAATGACTTAAAAATGAAGACCAGTCCTAAAGCTACTTAAAGTGGACCAACCTACTACCGACCGTCCGACGAAATATAATAATTTTCCTAGTTGAGGAAATAAAAAATAATACAAGTGCCAAATATGCCACGGTTGAAGTTTATAACTGCGCTGACGGATAATAATAACATTATACAATATTATATAACGATACATTATATAATTGCTTCAAATAAACCGTTCAAAACATCACTGTACAAATTCCATTTTCTAGTGACTCGCGTGATGGATCGTCAATAAAATCACACTGTACTTGTGACGGTTGTAAAGGAGATAACTATTATTCGAAACAGCAAACCGACCTTCCCGTTTCAAAAAGTGTTAAAAATCAAACTTCAATGAAACGTTTCGTAGACAATAACGGTCACTATTCAAATTATAGTAATATGAGTCAATTTCATCTGGACCAACAATATACTCAAGCGAGATATGATGGTAAAAGAACGTTTGAAAAATATGATTCGAAATATTGGTAGGTAACGCGAAACATATGAAATACATTTAAAATTAAATTTTTAATTGATTGTCGTTTAAATAGATATTTAATGGTATTTAACAATTTAACATTTTTTAATCAAGTATGAATTTAAAAAACTATACAACTTCTGGTTCGGGTGAGATTCTACGTTAGGGTGAGATACAGGGGTGAATAAATGATATTCTTTTATTGGTCTTTTAAACTTGAAATCAATACACCAGTTATCAGTATACATTGTTTTGAAATAAACGATTATGATTAAAGTATGTAATTTGAATCAGTATATAAATGTATAAATGTATAAATATGAATGATAAAATTGCATTGATGTATTTTGATAATAAATTATGAAATGCCTATAAAGTGATAATAATAAGTACCCATTAAATGTTTCGAGTCACAACGACAGCCACATGACTAATATTTTATAAATATAGGCGATGTGAAACCTATATCTAGGATGAAGTTTTTTTTTCAATCTACACAGTTTTTCTCAATTATTATGAAAACTATTTAAAAATTAAAAAAGAAATAACCCCTGGAAGTACCAAATATACATACACAAAAAATAAAGATCAAAACTTATTCTGTTAAAACCAATATATTCCCTGTTCCACTCAGGATCATTAATATATTCTCAACAATTACGTTTTTATTTACAATAATTTTACTTTTCAGTGATTGTGTTAGATGTAGACGAGGAAACGACGGATCATATAACAAGAACAACAATATGAAACAACGATCTTACGAAGACAGTAATCGTAAATTTTATGATGACGAGAAGTATGATTATCATCAACACCATCAGAAAATACGTAACAGGAGTAATACTATGGAACAACGATCTTACGAAAACATTAATTGTAAATATAATAATGACGAAGAGATTGATTATCATCGACATCATAAAGGAGTACGTATTATGTCAACAACACCCGCAAGAAGAAGATATGATAAAAGATATAAGCATCCAGATTCATATCGTTCAAGCAAATAGTAATAAATTAAATATTTAGATTAATAAATAATTATGAAATTGCCATGACGTAATATTCGTAATACATGTTTGTTTATGTCATGAAGTCACAACTTAATGCAACAATATAATTGCTGGAAAAATAACAATTGAAACAAATACAGAACTAGACTCAATATGGATAAGAACAATATTCACGATTAAGACGAACGTAGTAAAATGTGCATTTTATTGGCCTTTTAAAATTAATATTATTGTTTGTCAATTTGTAAAGGTTTTTAAAGTGTTCAGTTTTATTTGGAAAAAACCTGTGAAAGAAAAAAAAAATTCAAAAAAATTCATGGAATCAAGAAAAATGTCATAGATTTTAAAGTTTTAGATTTCAGATTATATGATTATCCTGCCCATTTTCGTAATATTTGTTTACAATAATACCCATGTAGCACATTTGTTTAACAATAGATTTGAGAAATTAGAAAAATTCATATTAATACCATTGACTGTTTTGAGAGTAATGATTGCCTCGTAAATGAATCGTTAAGTGGGCCACGAATAGTCTGCAGTGGTACCTAGGACATCATAATTAAACTGAGAGTATAAATATCTTAGAAATATTTTAGTATTTTATATTGTTATATTTTTGTGACCAGAGGTACGACTTTTCTAAGAAACTTGTACGTTCCATATGGTGACTGATAGCCTAGGACTAAGGTCCCGGTAGTGGGATGATATACATTTCCAGAGTTACGGTATACTTGTTACACCGACTTCAATAATTGTATACGATTAAAGTTTGAAACTTATAAAGTTTTTTTAAAAAAAACTTATAAAAAAAGGGAGTGGAATGGACATGCTAAATATTTTTAATTTTCAAATTTATATTGTATACTTCTTTTGAAGCCAGCATAACAAGTAAACCATACCCGTAGAAAATTACACCCCCTTCCTTAATTATCAGTCTTGATACTTTAAATCTAATATACTCATATTTTTTGAACGATATATAAATAATAATTTTATATTTTTAATTTGATAATTACATAAAATTAATAAAGAACTATGATAAGTGTTGTAATGTGAAGAATGAAATAAAATTATCAATAATTAACGATTGTAATAAAATTAAGTTGACAACTATAATGTCTCAATTGACCTAGGTACTTGTTTGGTATTAGGTTTTAAAAGAAATCGTAAGTAAATATTCTGCTTTTTGGATATAAATATAAAAATCGATGTTGTCATTAAAAAATATAAACACTTAAAAACGGAAAATAAAAATAACAATTATATATAAATCATATACGTTTCAAATTATGGAATTATAAATAATTTCATATAAATAATCTAAAAATAAGTGAATTAACAAAGAAAACGATTTTTTATAAGTCAATAATATATAAAATGAAATTTTAGAAATTATTATGAAAAGTCATGACTTTGTCAAAATATGGTAACATTACAACAACAATATAATATTAATAAAATAATTATGTTTCACGAGCTATGGTGTATGTCCATTGTGCATTAGCTAATTAACTGCAATAACTAATCGGTGTCTCTATAGCTCCAAAATGGACCACCCAGAATATTAGCAACGAAGTGGCACGGCTTCATAAATAAACTATAGGTAACTACAATACGTTAAAAAATAAATACCTAACACACTTACCGAAACGACCGGCGGCCTATGATCTACTCTACGGGTACAAAAAATAATAGATAGGTAATACTTCGCGTCATTAATTTTCGTTTAACATTTCGGTCGTGTAAAATTTAGAATAGATGTAGACGTTTTTACATTGTTTGGACCGGTGCGCGGTGGGTAATGGATTGTTTAAAAATTCTGCTAAATGTGTATCGATCGTTTTTCGGTAACCGGTGGCATTCCATTTCTTTCCGTTGATAAATTAATGAACGTGATTTGGAACTCGTGTGTCACTGATTAAAGACTTAGGTAGGTGTGGTGCGTTCAGCTATCTGTATTTTTCTCTTTGTGTCCATTCAAAATGCACTGGAACAACGTTAGCCTTTTATGCGTATACCCTGAGTTCCACGAGACCGTGTCACATATCATTATACACCAAAGTTCTCTCGAACCTCCCCCTCATTAAACCCACAAGCCGACCTGTAACGGGAAATACATAAACAGTTTGTGGATATCATTCTCGATAAAAACTCAACAAAATTAAAACGAAAAATTTTTTCGTGATCACGAATTATTTTCAACACTGCCGAACCATAAGCGTTTTTCAAGGGGTTTTTCTGTCAAAATTGAGAGACAAAACTGTAACGTACGAACTATACTTATAAGTTATAAAAGTTATAACAAAACGTAGTTTTTTTATCTCTGATTATCTTATTTTTCACCAGTTTATAATTGTTAAACGTTATTCGGCGATTGTTGAATAATGAAAATGTATGTGAGTCACTTAAAACCCATATCAGATAATTATAAATAATTCATGAATCAAGACTATGAATAATTTGAAACATCTATGGTATTTCCAAACATCGTACCTACTCATTGTTTACGTACCGTTCAGTACGTTGAATCGATAAACACTCCAAGTAACGGGTATAGTTAGTGGAACACTGAAATCATAATATAATACTAACTCGGTGACATAATATTATTGTCTAATACTTTAATATTTAACCTATACTTCCTTTACATTTTATATTTCTTGTAAACAATAAAATTTTGATTAGTTACTAAAAAAAAAAAAAAAAATTGGTTAGTATTTATTTGAACTATAAAATAAGACGTGTGTAATAATCATTATCAACGATAAATAATTTTAAATCCACAAAATAGTTCTGCAATTTTGAACAGCAAGGAAAGAACTACAATTTATTGTAATTCGACAATCGACTACACCGTGGTATCATTCTATAAAGTATATAGTTATATTTTAGAATTCGAATATTATTGAAATGTATTCACGAACGTAGGTGATTTCCTCTAATTTTTTGATTACAAATTGCCCATAATGATAATTATTATTAATTAATAATTATTTTAAAAATAGTAGAAAATATCTGAACACATTCATTTGATTTGGACTGAAAATTGCTTTGTCCTCATCGTTGACAATAATAAATATTATTTATTCTAAATATATATGTGATGTAATCAAAATACATAACCTGAGTTTTATATCGTAAAAATAACGAACGAGTGGAATAAATTCGTCGTCAGCATTTACATACAACCGGAATATTTTTAGAGTAATGTAAATACTAAATCATACCGGCAATTAAAATGTTAATAATAAATGATACAATTGATCATGCGTTTAATATGAATACAATATTGAATTTATTATTAGAGTACGTACAATAATATTTATAGCGGTTATAAAATATTTCACTGAATCTGGTGCTACGAGCCACATATCGTGGTAATGTTGTACTTACAATTAATCTGTTACGGTATGTAGATAAATTATTAGATTTCATGTACGTAGGTTGGATTGTATAAGAACCAAGATTTCGTTTAGTACCTATACGTACGTGACTTCTTAGATTATTTGTGTTTTAAAGTTTTTATAAAAGTACAACATGCGTGTGGAACAACCAACTTTTATTTGGTTGTAAAGACAGAGGGAGTTGGAACTTTGAAAAAAAAACTAGGTTCTTAAAATATGGTGTTTTGTAATGAAAGCACGAAAACTTGAGAATCTCAGAGAATTTTGGAATATTGTTATACTCTAGGATATACATTTCATAATGACAAAAGTCAACAGTTATGTTAGGTGCAGATATTTTGTTCAACGAAAAGGAAAGCATTCTAATAAGCGCGTTTAAGTGTAAATATCTTCTATGAGAATTTATGAAATGATGAAACGTTCAAATGTATTTTATTAATACCTCGGAAGCATTAAAAGAGTACACTTAGAGCTTTGAGGCTAATACCTGCTCTATAATATTACATACCATTATATCAATCTGAGTGTACTCAAAGATGAATACATCTATTGTGTATGTATATATGTAATTTATTATCAGTTTTGAGAACATAAAAGTAATTTTTATGTTTAGGGTAGAATATCGCGATTCATTTTATTATATTAATTACAAATTTACATAGCTATATATATTAAACATTTGTTTAAAAAAACCTAATGGTTTTAGAATTTCAGTAACTATATTACTTTTAAAATTTATTATCTCAGACGTTCTGACTAAATCTTAGACAAATATAAACAACTAGTAGACAGCCGTTTTCAATATATCTTTGAAGAAAAAATCACCATTATAATATGCTTAAACGGCAAAGCTTATAATTTTATGCAATTACAAAATTTCATAAGTAATAACAAAAATATATGTCCAATTTAGTATAAAATTTTAATGTATTATACATTGTATCCAGATTCAGATTATGTTACTATACCATAAGTCTTAAGATTATTTTAAAACAGTTTTTTTTCTTTCAGTTATAGTTGCAATAGTAATATTATAGTATCATTGTATTGTATAATCATAGCATTAAGTGTGTATGTGTTAGTGGTGGATCAATAAATAAAACAGTAATATAATTAAAAAGTATTACCTAGTGAATAAGACTAAATCATGAATTCCAAAATTGTTATAAAAATTATAAGTCAATTCGTAAAACTGTACACACGGTACACCAATACAGAATACAACATTGATAATACGGCATACGTGACTACGCCGCGACAGCTTTTTTTTTTCATTTACCAATATCGTGTTATTATATCAATATGTAAACATTGCCGCATAGGCAAAAGGCTGAAAATATGTCAATATTCCGACTAGTGATTGGGGATAGTCAGACATCTAGTTGTTTATGTATGTCTATGGTCTAAACCAAATAATTTGTTCTAGCACCTATATCTAATACTTTCAAAATTGTATATGCATCAAAAGTATTTATTATATGTAAGTTTATCTATTTATCGTTATTCGTTTAACAGTAGCTAATCTCACCTAATAATATGAAATGACTGTAAAATAGATTCATTTTATTTTTGCAATTAATTATTACAAGAAGTATGCACGCGGAAATAATTTATAATTTGAAATACATCATAAAAGCAGCCATCCAATGGCAAATTTTTCCTAAAACGTAAATACATTTTAAAAATATTCATTGTTAGTATTGCTCTATACAATATTTTATTTATAAATGTTTTTACTTTGAGAGAAGTATACAACGATGGTACTATTACGTCTTTTTACATTTTTTTTTTTAAATTATTCCTTTTGATAAATTTGAGTTTTATAAAACATTACAGTAAATATTGTAAGAATATAATATTATATTGTATCATGTACAAGCTATGTTGAAATATACCATTTGTATCTAGTACATTTTTTTGATTTAAAAACGTTATATAATAATAAAGTTTGTTCTTGCGATGTAAAACAAGTTTATATAAACTACAATATTGTACTGAATACTAAACAATACTTCCAGGTTTTGAAGAGTATTTACATGAATTTATTTAAATTTGCTAACACTATAATAAATTGAACTCCATACTGACACTTTTTCGATTGTTACGATTTATCATCGCTTTCAAATTTATAAAAACGCCACCCCAGCTCTAACGCTTATTATATAGTCTCATCCATAGTATTTTACTAAATGTTTAGTTTTTCTACATTTTTGACTATTTAAATTGACCTAATCAGACCACATAAGTTAATTGCATTTAAAATTTAATAATAAAATATATTCATTGCTTTTATAATTATTATGATCACAATTATTAAAATCTAGGTGAAAAAATGGGAATCACTTTACACAGAAAAAAGTTTTTATACTATAAAAATATTTAATTATGTAAAACGTAATGCTGTTCATATAGATTATCTTTTAAATTGTAATAAATAAAATAATATTTTTACTGCATTATACGACTGGAATTCTTTGAATTAAATATTGTTTTTTTTTTTTTTTTGCAGATGCTAGTAACAACGTTGTATTTGAATATGCGAAATTTTTAAAGCCCGTACCTTAAAATATTTTGAAACTGAACGAATAGTAAATGAATAAACAAGGTTATTGCTTATTGTGAGTGTTTTTTCATTAAACACATTATATTAAGTTTCAAATATTCAATTTTTTTTTTTTTTCTTTCTTGTAGGCATTATACGTTTGCTTGAATAGGGAAACAACAACAGTTAGCATTTTTCAAAGTCATCCGTGGATTTCACGCACGTTTTGAATGTCTCGTTTTAGTGTTTTCTACGAGAGAAGTGAATGCGTTGCAGGGAGATTCATATGAGAGAAAGGGAAAGATTTTAACTCTCAACCCCTTTCCACTCCGATTATGTTCACCATCCTTTATGTTGAAATTTGTAAGTGGCTCACGCACGCAGTTATCATGGAAGCTGAGAGAGAATGAGGATCTCTGCCTTCAGTGAGTACGTGTGTGTGGTCATTAGGAAATGATGGTATTTTGAATTCGCGTTTAACCGGAATCCGTTTTCAGGCGACCTTTAGTCATTCTTTAGGAGCCCCAAGTCAAAGTGCACACCCCGACGATAAATCCGTCAGTTTCGTTTTCCCGTTCCCTTTTCTCCTATTTTTTTTTTTTTTTTTTGTGTAAATAATGTTTATACACACCTACAACAGACTGGGGCAAAAAGAAGTAATTCCCAGGACTGTAATGCTTGTAGCCAACAGACATGTAGGACGATTTTTTTGCCGGAATTCTATCCGTGCGTTTACATTAATTTTTCAAATGAAACTAAAGGAAAAAAACCTATTTCACAGACGGAGTTTTAATTCGTTTTAATTATTCTAAATTTGAATCGGTAGATTATACTTGAAATTCAGATTGCCATTTAATTTGATATCCATGATACTATAGTGCTACTATTCGCATTCCGGTTTGTCTTCTAATAATATAAGAGCAGCTCGGTCTGAATTGTTACAGCAATATGAATTAATAACAAAAGCCAGTCGGACTCCAACGTTTAAATTGAACACAAAGCACGCGCGACCGTAAAAACAGAATAATAACAATAATGGAATAACATTTTCGCGATCAGACAGCATAGTATTTGCTTTGTTTTTCGTCATTCACCAAGGGGTTTCACAAGGAAATAATAATATAATACAACGCGAAACGCAATCAAGACGCACACCAACCATCGCGGCGGACGTGGTAGTGTTAACGGTAAAATAACTGACTTACGGTTCGTGCTTATGTTATTACACCATCTGTGTTACATGTATACGTATACGCACATCTAATGAAGTTTTATTTCATTAGAAACATCTTTGTGGGGGAGGAAGAGGGACAATGGAATAAACGATTTTCGATTCTTCCGGGACACCGATGATCGACTGTCGGACCGAAAATAATGCGCAACCCGGAGTCAGTATACATAATAGACGTAGGTACTAGGGCTTTGAGAGTGCACGTTGAATATTCATGACGTGGTGCATGTACAAATGCATGAAGAATGGTCCGGTGTATGATCAATGACAATTTTATGCCAGATAACGGTGACCCACGCATACAAAAACAATGACGGTGGGGGGAGGAGTGGATGAAGCGAGTGGGAATCGTGTTTTCGGCGGTCCGGTGACCTATAACGCAGTATGTCGCATGTTTGTGTGGGATTAAAAATTATAACTGTGTTTAAAAGATTAAACACTACGCAAATACGACGAATTAATTTGTGGTTACACTAAGTTAAAGTCTTTGATGGAAAAATCAACGAAATAAAATTTAGAACTTGTAATTGCCTTATTATTTGGAACATGATATTTTTCAGGTCCTGACGTATTTGAATTTGAAAGTAAGTTAGCAGTTCAGTAGTTGGTGTAAATTATAATGGAAAAGTTTTTACGCCATTGATATCGATTTGAAAAAATAAAACCCAGCAATGAATAATACAAATATTTTATTGTTTTTTTTTTATTTTTTTGGTTCTGTCTAACAAATAAAAAAAAAAAAATATTGTGGCAAGAATTAGAAATTTAATTGAAGAATATGGTGCTTCAGCTCTTCGAAAAAGAGATATCACTATCAGATACTTGTCTGAAGAAGAAGACTCACCTCCTTTTAAAAAATGTCATCATTAATGGTTGACAGTGATAATGCATTATTATGATAAAGATAGTACAGCATTAAAAAAAAATTATTTCCAATACTTCAATCGAACACTAACTTAAAACAAAATCATCCTTACGATGAAGATTCGCTCTGCTGGTGGAAAAGAAAAAACGAAACTATTGTTAGTGAATAGGCAAGAAGTACCTAAGCATTGTTGTAACCAATGTCGTCTGTAAACGCATATTCAGTGGAGCTGAACAGGTCATATCACAAAAAAAAAAAATATTATCATTAAATTAAGTCAATCAGCTTATATTTTTAAACTCGTCCTTCAAATCTCAAGCTATAATAGATAGCTTAAATGTAAACAATGTAATGGACTACAAAAAATAAATAAATAAAAATTAATACATTTTCTGAATTTTAAAATGAATTTCCAATTAATAAATATTGTAAATAAAGTTGTAGGAAAAATAAAATAAAATTTAAGAAGTATAAATAAAGGAAAGTATACAAAATATTAAAAATTATGAACTTAGTAATATGGTATTAGTTGTTTATTAATTATTCTTAATTTTATTATTTATTATATAAGAAATATACTAATTAGTTGTTAAGAAATTAAACAGTTAATATTTGTATTAATTTATTAATTTTGTATTACGAAGCAAAAATATATGAGGTACAAGGATAAATGTATAGTTAGAAAAACTAATTAATATATATATATATATTATTAACTGAAATATAAATACGAAAATTTAATTTTCAAAATATTTATGAAGACTTTGATCTTAAAGGGGAAATTATGATAATAATAAATCAATTATTATTAGATGTTAAACTAAGTACACATTAAAATCTTTAAGCAATGAAAATTGTGTTAATATAAAATAGTACTAGATACTTGTTTTGGATGTATCGCTTTCGCTGGTATTTGATATTGAAATTATCATAAAAAATGTTATTAGAATAATATAAAATTGGATTTTTAATAAACGAACCAAACATTTATTAATTTAACAATCTTGGTATTATTGTAACGATGGTCATAAATTGACATAGTACATCACTTCTTAAGTAATTTTATACGGTTAATATGTTGAGTGTGTAAAATGGCAAGTGGGACTGACACGCGAAGTATGCTAACGAAGGAGTCTATGGTAACGGCCTCACAGACAATCACAAGGACCGAGAAGAGAGTACGAATACACATGCAGTAGTGTAGAGTACAAGTTCGGCAAGGGAGTAGATTCAACAAGCGAAGAAGACACAACCAGCAGGCAAGCAGTCCACGGAGTGCAAGTCGGTGATGGGTTTTCAATAACAAAGTTCTGAGAACGGGATTGGTAAATTACCTCGTCTACACGACGATCACTTCGAAAGGTCGACAATGTACAGGTCCACAATATTTAATCTGTTCATTAATATAATATACTCGTATCTATATCGAATTGTAATTTATGTAAAATATAAATTATTTCTGAGTCAATAATAGTTAGAGTACCATAACACCGAGGTCAGATCTCCTAGGACCTCGTTAAATAAATAAGTACGCACATAAGTACAAGAAAGAGATCGTTACATTATATACAAACTAAATTCATTGTAGATTGTTAAATACTGAATCAAGTATCATATACTTTGTAACTGTTTAATTATTTAACATTATACTCAATGCTGAATAGATATTTAGAAAAACATCATGTCATGTGTCATTCAACAAGAATTGAATAGTACTCGGAAAACTGATCAGATACATTATGTTTAATCAAGTAATTCGTTAAATTGTATGATCATTAGTTTACAGCTATTTAATATTTTTAATAATTATTATAAGACTATATCAACTTTATTTGTTGTTATATAACATTATGGTTAGAAAAATGTCGTTGATGATTAAGTCAATATACAGGCGCACTATATTAATAACTTAACGATAATAGTTTCGTTTTCCGTTATTCTTAATGGAATGTCTCAATTATTCACCCATAAGTATGAATTAATTTATTATTTAATATTTAGAGCTGTGAATACTTTATCCGTAATTATAACCGTAAAATGGTAATGGAACTAATAAATATAGATACAGAACATTATTAAACGAATTGATTTATTACTTATGGGTTAAAAATATATATATCCAATAAAAAATATTTAAAAAAAAACCATTTCAAAGTTATTTTATTATGAGTGAAAATTATTTCTAAGAATTTAAGTCCTTTATTTATATGTATTCTGATATTTATGTTTGGTTATTAGAGCATATACAACTTTGATAGAGCAAATTACGTTTATGTTATGCTGAAGGAAAAAGGGAGAGTAGTAATAATTTCATACAAAAAGGTTAAATATTTTTAAAAATTACAATTAAAATTCTAAGGATCTATGTTTCTTTTTTAAATATCAAATTTAAAAAAAAAAAAAACAACAACAATAGTCAACGAAAAAAATACTCTAAAGCTAACAAATGCTCAGTCAAATAAATTGTTCATTCGCAGAAATTTCTTTTTTCTTCGATGAACAAATTAATACTTCAGAACAGATACATTATTTATAAGTACATTTATGATGTATTCTATGTTTTTTATGTTCTAATATTAATTACACTTTTCTAACCGAGTTCTTAGATGTGTTTTATAATTAGCTTTCGTGGGGCGTTATGTTTGACTTTTCACTCTATATTAAAATGTAACAAACATATTAAAACAATATCACAAATAATATTTTATCGATGAAATATTATGCGGCAACTCAGAACGATGTAATTATCAATAAAGTAACATATTATTATAATATTACACCTAAACTCTTCAATCAAGGTACGCCCTTTTCCTTAAATTTTAATTTTTGAGATATTGTGCAGAGGATACCATTTTTCCGATTTTTATGGAATGTGTTCATTCGTCAAAAATATATCCATTGTGCTTTTCAGAGTGACAGCGTATTTTATATTGGCTGTAATTTTTGGAACAGTGGTTCATTGTGATTTATTCATCAGTTTCTACAAAAACCTGTTTTATTTTCAAATCTTTCAGAAATACACGAGCATTTTAATAATGATGATATACCTTATTTTGAAAACCCATTCAAAAATTTTGTTTAATTTTCAATTGGAATTCATATGATAAGACTAAATTAAATATTTTACATACACCAATATAAGTTTTATTATTGTCACAGCACAATATATTTTATTTTTTTTTTTCAAAACAGAAATTTTAATATTTCCACTTAGTGAAGTAGATAACATGCTAACAGTTGGTTTATTATATATTGTGCGAAAAAGATAAAAATACGATTCGCTATTCGTATATGGTATCTTTTAGAAATTAAAGTACAATAGAATTATATTGTATGCTCGGTAACACTAAATTTATATATATGCATGCACATATAGTCTCTCCTTTAACAATAAGAAAATTTACGAGAACATTGTTGTTAATAATAATATTATATTCATGTTAAAGTAATTTCACTTGACCATTATTGTAAATCTTCCGCACGAATATGAGACAATAATTCCAACTGCGAACTAAATGCATGGAAGTTCTACCACAATAGCTCTATATCTGTCTTTCAGTTTAAGTCTCAAGTTGTTCCTTTTAAGCTCTACAAATCGTCTTCTTAAACCACCCGGTTTGATTTACAACGCATATACTGCGGCTCGTCGTTCTGGGTCGTGGTCAGACCGGAAGCTTTTTTAAACAATTCTAAAAACGTAATTTTGATTGTTTTGTAACTATATCCTAACATTCTGAGCACGCAATAGCTTTGTTATTCCAATGTTTTATTACAAAATATGTTATTGTTTGATTCAATTTATGTGGAATATTGTTTACCAACGATTTTTAAATAGTATTTAATAATTTAATGTGCATAAAGAAATTTTTTTTTTTTATTGGTTAGCTTGTTTGCAAATATATCACATAAAAACTCTACTCATAGGAAATAACTATCTTTGTTTTACGTAATATTTTCTACCAGATGTATATTATAAAAATGGGTATTATTACACACTAGCCAGGTGATACATACCTTATGTATATGGATAGTACAATGTACACATTTTCCAGTGTGTTTTGGATAAAAATGAAGTAGAAAAAAAACCAATTCATATCAATCTGACAAAATATTATCTAACAAGTAATTAGGTACCTAATATTAAATTATTATTTTAAACACGAAAAAAATTGAAAATTAAATAGGTACAGTTATTTATTATTTGAACTGTTTAAATTTGGGTTGTATTTGGAGTTGCAAAGTTTCCTTTCAGATTTACAGTTATTTCTATTTGATAAACATATACATTTACAGAAAGTTATTTAGACATTTATAAAACCTTGACTGCTAGAAAGCGTTTATGCATTAGCTAATTAACGCAAAGCTTTTTTTAGGTAAAATTTCCATATTATAATAAAACTTACTATAAAACCAACAAGTGATCTGTGAACATGAATCCTATATCACCATACTATTCGTACCAACGTTTAAAATGATATATTGCATAAAAATACACACGCTTTATCGTAATTTTATCATAATATCATATCTACAAAGTACAATTGATAATTTATTACATAAATATGAACTACAGACTACAATTTCATTTGATCAAAACATTGTATCCACTCAAAAGTAGATATAATATGCAAACTACCCGGTTAACGTTCAAAATGAACGTTTTACAAATAATATTTTTATCGTTTACTTCATCCAATAGGCATGGATGGTGTTCACATGACCCCATACTCTATCCGAAACAAATATATTCCACATTGTAATCAGGTAATTACGAAACAGATAATAATCAGGTATAAAGTAACTGAAAACATGATAATACAAATTATTGTTTTGATTGTACTGAATGTCGAGGTAACGCTTCATTACGAGAACTTATAGAACACAACTAAAAGTTATTAAATTTCATCTCTGATGGTAGGTACTCATAATAATGCACGCCTTGTTTACGAAATGTTTTCTTCCTTCAGTTATCGGTTCTAATAACCGTAACCAACGTGGATTGATAAATAAATGTGTTATAATAAATGAATAAATCTTTTTTGATCGTAACTTTAGTAATCGTCACACCACAGATAAACTAATTCATTATAAACGTTAGGTCATTTATTTACAAAGGTGTGCGAATAAATAATATATATTTTACAGGCCTATTATACGAATCAACAAAGATGTGGGACGAGAAGTAGACTGAAAAGTGGCACGAGAGAGTGAAATATCTCTGGCATATTTTCTTGGACGAAATGAGAAAGAAAAAGCAAAGTATTCTGCGGGATATACGGAACGCCAATCACGTGCGAGCCCCCTATCCACCCGAAACGATTTTCGGGGAGGGAAAATTTTTATTCGCAGCCAAACCGTTTCTATCATCTTCTCGTCCTGACCTTGTCATTGCACAACGCCGTACCTACCTCGCGTTCCACACAACTCTCTCCTTGTGTCTAGTCCTCACCCCTAATCATCCATGCGTCTCGCCCATGTCTTGGGTAGCCTTCTTCGTTTCATCGTCACGTATCTAAAAGGTAACATTGCTGGAATGACATATTTTTCTCGCCGTCGGAGCTATCAATAGTCATCAATCGAAAATTACCAGGTGCACAATGAATCATGGAAAATATTTTTATCACAATATATTTGTTCTTCTACACGTATTACTCCTAGCCCACGATTTCCTCATATTGCGGTCCGCGTCAATGCTGAAGTATATTCCTTCTCTCCGCCGTTCCCCAATCGCCTGCTTTGGTCGTGAACATAAACCCAGCCAGTGATGCAATAAAAACGTAAAACATACAAGTTGTTTTTTATATATATATATATTTTTTTTTTAATCTCGTAATGTGTAGCCCATATTTTTTTAATCTAAGTGCATCAAATACATGATTTATTTTATCATACAACCGAGAAAACTTTTAATTTAAAAGATCCACATAAAACGTTATCATTTTTGTCAATTATCACAGTAATACCTTTAAAAACATCTAGCAATTAAAAAATGTACGCAGTAGTTTCATTTAATAATATTACAATATAAATAGGAACAATTTTTCAGTTTGATTAAAATTATATATTTGATTATTTGAACAAAGTTAATGAATTTTTGAAAGTATATTATTAATGTTTTGTTTGATAAAATTAATAACATTTTGCTTATTATTATTTATACTGTATTATAAATAATTACTTGAATATTTGAGGATACGGTACATAAAGTTTGTTTTGATTAAAATCTAATTGATTCACTTTTTTCCTAATATCATTTATTATTGTCAACTGTAATCTTATACACATGCACGTTGCACGTAATATACACGGACCATTGATTATCGATATTCTGGTAGGTACGTTATAAACGAAAGGGTATAAACAGTTTGTGTTTAAAATAAAATATCAAGACAGTTACTACAATAAAGTGAACAGAGAATCAAAAAGGATAGTATGTATAAGAAAATAGGGCAATCAACTACGAGCCAAACAATAGTTTAAATAGGAAAGCAAAGTTTAAGTTGGGCCTTTTTTGCCTTGAGGGATTCGGAGAGTTTAAAGCGCAGTAAGTAGATAATATTTATGTACCACATGAGGTTTTCAATTTATTTTTAACTTGTTCGGAGAAGCTTTAAATTTGAATGAACAATGAAAATTAGCAGATAGTATTTTATCATTTTATTTAAACAGTACTTACTTTTTACTATTATTAAAATAATAAAGTTTCATTATCAAAAATTATAATACTCATATACGCAAAAACTTGTCGATTTATAACGTTGTTTAATAAGATCACAAACGGAGTATAATAATAAAGTGTATTTTATATTGAATCTACAACTATATCGTGTTAGGATAAATTTTGACATCGAGCTAATTTTAAAATTTTAACAGCATTAAGACTTTATTATCTTTGCCTAGAGGTTTTCAATATAGGTATATACAGTTATAATGAAAACTACATTATGTTGAGTTAATTATGGCTAATAAAGTCTTAACGATTTCTAAGGCTTAACTAATACTGTTATTATTTCTATAGCTGTGCAGAAATTTTTTAATATTAAAATGGTTGTAATGAATTTACAACGGATCACTGAAAACGGCGTACATAGTTCTTGCCTTCAATTTCTATGATAAATTAGCTTTATTTTAATTTAATTTTGAATTATATGGATCATAATTTTACGAAATATTATGTAACACGCATAAATGAAACAAAAGAGAAAACTGTTATGTTCTGACATTGTACTTTTTCTAACTTATTTAGAAACAATTTACTATAATAAAGTAAAGACAAAATGTAATATATAAATAAGATAATTTATATTGATTGAGTTTTTAAATCTAATATTATATATTGTTATAATTGATATACACATTTTTACAAATATTGTAATTCATCTAAACCGTATTTATAAATTAATATCGATAGCATATTATTTTTATTTTTGTTATTTTGACCCAAAATTCCTACCTACTGGGATAACAGTTTATCATAAACCTTAATACATTTTAAAATGTTGTGATTGACTTTAGAGTTATTTTAATCCATAATTATGTAAATTTAACTTTAATATTTATCTTGGAGCAAATTTACAGGTCGCATAAATCTTGAAATGTACTTATTTAAAGCAGTGCTTTATAGAAAAATATTTATTATAATTGTATTTGTTTTGTTTTTCCCGTAAATAAAGAAAATTTAATTCAAGACAATTATTGTAAATAAATTGTATTTAACATTACTTATTTTTTATTTATTTTCGGATGATTATTCAATATAAGCAGAAAAATAACAATGTTTTTATTTTATTTTTATTTTTTTAGATACAAAACGTGCGAGAAACGTAATCCTGTTTTGCGGACTTCGAGGATCAAAAGAACCTAAATTATGGTAATTTCTATGGACATCTTTCCGAATTCACACCTTTTTATTTTTCGGGACATCTAATAAAAAGAAATTTGAATGGAGCTCTTTACTGTTATGAAATACTGTTATTAGACGACACCATAAGGAATATTCAATAAAAACGACCATCTTTGGATAAGATATAGGTACTAAGAAACAACAATAAACGCACACCGAAATAGACATACATATTTAGGTTTTTTTTTTCTATATTTTTCTCTATCAGATCCTTGTAGAGGATAAAGTAATGTAGAAGAAAAGAAGAAACGAAATGCTTATTTTGCGACCCTTACTGCGTTAACGTTATGAATCAAATAATGGCCACGCAATAATAAATTCGTGTATCGATTTTCCATCCAACACTTTGGATAAAAAACTATATATACATACAGTGTATTTACGTAGACGTGTAGTCCAGATAGGTCAGTCCCTACAGTGTTGTGTAGAAATGTTAATGTACTTATAACACAACCTACAAAATATCTCGTACGCCATGGCTGGTCAAATATGATTTCATCAATTCATCTTTTCCTTCATCCTTCTACAATAATATTCATGGCTGACATAAAACATCATACGAAATATTTAACGCGAGTAATAAAACCATCAGGGTGGTCTAACATTTGACACTCGCGATTCGTCGAGTTACTCACGAAATTAATGTTTTACTGGTTTCAAAAATAACTTAGAACCTTTGAACACAAAGAAGACCATAATTGATAAATTAACGTGGTGCATAATATATTCTGTGATAAGTTTCCTGGCTGGAACACTGCAACCGGCGTGTTTCTCGTAAAATAGGTAGTATTGTTATAAAATAATAAATCCAAACAATTCCATCTTACTTGGACAAATAACCTATATTCTATAAGTGAGTAAACATAACTATTTGTTCGTTGTTAATAATTATTTTTGACTTGTTAAAAAAAAAAAGTAAAAATCCCATTATTATGATATATATATATCGATTAATCGATTAACCAAAATGTCATTTTCATCGACATCTACCATACAAACCGAGTCGATTATTATCGATCTATAGGTATATTATAAAAATTAAAAACGTATCAACAGTAAGAACTTGTATATTTTTTACAGACTATTATTTTCCCAAGTAAATAGATAAAACAAATTATATTTTTAAATATCGATAAAAACGTTAGTTGTATTTAAATTGTTTGAAATAGGAAAGTAAAAACTAGTAACACAATAGAGTTCGTGTTGTGCGTTTTTTATATATAGGTACAATGAAATCAGTGTAATCATAATTAACTGGATTTCATTGACTGGAAAAAAAAAATAAAAAAAAAACAAAAGCTGTCCTTGTTTGTTTAGCTTTGTACGAGTAATGAGTATTTTGTAACTTGATTGTTTGAATGATAAAGTGTAATGCATTTAACTACCTACAAATTGTATAGGTTTTATTTTGTGATTTATTTGAAACGCTAAAAATAACTATGTATTTAAGAACAGCAATCGTGTTTTTATTTCCTATTTGTATCGTTTACCGTAAAATGCAATTAGCAGTTATATATTTAATGATACTTACATCCATTCAACGTCCTAAAAATCACATATATTTTTCGTTTAAACTAACGAATAAAGAGGAATGCATGCTGAACATTCGGTCCAATTTTGATTCAGTATCTACAGAATGTTTTATATAGAGTAGACGTGACAATTATTATTGCTCAACGCTACTTATTAAACACACAACTAGTGCAATATCATATTGAATTAAATTATTATCCACCAAGGATTTTAAGAGGATTAGCAGTGGTGGCTCCAGCCCGTGTCTATCACATACGAAACATATCAACAATCTAGATTCTAGATGTATCCAGACGTACCGATTGATTGAAGGTAATCTAAGAATAGATCTGAATTCATCGTGAAGTCTCCTTTAGATCGATATCCCTACATTTTTAAACTTTGTTCTTAAATGGTATGAACAGTTTATTTTGTTGGTTTAGGATTTATTCTTAATTATTGCTTAATTCTGTTTTGTGGGCTTTAGAGAGACAAAAAAAAAGGTATCAAAAATACGAGTTTTAATCTATATTCATAGATTTCTAAATCTAATATATTTTTGGAGTGGAAGTACAATAATTACTCTTATTGTTTTGTGATATAGATTGAGGTAGAAATACCCTTAATACCATGTGTTGTCTGTTTGCTGCAACATTTCACAATATGTGATACTAATTTCCGAATCTTTTGAAGTTTTGTGATCGCTTTTATGGTTTCCATATTATGTAGACATATTATAATAACATAAATTGAAAGCAGATAATTAATTATGAGTATATACATATCTAAATTAATATATCACACCTACCTATGATTTTACATAATTGTATAGTTTAGTGTGAAAGTTTAAAATGAGATGAATAAAAAGCTATGAACATTGACGAATTGTCAAACTTATAATATTTTTATGCCCCAAACAATATTGACAAAAAAGAAAAAAAAATCATTCCCCTCAAATGTATTAACTTATAATTGCCATGATAAAATGCATTGTTACCGTTTTCAACAAAAATTTGTACCGAAATATATCACAATAGAAATTAATTACTATTGTTCTTAAAATCTGAAATCTTGGAACAAAAATGTTTGGAATATATTATTATATTATTCAACTAAATTGTGGGTTTTCACATAAAGCCGTACTTCGAAGAGGAGTTAACAAAATGATTAAACTTAATCCATGTATACACAGAAACCCTTACGTCGTTTTAAAATTTTAGAGTTTACACCATTATATTGCGATCCTCGATTATCATAAAAATGAACTCACAATACTATAAAAGGAAACTCCACGTATACGCTATAAAATTATGGTAGTAATTAAATGACAACAATAGCGTTATTATTAAAAATAAATGTATATACGTATATATATAAATACATGCAACGTATACACATGTATTCAAGGAAGCTGATAAGATTATGTTCGTTAGCTATCTAGGGACCTGAATCCCGGGCCCAATGGAATCTCGGTGTAAGGTGCACTCGTTATAAATATACTTTAGCGGCAGTCATGACCTATATGTACATTTGATTATTGATTTTACACACTTGTTTATTTTTTAAGTACATATCTTACGGTAATAATAACTTAATATGTATGTATTATGTATTCAGATTTCTGGTATAACGGTTATAATTTCGTTGCAGTGATTACGGATTAGTTTTTGCTGATTAATTTACATAAAACAAAACGAAATACTGTTGAGATTAATAACTTGAACTGTTTTTAGAGCGTCACGTCCATGTCACAGAAGCGAATATATACGGATTTTCAAATATTTATATACCGTATATATTCACTATAAAATAAACACGTCTAATGACTCAATTAAAATGAAAATATTGCGTCTTGTATTTCCATTTATCCAAACACGTAAATAAAATTGTTAACAAACACTTTATAATAATTCTTTCAAATTACCGTGCTTTCATTATGATATAATTTAATGTTTAATAGTTGATTTACTTTATTTGTGTATTTTACTCCGTTGACTTTGTTCGTTTACAATTACAAATGACACTAGTCTTTTTTTTTAATTCACTTTCATATGGGATACAAAGATTTTAACGTTTAGAATAAAATAAGAAACACGTAATATTCTGCTGTTTCATTTGGTTAAAATTTGAATCTCTTATTAATAATAATATACCAAACTGACATGATATAAATATGGACGTATATAGTATAGGTCTCTGGGTATAATATAATTTATATTAGGAATGTTCCCAATTAAAATGTACGGTTTTTATCATAAATTAGAATTGTACATCTACAATGAAAATTAAACATTTTGGGTGTTCACGTTTATTAGATTTCTTTGAACCTTTGAATTTTTGTTTTACGAACAGTTATCAGTTATTACTAAATATTCCTTAGATTGCTATAAATTATACAGGTAAGCGTTATAATTTATAAATAGCTATATAGCATATGATTATGAATGGTTTTAACATTGAACATTTATAAAATATTTTTAGTTTAAATTATTAATAAAGCAAATGAAATGATATATTTTTATTGACATGATATATTTTAATAGATTTATCGTTTCAAATTTATATAAATAATAATTTTACCTAACCTCATAAAATTTTCAAAAACGATTAATAAATCAAAAGAAAAACTAAATATTAATACAATTTATTCGTGCGATTGTGTGTGTATCTTGGTTAATATTTAATTTGAATATAAATAATCCACATAAATAATAATATATACTGCCATAAATAATGTAAAAATGTAATCTAAATGTAAAATTCAAAACTAATGCGCCGCCATAAAACTTTAATTTACAAATAGAGCACCAAGTTATATTTTATGATAAATATACAATACCTAGTGGTGGTGAGTATCTGTATTTAATAGTATAAAATAAAAATAATCGTCGTGGATATTATTAAAATAAATATCTACAGGATACATATAAAAACAGAATTAAGATAACCTGTTGTTGTGTTTTGAAGAAACTTGTAACAATGTTAACATTGTAACTCATGCAATTGACTGAGTAATTTAAAAGTAATTAACTCCTAAACTTTCATTTTTCTTCAACATTACGTACATAATTTATTTATAAAATATTTTTAGCGAACAAAATATATTTTTGATTGTTTCACTTTGTGCTCTAAATTTATGTAAATCCATCTCATATAGATATTTAAAAATGTTAAATTATTTTCATAAGATTTTTAAAAACAAACTTAATTATGATTTTACTTTTGATATGATAAAATAATTTATACTTGTTTGTGAAATTGGCAATGTATATAATTATATCTATAACCTACCGGGCTTATAGGTGACCAACGCAGAGTATTATACCCTTGATCTACCCTAAAGAATACAATTAAATAGTAACCATGTATTATGTGTCAGTTTACAAGCGATCGAACCTGATCAATTAAATAAAAAAAATAGCTACCGTGGTTCCGATTAAATAAAAACTAGTTAAAATATACTTAAGTCAAAAGGTATAATATAAGAATAATTCCTGGAAAAACTTATTTCTTAAAAATATAAGTATTTTGTTTTCCATTGTATTGAAGAAGAATATAATATAACCTATTTTGTAAAAGTTGTTCTAGGCTGCTGAAATGCGCAAAACTAGTTCACACGATGTATCCATATTGGATACATAGGTACTCATATAAAAAAATATAATTTTTCAATCACTACCTTATAATATATACCTAGGTAATTTATTATTATACGCAAGAATCAAAACATCAGACCCATAAATTGAATTTTTCTCTATTTGTATGGCATATTTAATTTTTTTTTTTTTAAATCTAAGTTATAATATAATTGTTTACAAATTCATTATATATTTTATATAATTTTAAAATCGGTGAAATGTACAAGTTGGAATTTTAAAATTTCCTTTCGTTAAGAATTTTGAATAGGTTAATTTACCGTTTATTAATTCATGAACAAAAACTATGTCATTATATGATAAACTTCTAAAGGGCAGTGATTATATACCAAATTATACAGCCAAGATATCTAGGAGAACGTCCATTTAACCAAATTAATCATTATCATCAAAAGGCATCATCATTGAAAAACATGGTTGGATTTTTTTCAAGTTTGTCAATTATATAATTTATAAATAATATAATATAATTAATTAATTATATAATTAATAGCATTTCAAGTTACTGATGCTATTTTAAATATGGTTATCACAAGAGAACAATATAATACCTTAGGACAGTTACAATTTTTAAATTCCAAATACTTACGATTTAATAATCGAACAATAACCTATTATTATTATTATTATTATCATCATCATCAAGTATATTAACTAAGTAAATATTTGCTGAAATATTCAACTATTTACTGCAACAAGTGTGAGCGATTTTATTTATTTTTTTTTTAGTGTAATAGTTTAACATACCAAATCGCAATTATATTTTGGATTAATAAATAATGATTTTAATGGTTAAAAAGTTAAAGGATTAGGATACGTTAAATTAAAATTTAATGTTGAATAACATTGAAAATATTGAAAAAAAAAAAAACAGAAATGTAATCATAAATTTAGAATTCGAACTTATCTTTGAGTTAAATGCAGTTATGGGCTTATGGCTAATTTATTGATATGTTGAATGGTAATTGAGGAGGTGGGGAAAAGAAAATACGAGTATATGTGCAAGGGATGAATACGGACGATGGTTGGTAAAATCGTCAATAAACTCTCAATATGTTATATTCATTAAACATAATCTATACCTATTTGATATTTGTTTTAGGGTCGCTATTAAAATACGACGTAAAACTAATTTCAAATGAATGTCGATACAATAATTAAAGAAGCCTTTTCACCGTATATCGCAACTAAGTGAGACAGTTTTATGAATATTTTTTATGGTGGTTGTAAAATCCGTCGTAATACACGACCGAGCATTTTTATGTATGTACATTGAAGGCCAATAATAATTGTTTTCGATAGTAAAAGTAATGTAATTTTACATCAAAAATTGCATAAACCCAGTAGTAATTTCATTTTACTTACAATTTTAAGTAATTTCTTTATTATCCATACAATTTCAACCGTGTACGAAAAATTAAATCTTCAACGTAAATATAGAGTACGTAAAACAGATTTATTTGTATTTATTGATTAATTGTTCACACAGAAAGCTCGAATTATAGTTTAAATTGTTTTTTTTAGTTTTTACCAACAATATCACCTTTTTACCATCAGTAATTTGTGTACGTCATATTTTTATACTAAAAGATATATTAAAAATATTACAGTGCATTTAAACATGTTTCATGAAATATAATATGATTAATATGATGTCATACTATTATAAATATTCAAATTAATTGAGTTTCCCAAAGGATATCAATTGGTATTGTATTTTCTTATTTGGATAGTGAATAATAATTGTCTTTATGATTGGATATTACTATTAGTACCAATATTATATTAAAATTATTATTATTTTTGTTGTTGTTATTATTACCAAGAGAAACAAATAATGACTCCATTGGAAATACATATACATATATATATATTCTTCTGAGTAATTTTTTCAATAATCATTTTAATGTTTCATCGTTTATAACGTTACTGCAAATAATGTATAAAATAAAGCTTTTACATCAGGAAATAATACTGTTTTTGGAAAATAATAAAAATACGTATTAGAACTCCTATTGCTTAAGTATAATATCTGAGAACTTATGTAACAATTAAATTACCACCAAACTATATAGATAGTTAAAGTTGTTATAAATGTAAAAATATTTATCGGAATTTTTTTTTATTTATCTCTGCATTTTAGAAAAATTAAATCGCGTTTTAAATTCAGTAAGTATTTTTCATAATATTGTGGTTGATAGGGCATAAATATTGTCAAGACCGTTCATGAAATCAACTAAATCTACTTTTCATATAGTTTTTCTTGTGAAATACACATGATGTAAGTATAAATAACCTATAAGAGAGATAACATTTTTATAAATATTCTAAGGTTACGTATCAAAGAGTTGGTATTGAAATATTATAGTTGTACTAGCAAAATAATAGTTTTTTTTTTTAACGAAAAATAAAAGTTAGTTATTAAAAAGTTTATCATTATGTATAGCTATTTATAATTGTAACGGAAATAATATTTTACTAAACAACGGTAACAATATAGGTAAGTACATAAAATATTATAAGACAGCAAAATTATTATTGTACAGCCAAATATAAAACTTAGCTTTCTAGGGAAATGTTGTGTAAATATTTAATTCTTTAAAAACATGACACTGCGATTCCGATATTACTGTTGTCTGTTACAATTATTATCCGTCACTGGTTACAAAATATATATTGTATCTTTATACTATGTGGGTGATGGCGTGATGTCATAGATTAAATACACTTATATACATTATTACATTAATATATATAATT
This sequence comes from Chaitophorus viminalis, assembly GCA_025469195.1. NCBI lineage: Eukaryota > Metazoa > Arthropoda > Insecta > Hemiptera > Aphididae > Chaitophorus > Chaitophorus viminalis. The sequence continues at coordinate 121,682 of JAIPRK010000232.1, read as the reverse complement.
ACGTATATTTAATCTATGGTGATGCGCACTTACGTACAATGTGAATTAATTAAACGCACAGATAATAATGCTATTAGGTAGGTACTAATAATATTATAATTGTTATGAACAAAGCTAAATTTACCGATACCATCTAAGTGAATAGCAGTATTACCTATTATTATTATTATTATAATTGTTATTATTGATATTCGTATAATCGAGATTCGACGTTTGCATATTTGGTAAATTCAGTATTATACATTATTATAGGTACTCTATATATTATGTAATACCAAACACAATATGATTATAATTCTGAACATAGTACGTTCAGAATTTCAGATATACGTCGCAGTACGTATTATGACGGCTTATATATAGGAATGTCTACAAACGTATCCGTAAGAAAAGATTAAAACATCGAGTTACATAAAGATTCCGTGACGTGTTTGAAGAGCTGAAATAGGCTAGACAAATATTTTTGAACACGTTTAAATAATATTTATCCTCCGTGTGGACAATATAAAATGATATGATTTATCGTTGCATTATAATTTTATTATTTTGTTAGTTCTTCTCAGAGTCAGGACTATAAATTATGTAAAGCTTCATACGTGAGAACTTGGATCGCTGTATAGTTAACTGCTTTTATTTAAATTAAATGATTCGGATGCGTCGTTTGAAAAAAAAAAAAAAAACAATTTAATAACACGAGGTGACTAGCAAAAAGTTACACACAATAAATACATTTTATTAGGTCTTTTTTAACTTTCGTATTATTTCAAATTATTGATTTTAATTTTCACAGTTTTTCAATAGTTTCTTAGTATTTATTTGTATTACTTTTCACAACATAATATTATACTAACGTTTCTATAGGTCATGCATACAATCTAAGCGTTTCTACCATTAGTTTCAAAAAATATCAAAAACACTGTCTGGTGGTCATTCGTGAAAACAAAACGCATGTTAAACAGGTAACCAACTCATTATTTTCAACAATATATAATAGATGCAGCTCCGGCAGACTTGTTAGCCTTTGTTAACACGAAAAGGACCGAGAGACAACGGTGATGCATACGAGTGTGCAGGCAATAATGATAATTAATTTCTTACTCAGTCCCTGTGATATATTACGTACATGTGTATTTGACACTACTACTACTACTTTGTAATATTTTACTATTTATACTGTACGAGAGCATATGCTGAAGTTCATATAATATTATAATCATACGGCTGATTGGCAATGATAGAGTATGCCTACGGAGTCTTAACATATTTTCGGTTCCTGCAGATCGATTCCTCAAGGCTCGAAGACCTTATTATTAGCAACCATAACCCCTCATTGTTTTTTAATTTTAATTTATTTTAGAAAAAAAAAAATACGTATTTATGTATATGAATATAAAGTTTTTTTTGGATTTTTGGATTAATGTGGAATGTGAACTAAAAGTGTGTACAATTAAACAATAAATATGCTAATATTTGTAATAATTTTATCATAACATCTGCGTATTTCATCATCTATCACATTCTGTAAACGGGAAAGAATATTGCAAAGCTGCCTTACGTGATCAATGATCATACGCACCCAAATACCACAATGGTTCACAAATGTTGGTACATATTATGATAATGTGCGAAAATGTGGTGGAGTTCCAAAAAACGGCACTATTCAACGGACGGTAGACGGAAAGCCGCGCGCGGCGATAAGAGCGAACAAACATTGGTTGGACGTGTGGCGCCAAAGATTAAATGACATGACAGTCGGTACACATACAATCCGATTATTAATAATGACCGACTTAAAACCAGAGTGATAAAGAGGCCCCCGCAATATATAGGTGTCTAGGGTGCGTGTGGGCCAGTGGTGAGTGTGTGCGTGTGTGTGTGCGTGTGCATGTGTGTGTGTGTGTGTGTGTGTGTGTGCGTATGTGTGTGTGTATGTGTGTGTGCTTGGGAAGAGAAGAAGGGTTTGTGATCGTTCGGCCGTGAACAAGAGCAAACGCCTCGGTGCGTATATTTCGAACGAGTGGCGATACCTCTCGCTAACCCTGCCACCACCCACCACCATACATCAACAGCATTGAAAAATGGTGTAGCCCACTTGATAAAACCCGCAGTGTTTTTTCTTTTCTTATTTTTCTTTTCTTTTCTTATTTTTTTTTTTTTTTTTTTTTTGAGTTATACTGATGTTGACGCGTTTCAAAATGGATTAATGAATGACAATCCCTTTACACGCGCGCACGCACACCGTTCATGCCCGACCAGTGTTACCACTTTGCTCCTACACAGGTTCACTCGTAAGCTCACAGATATATATTGGATATACAGATATGTGTCGTGTGTGCGTGTGCGCGCATGTACTCACCGTCATGCCATTGTCCTCCTACACTGAAGCCGTCTCGTCTTTATCATTGTCTATCCCAGTCCCCTGTTCCCTCTCCTGGTCCATCGTCGTACACACATTCGTACGATGATGATGATGATAATAATAATTCCAACGTTTTACTCACGACCCGTTGCGCTTTGCCGTAAGCCACGTCACTGTAGTAGGGCACTGCATTATATACATAAATACAGGTACCAAATAACAAGATAGGTCGTCAAACACTTGGAGGTTTTTGATGTCAGGGGGTGGGCGCCAACGGCCTCCGGACGAGATGAGACGAACGAGGTAGGTCTTAAAAAGTCATCATTCAAAGGTCACCGTGCAATATAAAACCATATAGAGACTACAGAGTCGCGTACACAGGTATTGTGCTGTTTGCGTTTGAAACACTCGTAATAATACAATAACCCACGATTAAAATTGGGGCAAACTATTATGGAACGGTTATATTATTATTTTTCCCGGTAAGTCGTCACGGGTATCCGTGATTCGTTACTGTCGCGCTATATAAGTATAATATATGGTAATTATGCTAGTAAACGCGATTTTTAACCAAGTGAATGACAAATATATATATATATATATATATATATGAAAACAATTTAAACAGCTAACACACAGACATAGTATTTATACAAATGAAAAGTATCGTATTAATATTTGAGTTTTTTTTTTTCAAAATTGTTTATATTATCTATTGTGGTATAAAACTATGAAAGCTGAACAATTATAGTAATGCTATTTTCGTTGGCTTATCAATTACCACTAATAAAGACTTTAATTTATATACATGTAGTAGTAATATTTAGTATAATAGGACAAAAATAAGATTAAAATAATTAAAAATTATATAAATATTATAAGACTAATGTTTATTTTTCGACACTAAATTGACATAATAATTAATCTAATAAAGTTAATATTTATGGTAAAATAAACTAGCTATATATTACGTAATTAGAAGAGATATAAAAACTATATCATACACATCGATACCTGATAGATAAATCAGTTAGCAGAACATTAGAGTAGACTGAGTAGAAAGTTTAGATTTGAAATAAATTTTGATAACATTGTTGATATGGTTACTAAAGGAATATTGAAGTTTGTAACGGCTTCAACAAACATTTGCGTATTACTCGTTGTGATTTCGTATCAACTTTTCTGATTTTTTAATATCGAATTAAGTTCACATTACAACTGAAAATAGTCAGTCGTTATAGCCGAAACCAAAAATGTTTTTCTCATCATTCGTAAGTTTATTTCCGATTTCCAAACTCCATGTATATAATATAAGTTTATGATATTGTCATCGAAACATTAATCTCTCCCCCCCCTCAGTTCTCGTCATTATTATCATGTATATCTTTCACATATATCTATACATTAAAATCTTGATTTATTTTCGATTATTTCTTTAGTATAAAAAAAAAAAAAAAATTAAACACGAAAACTTTATTTTATCGTTATACCTCAAAGTTCACATATTTCGTTAACACAACCGTATAAATTATATTGTATGTTAGTATAATATTAGAATAGTATACATTTACATTTAGATACTGCTCTACAACTAAAATATCTATACCCGTAGTACCGTACATATATATTTTTTGTTTCATATGGATTCGAAGGTAAAAATGCAAATGCATTCTATATCATTTACATCCTGACACGTCATATAATCACGTCGTATTTGTCTACGCATTATCTACGGATTGTAGTAGGTATCTACGTTGTATTATGTCACGACATTATAATATAACATTTATGTTTAGTTTCGATGTGAAAATGTCAAGTACAAATGTTAGTTTGCTTTTCGGCTTACTGAAATGACCGACGGGCGGTGACAAAGTTTATAGGCAGAATAACTGACTGTACAGAGCTTACGAGGACGAGAAATGTGAGCAATCTTTTTAAAGACACCACCATTTACGAAAGACGTATACAATGATGACAAGACAAACAAAAAATTACACGCAGTTGGATCAACATTAAAAAGAAAAACAAATAAAAATACAGAATATATCATATTATACACATAGACGATAGCTTAAATTTGTATCAAGACTATTACATAAATTATTACGAAAGTTGCGACTCGCGAAAGAGAAGTTTATAATGTTAATAATTAAGCAAACAAATTGGCGATCGGAACATTTGAAACTGGACGACTAGATGATACGAGAAAATTCTATTAGGTATATAATCAAGACGAGACGCGTAAATGAGAATGTAAAATTAATAAAGGCTTATATGGCAGTCCGGGCTACCGCGATGGCTTTGGATCCGAATAATCCGTTTTGGGTCGTTCGTGAACATGACCGTCGATTTTAAAATGTAATGAACGCCTATTGTGTGAAGTGACGTTGTCAAAATTACGTGGTAGGTTTTCAAAGTATTTAGATACTTTATACAGAATTTTATTATGAACATTACGCTTGATGACACGTGTAATAAAATATTATTTCATGGCATGACCATATTCTTGATACTAAAGAGTGTATAGCATTTCGAACAGCCATCAAAGTTTAGAACCCACACAGCTGTAGTATTAACCAAATAATGTTTTTGGAGATTTTTCGTACGAGTATAAAAATATATATACATTTTTTTAGGGATGACTTCGGAAACTGTGGCCATTAGCCCTCTATGTGATGGGTTTCTTGGTTGTTGGCGATGATTTTTTAGGTTCAAAGAAACTGTAGAGGGTTAAATACATGCGTAAATATATATTCTGTTTGGATAATTGAATATCATATCAACGGAACATTTAAATGTCATAATTATTTCGTTTTACAAATGTAGTTTTATTTGTCATTTCAGTCTTACATAGAAGAACGTTTGAAATCATCCGATAACAATAAAATAAGATGTATTTTACAGAAATACAAACCTGTTTAAAATTAAAAATAATCAGAAATTAGTTTATATCTTATAAATCAATTGTCTGTATTATATACTGCTATAATATAGTTGCATGTTTCACATAAATACTAAATTCAAATGATAAATACACTATTATACATAAGCATTGTGAGATATTATTATAGTATAGAAGCCGAATTCTACCTAAGAATTGAAAAACAATTATTGGCCTATAAAGTTTCTGAATAATAATAAAACACTGACACAGTGACTGGGTTTGTATTGAAATAAGTGTCCGATCTCCAAGAGTGGGTATTACAATATAGTACCATTACAATGTTATGTTGTTCAATTTTCAAAGCTACCGTGCATTATTTGCTCATGTATTATATTTTATTCTGGAAATAATCGAATATTTTAAAATATCACAGTATAAGTTTATTGTGAGGTACTGGATTTAATTTTAAAAATATATACAAGCACCCGTACAGCAGTGTGTGTGTATGTATTTAGGACAGATCGAGGTAGGGTGTATATTTAGGACGTATCAAAATTTCAAATCCTAAAAAATGTATAAACGTGAACTGATACCTATATAATATTTTATTATTATTAAAATATAATATTTATATAACAATAATAATAAGAAAAAGAGTATGTCATTTTGCAATATAATATTCTATATATGATTGTCGATAAATATTATGTGAACGCTGAGAATATATGAGCACATTTGGTTGGATATAAGTATGAATATGCACTATATACGAGTACAGATAGTATTTCAAATTTTGAGTAAACCGAGCTGGGAACTATATTGACCTTACAATGGGATATTTTCACCAACGTACGTTTAAGCACAATAATGCCTAAACAGCTATTCAATGCATTGGAATATTACAGTATTATACATATATACGTATAAAAAGTGTGTGTCGCTAAGATATGACCGTTTACTTTGAAATTATATTGGAAAATGTTTGATCTTTGTGATACATCCTATAAAAGTATGAGATGTGCTACGTAAATTATAATGTTCTTGGAATATTTCTAACATAGGTATAAGTATTTTATTTTTTTTTTAATGGAATTAAAATAATTTTAAAACATGACATAAGTAAAAAAAAATATATATTATAATACGTTGCAATTTTAAAATGATTTTTTGCTCAAAAATATGATCACCAACGTAGGTAAATTCAAAAACAACATAAACCGTTTAAGTATAAGAAATGTTTCAACGTGCATAGAATATTATCGGGTACGAATAAAACTGTTTACTAACTGTAATTTTTTACTGCAAATGGATTGTGGATGCTGTGTTGGTTTTATGAATTCACTGTAGTACATCTATCTATGTATTTATTTTCCATTATGTTCAAGAAAATTTTTGAAGCACTGTTAATGTGCCCCAGTTCATTCCCCAGTATAGTAAATTGATCAGTAACTCAGATAAGCCTTTGTATTTTTAGTTATAATTTCTTTTTTAACAAACACTTGAAATTTTAACTCATTTTTACTACCATATATATATATATATATATATATTTTTTTTTGTTACAAAAAAGTACTTATGAAAATTAAGCATTTGAATTATTTCGTTCGTCGAAAAACGTTTTAATTGAATTTTGCAATATTAATGAACATGTTTTGGTTTGAAATCATTTCTATCGTAAACGATGTTTTTCACTTCAAAATGAAACTTTATCAAGTATCTAATTCACAATCCCAAACCATCTAATACAACCGGTAAAAGCATTGTTCAAGTAAATTGCACAATATCTGACTTAATGGCTAACATGCACGTTTTTCATGATTACTCATGAGGGAATTTCTCATAAAAGTTTAAAAATACATGTTTTGTACTGAACTCAACTATTATGTTAAAGTAACAGCCGCCACAGACTGCCGTATGCCACTATGATACAGTAATGGACGAACAATAAAGAAAATAAAAGGAAAAAAAAAATGTTTAAAGAAATGTGAAATAAAAGTCATCGTAAATCAGGAATCATGAACGCACCGACTCTTCGGTCACAAGAAGTCCCTAAATATATTGTCTGAAAGAGAAAAATAGTTCAAAACTGTATTCATGAAAACATATTTATTAAAAAACGGTTATTATATTTTCAAATGTAACTCAAATATAATGTATGGACTAACTTTATTTGATATTATATTTATTTGTAAATAATATTGAAAATATTTTTCTCATCATATCTCTACTTAATTATATTTCATAAACAATTTCTAGATAAGTGTAAATATTATATAGCTATATTTTATATTTATACCTGGGTATACCTATTAAGTGAAATTAATTTTATTTTTTTTAAATTGTTGTTAGTTTTTAATGAAATTACTGAAATTATTTTGTAAAAATATATTATAAAACTAATTTTGGTCATAATTTTGTATTATGGGTGATGTATACATATTATCATTTTATTAGAAAATAGGAATAGAAAAGTACCAGTTTTTTTTTTTTTGTTAAAATTTAACGAATGCTTTTGCGATTGTTAAGCTTTTTGTTCTAATACATTTCTTAGCTTTTACTATTCTTCTAAAGTATATATTTATATACATATCCTCATATATTTTACTTTAAAACTACCTATAATAACCCTAACTTTTACAGAATATAAGTAATAAAATATAATAGTTTTAGATGAAATAATGTTAGATAATTATTTATCTTAGGTTTTATAGCGTAGTGGAAAATAAATCTGTCAAATAATGCTTTGAGAAAATTTTATAAATGTTTACCGAAATTTAACGGATTTGGATACATTTTTTTTTCCATTTTACTCAATATTCTATTGTGTATTGGTGTTAATCACAATAATGGATTGCATTTTAATTATAAAATGAACTGAATGTAATATTATAAAATTATTCATAAATTGTATATATTTGTATAGTTGTATGACTAAGTTTTTATTTCATATTTTATTATTTTAAACATTTATAATTCTTATTACGATACATTTAGCATCTAATTATTTTTAGATTATTTTATAAGTATTTACGATTTGTTGTATTACGTTTAATTCCCGTTTTATAGAATTTTTAACTTCATTAGAGACTACTTATACCAAAATCATTATTATATTTAATGAATTGCAAAAATCATTAAACTTAGTTTTTTTTACGAATCCTTGAAAAGTAACTTTACTATTGTATACAAAGTTCAATAGTCAACCGAGTAACTCAGTCTGAGTTCCACTGTAAACAGCATAATATGGTTAATTTTAATAAATATCAGATGTAATTATTTTATAAGTAAAATCTCTATGCTCATTTTTTATAGCATATATATTTAGCATTCCCCGTCCCTAAAGTGACATATTTATGGGGTGGCGGGAAGGGAAATAATATCCTAAATAATATTAAGCCGTCGTGGGGAGGGGAGTTACATTATACGGGGGGTAAAAATCACCTGTAACACCGTTTTATCAATATTGTATGTGTCGTACATATATATTGTATCCGGACCGGTCGGCCGTTTTTCTTTTCGACGGTACATACGTTCGGCATAAATAGACTTGGATATTGCAATTTTGGTCCGTTTCCATTCTCGTCTGTAGTTCGTAACCCGGTGCGACGCCGGTTGTTTCACCGCCGTCCGTTCGTTTACCCTTTATGCGATTTTTTCGTCACGGATGTTCGACCTTGTGACATTATTATACACGGATATAACAATACGTCGTCGTTCTTATTATTATTGTTGCTGTTTTATATTACGTAATTGTTCGTCTTAAGCGTGCGGATGCATCCGGACCTGGCACGTAACGGGTGTAGAGTTGGTCACTATGCCAGAAAAATATCCAGGAATATTAACTTCATAACTTCTACAATAATACCTAATAGATATTTAAATGTACCGCTAGTATAACAGTGTATTATGAGTGCAATGGAAACTATTTAATTGAATTTTCCAAACATCAGAAACATTAAGCCGTATAATAGTAATAGGAACATAATCTGATACCTAATTGTATACTTTTTAATTAAATAATATTTTCACTGGACATTAACGTATATAACTAACTTTACAAACTCATTTACATCTCATAAACCATATGAAACGTTGTATACATACGCGTCATATGCAGTATTTGATTCGTTTTTTTGTTCATATTCATCACACAGTAATAAAATGTGTATTGTATAATACAGTGTATTTCACTCAAATGGTAACACAATATTTCCGTCCAGGACCTTAGATTGAAATGAGGTTTTTTGAGAGAGCTAGGGAATTTTAAAATACAAATTCTGTGATATTTTTTAAATTTTTAATTCTTTTATTGTGCGCATGCGCAATCAAAGTTGAATTTTTTTAAATGAAAACACCTATTTTTAATACCAGATTCCGATAGAGAATTTTTTTTAAGCAACTTTGATTTATAAACATTTTTCCTATCTCAAAAATTGACTGACTTACAGCAATTTCTTTTTACCATAGCAGCTATTACCTATTTCTAACCAAAAATAAAATAAAAACGATAAAATACAAAAAATTGAAAAATGTAGCAAAAATCATCTATTTTGTTTAAATTTGAAATTGCTGTAGGTTAGTCAATTTTTGAGATAGGAAAAAAGTGTATAAATGAAAGTTGCTTAAAAAAAAATTTGTATCGGAATCTGGTATTAAAAATAGGTGTTGTCATTTAAAAAAATTCAACTTTGATTGCGCATACGCACAATAAAAGGATTAAAAATTTGAAAAATGTCACAGAATGTGTATTTTAAAATTCCCTAGCTCCCTGAAAAATCCCCATTTCAATCTAAGGTCACTGGACGGAAATATTTCGTGTTACCATTTGAGTGAAACACACTGTATAATCTTTTGTAAAAGCGATTTGTAATTTTATTTTTCTACCCATTTGGTTATATAAGTAGTTACTCACACTGTACACAGCATTATATTCATGTTCGTGGGGTATAACGGGGAAAGGTCACCGTAATGTAACATTTTAATGAAAACCCAAAATTAGTGGGGTGTGAGCTGGGTTTTGATGTCTCCTTCGTAATCTTTTTGTTACCATTCCCACTCCCTGGAAACGCCCATAAAAACAAAAACTCGTTCCAAGTGTACTTTAATTCAACTGACAAATCGACAAAGTGGTAATTTTTTTTTTTTAGATAATTAATAACGGGACCATAACGCTAGTGTTTACCTTGTGACGGGCTATTTCCAAGTAATGAAATCATCGTTGTATGCATAATATGCGGCTATAAGCTAATTAAAAATAAATTATCACTTTGTATACTCAAAATTATGCAGTTAACATATAATGGTTGTTTATTCAATAACCGCCCACTAAGCACGGTTTTATTAACATTTAAAAATATAAATTATATTAAATTAAGTAATTAACAATAATAATTCGATTGTTTACAAAGTTTAATTAAATACGGTAACTATTCTACGAACAAACATAATGTATTCGTATAAAATGGTTTATTACGATAAACGTTAAATAACTAAAATTATTATCGTTGGATCAATTTTGGTGACACCGACACATATGACAATATGTCCATGTAATGCTATAATCGTATAAGGTAAAACTCTAATGACTATAAGAGTCGAACATTTATAAATTAAGTATAAGTAGTGTTCGAAATAGTTTATATCACAGAATATTCTCGGGGTAGTACTCGGGCACCGCCGCTCTACGACTGAGCGCGCGGCGGCACGTGTTTCTAGGAAAAACCGGTTTGAGGACGGCTCAGCCGAGTGGTTTCTAGAATTTTCGCGCTACCGTGCGCTATGGATATAAAAGGCCGGCATGCGCCGTAATCCATACAGTTGTTGTTGTTTAACAGTTGTTACACAGTTGGTTAATAGTTGTTTATTACAATTTAACAGTTTATTGTTACAACTCTATCAGCCGTACGTTCGATTATTTATTTTGTGTAATCACCGGGATCACTTAATTCATTTATTAGTCGCGAATAGTCGCATTTCTACCGGCATCGGGCCGAATTCTGTATTAAATCGCGTATTGTCGCGTTCTGCCGGCATCGGGCAGAGTATTGTTATTATTAGTGTATCTTTTATGTTTTTAAAATACAGTCCACTATTTTACTTTTATTAAAGTATGTTGATTCAGTGTTTACCGACATCAGATTATTACCTGACCAGTCTCTCACGGTGTTCTATACACCCGCAAATTTTAAACGCGGATATAGTCGCCATCAAGTAGTTTTATAAATAAATAATACCAAAATGTTCAACATTAGGTATGCATTTAAATTTGAATAACTATACGATGAATAGAAAATTTTGTTTTGAGTATTTGTTGTTTTTTATTTAGTATAATGTAATGCACCAGGCAAATCGGATGTTTATTGGATTTAAGGAGATTATAAGCCATCATTTTGTGTCTCTGTTTATCATACGCACAACATAAGAATTTAGACGTTTTATATTTCCAACGTACCGATTAATCAATAAATGCCATAAGAATTTTGAAAATTGATTTAAATTCGTTGTTAAGTCTACTTTAGATCGAATTTTCCACATTTTTGATTTTCTGCTCCAAACTTTTACAAAATAAAATCTAACAAATTGGAATCATAAAAATTGACAAAATTTCATTCTAAATTTTAAATGTTTAATTTAAAAGTATTAGAAAGTCAAGCTGAAGAAGTCTACACAACGAAGTCAAATTCTTATCGCATTTATTGATCGATCGGTAAGTTGAAAATAGAAAACGTCTAGATTCCTATGTTGCGCGTGTGATAGACAGTGACAGAAAATCATGGCTTACAATTCCCTTAACAAACATATTATTATTATTGTTATAATGTGGTATCAACAGTACCCGTATTATAACTCTCTGCTGACACCAAACATACAAGTGTAGCGACCACTCTACTTTTAAGTAAGAATTTTGAATTACTACACATGTCTACAAAATATAACTCTGTGAAACTTGGAAGCATAACACGTCTGTAAACGTTGGAGGAAACCGCTATGCAGATTGTTACACATCTTACAACTGTGTATTATTATGGATGCATCCCTAATGAGTTTTTGCGTCGAGCCATATTATTACCTATTTGATGTGTATTATTAGATCCGATGTTACCTTCATAATCGCATCCCGTATGCGGTTACATGACGTAATATAATACCACGTATATTATATGGACCGATACAATCGATTTGTTTCAGAACATTGTTGGGCCGGGAACGATTTAACCGCGTATAATGAAATCGTTGCTAAGGGCGACTGCCGGTGATGTGCGCCATGCAGTTCGTATTAAATTCGGATTTCATTTTGGCGACCATGGCGTCATCGCGGATTATCATCGACAGGTGAATATTTTCGTTCAACGTCGTCCACCCGAATCAGAACACATACTTTCCATATGAGTATATATTATAGAGCGTGTTTTGGGGGTTTTCCAAAGTCAAGTGTTCAAAATTCATACGCTTGACTATTTTTGTTTGAAAAGATCTTTTTCTTTTCAAAAATTGTTTATAGGATATAAGAAACAAAATAAATGATGAACTATAAAATGCTACACCGCAAGAAATCACTTTAAAAATTTTAACTGAGACCAATCTGGGTCATCGTATATTTTTTGTTAGATTTGATTAAGGAAGATTTTCCTTAATCATCTGTCTTGCACATCAACGATATTTATTTTTATATATACTCCAATGTAATAAAAATATTACGTTGTTATTACGCAGCACATCCATTCAAACAATAGCAAACATTATTTTTCGAGCATATGATTTTTGAACACATGCGAACTTTGGAACATACGGCTGGCTCCCGGGAAAGTTGACGACCACCACACATATATCAAAATTGATGATTTCTTGTGATCGGGTGCATAAATTGTAAGCAAAAAATATAGATTGTACGATAATATACGACGTGCCGATAACACGGCCGGAATCGATTGTCCGTCGTTTACGAAACGAGGGCGCAAATATTCAAAACGTAATTTTAATGATTAATTATTCATGCTGCAGTAGCGTAAGATGAGTTGAAAGTTAATTTCAGTAACCATTGTATACTGTTGTGTAGAACCAATGGGTGAGGCATAGGCACTATATATATATATATATATATAGATATGCTTACATATGGCATCTTCGATACCGGAGTATAGTTATTTTTATCTCATTTTCGATGCATAATAAATAATAAAATAAATAAATGCGTAGGTATACACCACCTACCCCATTTTTTTTTTATCAATTTTTTTTTTTATGTTTGCCACATACGATGTGCTGCCACGGTATTTACATTATTCCTCTAAAAAGATATAAACGAGTCTGCTGGATGCATTATTATAATATAAGGGAAGAGACACGGCTGAGGAAAAGGGTAAACGCTATCGAATGGCGGCCAAACAGCCATGGAAATCATGGCTACAGCAGTGATATAGTGCTAAAAGTAGTTATATTCAGGTCAGGAATGAATTTTTTTATTCAACCTTTTCGAAATATTTCTTCGGATATTATCCGCGTAGTAGACACTTTTCATACTTCAATTGATTAATAAAACACAACTTCTCCGAGTTTTTTGATTTTTAACGCAAACATCTTAAACTATGCACGTAATGCTGATTAAATAATTTACGTTATACTGTATTAATTAAAAAAAAGAATTATTCAAAGTGAAGCATAACAGATTTTAAATAATGATGATAAAAGAAATTAAATTAATTTAATAAGATCGATGACTATGAAAATCAAATAATTTTTTGATCGAAAATATATATATATATATATATAAGGTGTACGTCTAATTACGTTACCTATTTATTATTTCTATGCGATAGTAAAGTTTCAGAAATATTATAAGTATATAAACAACTAAATTAACGAAACTTTTCAGTTGTATAAATAATTTTTTCAATCATTTTCTATTTAAAATTAATACAGATCGTATTTAAGGGTAAAATATTTTAGTTTTTAGCAAACCATAAACTTAAAAAGTAGGTAAATGAATATATATGCAACAATTTAATTTATATTGAACATCTAAGCCATGATAAATTAAGTTAGTTATTGTTTCATTTTATATTTTGTAAGGGTGGACGTTCAATAAAAATCAATATCACTAATAACTAATAAGTGAATTATTTTTATTATAACCTGAATCATAATCATTTATATTACATATATTATAATATTCATTCTAACATATTCTTGAAAATGAATTTTAGGAAGAATTATTCGCAACTGCTATTAAAATTTAGAACCTCACTTAAACAAAAAGTATACTGAAAATCGTTTTTTAAATATTATATGCTATTGAAACAATATTTTTATTTTCCATGATTTAAAATGTATTTATTTGTAAAAACAATCGGCATGAAGTCTATAACTATTGTATATCATCTGATTCATTGATAAAAAAAACACCATCGTAAAACAGCGTAAATAACTACTTTAAATGTGTGAAAAATATATTCAAAGTTCGTATTAAAATAGTTATATTATAATACAAATATGTGCATTTCATTAACATGTTTCATATTAATTTTACAAAGTATATTATGAACTTGGAAACAGTGAGTGATTCGATAAACATAACATAAAGCTGATATATATTTTACATTAAGAATGTAAAATAATGCTGACATTCCAAATAGTTTCAAGTTGATTTTTTGTAATAATTGGATTTTGTATGAATCCAGCATTTTATATTTTGTGCAACATTTAAATTCGAAGTTATACTCATATATTGAAAAAAATAATGTAATACTTACTTAAAGTAAAATGTAGATGAGTATCTAATCTTAAGCTGAAAACTTGAATATAATATACAGCTAGTAAACAGATTTATATATTATGTTTAATTACTCATATTTAACATTTTTTATTAAAATTTCAGCGATATTCAATTCAAAAATCACCAAAAGTTACTTGTATGTATTTTATATATGTATGTATGGGTATTTGCGTGTGATGAATTTGACATTATCGTAATAGGTATTAATAATATACAGAGTGATATGATATGAACGAGAACGTATAAAAATGTCAAATTAAATAATATTTCTACTTTTTAGCTGAAAATTGTATATTGATAATATCTAATGAGTACATAAAATGTTATACTTTTAGCTTCTATATCACGTAGTCATACACGAAACCATTGATTTTAGAATATTTTTTTTATAATGTATAATTTATATAATTTAGTATATTCTAAAATTAATGATGAAACTATAGTTCTCTTTGTCAGCTGCTCATTCTTTCCAGTATATGGCCTTCTCCTAAGGATTTTTAATTGTTTTCTATTGTACAGGGTTCTTCGAGAAATCCATTTCCGGCTCGTTTCTCTTCCGACAACTAACGTGGAAGAGAATTTTCTCTCTATAAATTGTTGTCCGTTATAAACTGTTACTCTCCTGATTATATAAAATATTTTGGGTTTTCGTAAGTGAGAATTTCGATAACTTTACATTTTTTTGTAGTCTTTAACAGATATTCACATATTTCATCGATCCGAAAATTTTCGTAGAATTTTCTTTTTCAAAATAATCAACTTATTCTAGCCATCTATTTTTCTTCTTGGCTACATTTCTACCCCGCAAGTTATTACTGAGCATTACAGTAGAATATACAATTGTTTCTTCATTTCTTTCAACAGCATACCTGCTGTAACGTATCGCATTCGAAGAAAGTACTATTTCCGCACAGAATTATTGATACAAAGGATACTACCTATTCCCTTCAGTTACATATTTTTCCGTCGATATTATACGAAGGTATTCAAAATGATCGGCTCAGCCCATATCGTAGTTTCTCATTTTTATTTTTGCATTTTACATATTGTATTTATTTCTAACCGAATCAAATACGTACCTAGTATAGGCATAAGATGTATATAATATATTATTTACAAAAACATCGGTAGAACGTATGAATAGGGTATAGTACATTTTTAATGTGTTCATAAACATATAGGTAATTTGAGAAAACGGACGACTACAACAATGATTACAACCCTATGCACTTAGAATGCATAATCAGGTATATTAAATTAAGATTGGTATAATAAATTATTATACCTAATACTAAATCTATTATTAAATAGAAGTTATTACCTAATATAGAAATGGGTAATTATTATAATATATAGTACATTGTCAGCAGATTTATCATTTTACATCGACAATATTCACTTCAATCTTCCCTAATTATAAGCTTTAGGGTCGTCCCTGTATTTGCATAAGGATATTATTATCTTTTCCCACACACACACACACAAGCTCACTCCTAACAACGAACAAAAACATACGCTGAAGCCGCTTCAAACGAAAATATACTTTTTTTAATATGGCAACAATGTTGTATTAGATTTAATTTCTCTAATTAGCTTAATAATTTCCATCCTTACTGATGTATCAGTGATGAAAGTCTTAGGAAGTGGCTGATGACCAGATACCGAAACGATAATGACAGTGAAGTCGACTGACATAAGTTACCAATGACAAGAGTTCATGTGAACATCTCACATTCTGAGAAGTGAGAGGCATGAATCGACTCGGAAACATTCATACAGTGACCGAAACACCGACAGAAGACAGTTTCCCTTTATTTTTTTCGTATTGAATATTTCAATATATTCAAGTACACATAAGAGTAAGAAGATATGCCGACCAGCAGGGTGAACCGATCAGTAATAGAATCAACGTGGTATCTTACACCAGACTACCAGAGTACCCTTATTGCAATGCGGTGCGACAAAGTATTGTCTTATCGTTTTAACCCATCCAACAATAAGTGTATATTTTCAATAGTGGTTGCACTAATTCAATATAGAAATGTTTCATTCCATTTTACAATACTTACGCATTAATTGTATAATTGAGGTACTCATCGTATAACATAATATTGTTCTAGCAGTTTTAAAATTTATTAAAATAATATATTTGTTTTTAGCTTATTACAGAAATTATATTTATATTTATATGCGCATGAATAAAAATTATGATAAAAAAAAGTACATTAAGAGTCTAATCCTAATCTACAGTAGACTACAATACAAATAACTGATATTAACTATAAATTCAAAGGCATTCAATACAAAATGAAAGTTGTAATTTATATCAAACAGAATTGTTCCATAATATTGCATACTGTGTATAACCGTAGCAACGTGAATTTTACAATTTCAAAATCTTAGTTTTCGTTTAAAATCATGTTCTTAAGTGTTTCTCTAGAGATCACTTACTTAGAGATAAATGGTTATAATTTCACAATACTAGATCTCAAACTAGAGATTTTTTGCAGATGAATTAACCCAACTATATTCAAGAACAAAAATTGTCAAAATAGTTATCCTTTGAATATTTGAAATCTAGCCTTTTCCATCTATATTTTATACCACTGATACTAAATATAAATTACACTCATGAATATAATTAGTAATTAAGTAAAACAGTTACTGCTTTTAGTATTATTATAAAATGCTTTTAAAAATGTATTAGAAATTATTAAGATATATTGAGGCTAACATTAATTTTATATTTCAATTTTTTTAGATGTAAGTTGCATCATGTAACAAGAAGTACCAAACGCAAACTGAAAATAATAACATCACGATAACGACTATATCTAAAATATTTTTCTTGACAACGAAATCTACGGGAAGAAGTAATAAGTTGAATATTATAACATACAGATTATTTTTATACATAAAATAAATTATATTATATGCATTAAAATACATATTTTACGTCAGTATAACATAACACATAAGTATCAACATTTAATTGTTATTTCTAATAAAAATATCAATTTCTATAATTTTTTGTACCTGACCAATGTTCAATGATTATTTATGAATAAATAAACTGTACCAGAGTTTCTAAATTTATGATATATTTTAATGACAAGTGGTTGGTGTAATTATGTTTTTGAATCATGACTATTGACGTATACATTTTTATTATATACTCTTGAAATTAATTTTAGCATTTAGCATAATAAACACGATGAATAAATACAAATTATCTTTACCAACTATCAAAATTTAAAACAAATTTTAACTGTAACTGTAAAGTACTTGAGATTATTACAATAAAAAATGTGTTTAACTTCGTTTAAATTATTTATTTTATAAATATAAAAATATAATTTTTTTAAATGTATTACTTATAGGTATTAACTATGGAAGATATTTTATCAATTGGACTATGATTCAAAGTGTTGTTCTTAATATTAATAATAATAATAACATAAACAACAATATTACAAAGCAATAAATTGTCACGTGAGAAATAAATTATTGTTTGCAGTACATTTAGAACCACCATTGAACATTTTTGTTTACTTCACTTTGTAATTAAAAGGAAATGTGGAAGAAAAATTACTCATTAAAAACTTTAAGTCAGGTTCATTTTAAAAGAAAAAGTTTTATTTTTTAAGAAATCTATGCTATACTAATTGGAATGGCCTCGTTTTACACTCAAGTCTAAGATCTTTTTTTTAAATGAACAGGAGGTTTTTTTCTCGTTCTATTTTTTTTTTTCTTTGTTCATAAAGTAATTTTTCTTTATATTTCATTTTCATGAGACAAAAATGTATAAAGTAAAATGAGTTATGATTTATTAAATATTTAGAAAAAACAAAAATAAAATGGCTTCAAGCATATCATGAATTTTTTTTAAAAAAGTATAATATAATAATTACTCTATTTAATATTTATACAGAAATTTATACTTTTCATTCGTCTTGTTTCACTCACCACAGCTAAAACCATTGTTGATTTATTATTATGAACTTAAGAAGCAATGATAAATTAATGCATTTCAAAAATAGTACTTTATACTCAGTGGTATTTCAGAATTTCAAGTGCCATTGAGATACTTAGAATTGATAATCTAGTCAAATGAAATTACATGAGACAAAATGTTAGATTGGGTTCCAAACTTGGTTTCAATTTTGTACATTTTTCACTATTTTACTCAGTTATTCGAGAAAATTTAGAGAAATTAAAAAAATTATACACACTCCCTTTATTTATCAACAAGAAAAAGGCACAATTTTCTATCGAAAACCTCCCATTATTGTGATTATAAGAGCAATACTTCTAGTCGAAATTGTGCAAACACACATCATGATATTATGATAATATTTTAAAATTTTAGATATTAATTTCTTATCTCGTTATAATATGTACAGATATAATGTACATTTTAATCTATGAATGTTATAAGCAATAAATTATCGAGGTTTAATAACTTTTTGTTGAAAGCTAATAAAAACTAAAAATTAAACAAAACTTGTAACAATAATATAATAGACAATTTTACTAAATCAGACTCTATAATAAAAATTTAACATTTTTCATTATTGTTGAGTTATAATACTTATTTGTAGAGTTAAATTTTGTGATTTAACTATTTAATCAATTTACCATAATATCTGCAGCGAAATACTTGAATACTTAAACATCGATAAAAATGATGGATTATTAAAGAGCTAAATAATATAATATTTACAATGATTAAAGTTTTTAATTTCAGATTCTATATAATGTGTTATAATATTTACAGTTGTGATTTTTTTTACATGATTTCCTTGGAAATTAAATGAATTCAATTATATTATATTAAAATAGAACTATTGAGAAATGGCAAGCCCCTCAGCTCTTAATACTATGTTTTTGTGTGCTTAACATTTAAAAAAAATATTTCTAAGGATATACTTATGCTGTAAAATAACTTTAAAATTATAATTTTGAAACGATTGAAATTTCTCTAACAACAAAACATTAAAAATTGAAAAACCACACTTAAATACTTATAGATGACTTGATAGTACACAGTTAAAGATAAATGGATTCTTTAGAAATAATATCGTTACATGGTTGACTTGTCGAAACGATTCAGAAGCAATATCTGCCTTGAGTGCATTAAAAAAAAGTTTTTACACAAGTCTCTAGCACAGGGAAGTTGTTTTGTGTCTATATATATATATAAGTTTATAATACGCGCAGAGTACTTTTAAAAGAGATTTAAATGATATAGAGATATTAGATGGCAAAGGGTGAGATTGAAAAAAAAAGATTGTTGCCGTGAAAAAAAAGAGCAGCATAACAATATTATGAATTGCATTTCATGTTTATGTGCAATACTTATATGATTATATCACTTACGTCATTTAAAAAATAATTATGAGTTTAACTTGGTTCACTTAGCAGTGAAGGTATTTGGGAAAAATGGATATATTATTTCCTTTATGTAAAAACTTTTTTTTCAGTTATATTATTATTTTGTTTTGTTTTTTGTTATCTTATTTACAGCAATAACGTACAATTTAACAAATTACATTCCCGTGTAAATTCTTTGTTTGAATTTTAATTTCGAAGTTCATTTTCGCTGTCATTAAAATCGAATAAGTTAAATTTCCTTTTCCACTTTCCAAACATACACAAGTAGGTTACAGGTATATAATCTGAAAATTGAAATGTTTCGTCGAATCAATATATTACGTACAAGTCCATTGAAGTCTCTATTTGTACTATTAGAAATAATCAAATTACTGTTATACAAATAACCACTTCCTTAAAAGTATTTTATTTAATTTTTTTTTAAAAAAAAAAACAAATTTTCATAATGTATTGTTTACCCCAGAGCCAAATTTTATAGACAGTAAAGATTTAGTTTAAAAACTATAATGAAATAATAAATGCAATCCTAAATTCCTAACAGCAGATAGCATTATAATAAAACTTATACAAAATATAATAAATTCACGTTCACACAAAATCCTTAATAATACGAAACTCAAAGTTCCTATCTACGTGTACATTCTTATTAATTTTGAATGTTCGAACTATTGTATTATAAATTTTAAAGTAAAGTCAGCTTTGCAAACGACTTTTGTATTAATATTGTATAACTTTTATGATCTGCAGTATTTGGGATACAATATTGTATTTGGATGGAACTTGTATCATATAATAAAATTTAGAATTATCACCATAAACGAATGATCATAATATAGACACTCAATTAAACTAGTATGAACAGTAACCGTATTTAATAGTGTATATTATTAATACACACTATGGATCATATAATGTATAAAACAAGGAATATTAAACTATACTGCAGAACCAACGAAATATGCAAAATAAGTTACGTTTTGAATTCATGATTATATGGAGTTTACAACTAAAACAAAATCATATAACATAGCACATAATATTATAACATCGTCAGCTATTTCAGTTTCCTAATTTTATTTATAATTTAAAATTAAATTTAAAACACTATGGTCAATATTATTACAAAATGAACTATACAGTGTATTTTTATAAATATAAATAACTATCCATAACATTTTTAACGTACATTTTAGTATTAATTGCAGTGGAGATATGTGCATAATTAATTATAACGGAATACAGACATTTTTTCTGGGCTCTAATAATATATTTTATCGATCCAGTGTGAAAAAATAATAATAAAAATGTCGAAAGACAGAAAACGCAGTATACCTAAACATTTGATCGAAATTAAATCGAGTTTTCAATTCAGTTTATAAGGATCGATAGTGTCTATATTTGTTATCTAATATTTACACTATTGGGTTGTTCTAAAAGTGAAATCGAAGAAGTGCAAACAATACATCAAGTTGTACATCGCTTATCCAGGTAAAGCCGATTCGAAAAGGTCTAAATAATTACATTATAGTCCACATCATATGTACCTTTCTAAGCTAACCGTATTGTATTTGCAAACATTTAGCGAGTTTAAAATATGCTTATAATTTGGAACTTTTTTTTTCTTCCAATAAAGAATTAGAGTTATCCGAGCCTGCAGATAATTCGTGTGTAACATCTGATGTACATATCAGTTATCTGTATAGACATATTATAATAACATAATAATTAATAGGTATATATATTATTAACTTATTGGATATTGACAACATTTTTAAGGTTATAGTTTACTGTAATTTTTACTAATAATAAACAGTTTACGGCATTTTATATCGTTGAAAAAAAGTTTTTAGGTACACTACATCCGGTAGATTACCTACTAAGTCCTAGTATTTCATTGTTGTCTCATACTGTATACTTTATGCTTAGAAAATGAGCCAGTGATATATTTGACTTCACTTTATTGGAAGGGAGGGTGAATTAAGGATTATACAAGGAAGGGTGGGGGTGTAGTATCAAGCACCGTGAATGATTTATACAGTTGTTTATTTTAAATATCCCAGTATTTTTACTCGAATTAATATTTTTATATTATTGTATTTCTTAAACCCACGCTTAAAAACCTAGGAGTGCCCCGACAGTTAAAACAAATATATATCTAAGGTTTAAAATAGACTTTATACCTAACTTATTTAATATAGGTACTTAGGATTTTTTTATATATAAATTTACATAATATCATACTACAACTAATTTCTAAAAAGTTCCTGAAATTTTTTAAATCTAGTCAACTATCTGTTATATTTAATAATTGAACAACATAAATTATATACGAGTATTTACAATAAATAATAATAATACTCAAGGTATTATTAGAGTAATATGATTATAGATAATGTTGATTTTACCTTTTATATCACAGAAAAGATAACAAAAAAAAAAAATAACTGTAAAGGGACTCACTTTACTGTACAGTAGAAGGTGGAGTCAGTGGTGCGGGAGTTAATCGATTCCGCCGTTTTGATATCGATTCCACCGAAGATTTATATATGTATAAATTTATATATGTATAAGCTTATAACTTATATATTATAATATTAAAACATTTTCGGATTTTATAAATACATAATAATATTGTTTCCAGCAGACGTCCATTTTTGGTGATCCCGACAAATTTTATTATTAGCTTAGCTGTAAACTTTTATTGATTATTTTAATGTAAGTAAGATTGTTATATTATCATTGGTATAAAAAAGTTACAAGTTGTATTACAATTTTTATGTTTTCGTTTTTCGTGTTCAATATAACATGATACCTACTTATACATAATATATGATTTTTATTAATTGTAACCATTTTTTCCCCATCACTGTGATATTATACACAAATCACTGATTTAAGAGTTTATAAATATACTTAGGCTATACGTAAAACTTATATTATAAGTATAATTATTATTTATTTATTCTATAAAATGTATATGCTATTTGTCTTACTTAGCTTCGTGCCACTCTACCGTCGTGCTAGATATGATATATATAGTATGTATAATGTAATGTGTATAAAGTGATATTACATGTATATATATTTTCGGCGGAATCGATATATAAAAATATTCGGCCCAATCGATAGGTTTCTTACAGATAAAAAGACTTTTTGGTGGAGTCGATATACGCCCAATGGTGCACCAAGGCCCCCCCTCCCGGGTTGCCTTGGGGCTGAAGCCCAAAACACATTTTTTTTTTTTACTAAATTTTAAATTATTATAGCATATTTTCACAAATATAGTACTACAACAATGAATGATTAAACACATAATACAACATATAATACACCATGTGGTAGCTATAAAAAAAAATACTATTTAAAATTAGTGGTCATTTTTTACTTGTGTGTAAAAAAAAAATAGGAAAATGTTTTAGCACCCCTCCCCCAAACAAAAATCCTGGGTTCGTGACTAGACGGAGTGCACCTTGTTCAAAGGATAGAGTATAATAATGTATGTATTAAATATGAATGCAATGTTAGGTATCATTGCATATGAAACGGTTCTGAACGGATATGATTAATCTAGAATTGGTATGTAATATATATATATAATACATGATGTTATATTTAAATTGTAATATTATGTCAATATTTTCTTTTAAAACACTTATAAAAAATAATTTTGTTTATGTATTTCAATAATTTTTAAATGGCAGTAAGAACAACATTTCTGGAATTCGCTACTACATTTTCAAGTATTTTGTTCAAACAATTTTTTTTTATCAATAATAGTTAAAAATTTTTTAAAAAATCAATAAAATATTAAAAAAAAAGTTATACAAAGAAATTGCCAATTTAAACAACTGGTATAAGTTTCAAATTTCTACGATTTATACTTTTTGAATAATAATAATTACTGAAAATCATTAGAGGATAAATCATTATTTTATGCATTTTCGTAACAATTTAAATTTTAGACCGTCATAAAAATTTTCCCTTGAAGTCCGGTAGTAATTTTTTTATAGTTATTTAAAGAAAAACTTATGAATTATCTTATGTTAAAATGTTGAACCTAAAGTATAAATACCAAAAATGTTAAGAATGTTCAACTACAAAATAACTTGCAAATTATTGCAATTTTGATATATTTTATAAATATTTGAATTTTACAGGCTTTTAAAAACATATTGTGTCACACGATTTTCGATTTTTTTTATTAATTGCAATAAGTAAGACTTATAATAAACATTGTATTAAACTTTTAAGATTTTGGTCAACCAAATTTTTTTTTCGATATTTCAAAAAAAATACTTAGAAAAAATAAAATTCCAGTTGTGTATAAACAGGTCAAAAAAAGTTAAAAGAATGACTTCAAAAACTTAACCATTTATAGAAAATAGTAATATAAACATTTTGTGAAAATATCTAGTATTTGTGGGTTTTCGTTTTTGAGTTAAATAATTTAGAAAATGTAATTTGTCAAAAAGTGGTTTCGCGTAAAAGTTCTCGTTTTTTAGTCATTCTTTATGGTTTGTCCCGATGTTTTTATAAAATATGAAAATTTTTACTTTTGACATGCCAAAGTACCAACTAGATTCACTTTTCTTTCAAAAAATGCTATAAAAGAAAACTGAAGCATTTTTACTGCTCCAAAAGATATTGTGAGATACAAAAAAGAAAAAAATACACATTTTAAAATCAATATATATTCTTCACTCCATTTAGAATCTAAATCATTTTGTAATGTTGCGTTATAATAAATATATAGCTAACGCCTATACAAAAAAAAAATTCGGGGGGAGGGAGGTAATTTCCTACAACCTCCCTGCTTCAAATACCCCACTGCAGTGAACCCTATTCTAACGCAATTTAAACATGACATATAATATGTTCATCAATGTTTTAAATGAATACATTTACTCAACATTTAAATAAATTGCATATACTGTGCTTTTAGTACATAAGCAAATAACATTTATTGAAGAGTGTAACATTCAAATTACAACTAAAAGTATATGAGGAAGAATGAAAATTAAATTAAAAATAATAAATGACAATTGAAAGCAAACATTGCATCAAATTCAAACATTGTATATGTTTATTTTGTGTCAGTAAACATGGCTGAAATGACCTTGTCAGTAGTTGAGTTGGAAAATGATAAACATTAGTCATACAGAAAAGCGCATTTTTTTTCTAAAAAAAATTTACAACCAATTTATTGTTGTTTAACTACAGTATAAAAATTTGAATAGTTATTAATGAAATGTTATAAAATAAATACTACTAGTATTACAAGCATACTACTAGTACTACAAGTATATTAAGTACATTTATAATATTCACTTATACGTATAAGTATATATATTTGCCCTTTATTCCATTAAACTGTATTAATTTTATTATTGAATAATTCGATAAAATCGATTTTATTTGAATAATAAATAAGGTATTAAATAAAATATCTATTTCAGTAATATATTGTTTAGTCTTGATATTAACATAATCTTGAAAGTGGTTACTTACATGTTACTTAACAAAAATAAAATCTACCATTTATAGATATGATTTGACAATCGATCGATCCAAAGAAAAAGAAAATACAATCCCATTATGTTTATTTTTATTTGATGGTCAACAATCTTATTAGAATATTATAACGTATAAGTACAAGTAAAAATAATTTTGTGCATTACTGTAAAAGTTGACCAAACTTGTAAGAGTATTTGATAGTATTTCATACTTGTTAAAAAAGTACTACATCTATAAGATATTAAGGTATTGTTCAAAATAATTAAATTTATTGTTATATATTATTAAACTAGAAATAACTCTTCAACATCAATGATTTTTAGTCTACTTTTTTACTTAAGTTATATTTTATTTAATCAATTTCTTGATAAAATATAACCGGCATGCCACGGCATACTTTTTAATATAATTTAAATAAACTATTTGCAAGTTTTTAGACATTTTAAGTGTAAATTTTCTCCAAGATGGAACTATACCACTACGCATTTAATCATCATACTTCATTTGAAAACGGAAAGAGTGTTTTTGTTTTTATTGCCATATACAGATGAATTATACGCACAATGGACTGGGAAGTTCAAGTTGATTTTCAAGAAGCAATTTTCTAGGGTGGAAAATGCTCGCAAAGATGAGTTTTTCAGATTTTGTGGTTTTTAATCTTATCTTGGTTTTAAACATTTTTCCGAAACAATATAAAAAGCATAATATTTGGCTGGTTGTAAATATTACGATAGGTGCACAAAAAAAAAAAAATAATAATAATAATAATAAATATGATGGATTAAATAAAAAAAAAAAAATTTAATTTAATTTGGCAATCGTCAACACCTTGAATTTGTTATAATGCTTTCTCGTTCTATCTAAGATCTGTTGATAAGATGTCAAATTTAATTAATTATTTTGGTTGGTTAGGAAATAGAAGTCCTTAGAATTACTATACTATGGAAGATAATATCTGTAATTACACTAGGGATGATTGTGATATGAATGGAATTTAATTCAATTAATTCTACTTAGTCAGTGTAGATTACTCTCAACTACCTCTTTCGAATATCAAATTCTTTAGTCTACACGAAATAATACGACCAGGTTGAAAGTATATTTTTCATAGAAGTTTTGTACAAAAAGATGGGAAGAGATAATATTATTTTGTCATTAAACGACGGATGCTGCTGCAGCAGTCTAGCATTAGAATGTTGCTATCATAAAATACGTATTGATAATTCTTTCCACGCAATCTAGATTGCCAAATAATTGATCACCGGTGATCATAGGATTTTAGATTATTTTGAAATTATTCGACAGTGGCTTGTCGTTAGATGAAACAAATTTCCATACGAGTTTTGAATATTAATAAGTGCTAAAAGCTAACAACCAAAAAATTACGCAATGGCGGTAACGTTAAAATCCGTAAAAACAGTTTTCAGCTTAAAATTGTTTAATATAGTAACCAGAATATGATCATAATATATGTATAGATGGCTAGAAATAGCTTTTAAATTATTATAGTTATATCAGCTTATTAATGAATTGGTATTTTGTCCTCAGTATTCGATTTGCATCGTTAAATGGAAATTGAGATAAATAATGATTAAACATAGGTTCTCATATAATATTGTTCTATATTAAGGCTTAATAGCTAAATAATTAAGCTATTGATTGAAGTATGGGGTTAATTGGTAAATAAACCAATATTCAAATTAATTTTTCTATAAATAAATCGTACACGGTATTTCAATTATTATAAGTAAGTTTTAGCTCTATATAATCATTGAATGAATTGTAAAGTAACATCTAAGAAATTTGAAATAAAGACCACGTCTAACAAATGTAAAATTGATTATATTTATTTGACGAGGGTCAATATAAGTATAAAAAAATGTGTATAAAGAAGTATATAAAAATATGAAATTCATATTCAAGTGAAAGTTTAGAAAGTAAGCTGCAGTATTTAACAGTTGGCAACAATAGTCCAAAGATAAAAAATATTCCGAAAAGAAATAATAAACTATTAGTTTTATTTTTTCTGTGATTATAAAATTCGTTCAATGGAATGAATAATGTAGGTACAATGTTTTTATCGAATTTAATATATCAACGAAAGAAAAATTAATATAATAAGGATGATTCCTTTTCTAAACGCTTTTCTAACCGAATTTTATAAATATAAACTTAAATTATACTCATCAAAAATAAATAGCATCAGATCCTTATATACTGTATAGTAATTCGTTCGCACGCCAATATCGTGCTTCACGTCTGACATGAGATGTAACTGCGTTGTCGTGTGCACCTTTGATAAGAGCACAGCTGCATGCGGCACAAGTTCATTCACGAGTAAATAGCTCGAAAATGTAAAATTGCGTTTCGTCCGTGTTGTATATAATGCGTTTCAAACACACTAATTTTATTATAACACCTCGACATTTCTTAGATTTCATTTTATCGAGTCAAGCAGTAGCGTTAAATTAATAAATTCTCGTGTTTGCTCAAATTTTTCGCAGTATGTACAGCAAAAAAGCTATTTTCGTTCTTATTTTCATTTCTACAGGGTAATTTATATCATTTGTTTATATTTGCCGAATAAATTACAGGATAATCGGATAATCCTGCAGCACTCACTTTACTCGTTGGGCATGTAATAGCTACACACGTTAGATGTATTTTTATAAAATTGTTTTATTTTTATTTTTTTAAAATTAGGCAAAAGAAAATTGCAATGAAAACAATTATTATGATAGGCACTTGTGATTCATGAAAAAAAAAAAAAAGGACGTGAAATAAAGTTATAAAAGTATAGGTAAAAATGGCAGGCAGGTAGAAAAATATAACGTTATTTTTAAACATTTTATAAGCAGATTATATAATGTGTATACATGGGAATATCATACTAGGTTTTTATGAATGTAATATTTAAATACATTATTTTACACAGCTAAAAAAATAATTTACATTAGATTTAAAATAAAAACGTTAACCGAGTATTTTTAAAACGGCATTCCAAACTCCATTTAACAGAAAAAAAAATACATATATTTAAGCTGAATCTAAACATAGAATCAGTATTAATATGTTTTAATAACCTATCTTAAAATCTGTCTGGTTCATTGAACATCATATTAAATGATATACAAAAAAAAAACTATTTTAAGGAAGCAAATAGTATAATAGGTATATCATTTTTAATAATAATAATAATAAAAATAATACTTTTTATAATAAAATATCAAAAATACAGACCAATGTGATGGAAAATAGAAAATAAAAAAATTAACTCATATTACTATTTATGTAAAACACGAGTGTTATGTAAAAAAGTATTTTTTTTTTGTATAAAAAACGCATGACGTTCTTTGAAGTATTCAAAAACAATTCTTAAAAATATTAACTGCTGGTTGGCTTGTCAAGTATTAAGGAAATTAATTTTGTTAAGTAATGAACCTTTTATACGTGTATTTGACATCCTAAAAATTAAATACCTAAAAATACTTAAAAATTAAATCACGTACTTCTAAAGACTCTTAAGTATAATTCTATAACTGACATCTTAAACACAAATAATACATTATACAACAAAAAAAAAAAAACACAACATTGGTTTTGATTACTATATTAAAAATATATAAAATGACATATTTTACCAATGGAACATTTTAGGAATGTTTTTGATTAATAATTGATACAATTTTTTCTTTTATAAATATTATATATAATTAGAAAAAAACTTTTTGGGTGAACTCAATTATGATTTCGAAATTTAAATAAAAAATCAACCAAAGTACAAATTATATAATCAGGTACGTGGACTTTAGGATATCTATTTGTTTTAATTGAGTACAAATTGATTGTAACGTCTATCAGTTAGTACTCAGGCATAATTAGTACATCTTATAATCCACTGGCACCCTCCTATTTAGTCATCTAATTAACATTAGTTATTATATGAAGTATGAGATAAAATGACTATTTTTTTTTACCATACTTCCTTTAATTTTTTTATAAATGGTTACTAAAGTACAATATTTCAGTTAGTTGATTCATTAAAACGTATGATATTTTTTCTTTGAAAACGCTATAAAGTATGCAAATGAAATATATTTATTCATGTTTTTCTTAATCTTGTGTTGTATTTAATATTTTTCGGTGATAAAATGGACTTTTATAATAACGTAAAAGAAGAACCGAGGAGAAAATTATGGTAATCACTAATCAGCATGTTCTAATTCGGAATATAAAAATTTTGTTTGAATCTGTCGAGTCTTTTATATCATGGTTTTTTTTATACATTTCATTTATTATTTTACATAGAACACTCGACAGCCTTGTATTCTTGGCTATGGTTAAAAGTAAGACTACTTTGGAAATTACCTTAAGGGTTATTGTATATTTCAGATTCGATTACGACAGAAAACAAAACAGCTCTTTCAATTATTCCTTTATCATACTCCCATACATATTTATATTTGAAATTATATTTCAACTATCGAATAAAATATTTATAATATTTCATTTTATTTTTGTATTCATCTCATCACGCATTATTCAAATACTACCCTCCATTGTATAGTTTACCCCTAATTGTTTTCAGTATTTTATTATTGATCATAGGTTTGGTTTACATTAAATATAAAACATCCAGATAAGAATTTATTTTAAACTATAAATTTTTAAAAAGTACAGTTTTTAATTCTTGGGATTTTATATTATATATTTAGTCACATTTAGATTAAATCATTTAAGCTTATAATCATTTATGTATAAAACAAGTTTTAAAAATGAGTTATTTTTATTATTTTAGTATTTCCTTTAAGCATATTCATAGAGTACCTACCTAAGGTAATAACAAATGAATTGTTTCGTATAGTACACCTAATTATTATTATCAAACGCTTTTATATCATATTCCATGCGAGTTAAATTTGTAAACACATTTATAATAAATTAGATACTATTATTATTATTTTCACAAACCTAATAGTACCACAGTATAGTTCTATATAATAACACGTATTCTTGCAGGTACATCTAATTTATATAAATAATAATAACTATGTTTTTATAAGATCAATTAAAAACTAATTATTGTAACTCTAATTGTATTACTTAATCCTTCACTGATTGATTCTGCTATGCTGCTCAATCGTAGCACTTACCTGAGAAAAAAAAACAAAACAAATAAGCACTTTTTTCCAAAATTAATATAACTAATAATGCAGTAAATATATTTTAAATAAATGCTGTTTTCTTATTGTACCTTATTTTAAAAATTTTTATATTTTGATAATGCTGAAGAAATGTGATACAAAGTTTAAAAACTTTCCGAAAACTAAAAATGAGAACTTATTATTCTATACGTAATTCATTATTATTTATGAGTACGAATTTCTAGTTTCATTTTTTACTCACAGAATGACATAATAAGTGCATTTTTAAATTTTGAATTGTAACTGTAGTTTGATGAATGAAATTGTTGTATGCGGTAAGGTTTCTGCTATTATACAGATAACTTACTCTCCATTCATATTAAATATATGTAGTTTCCCGACATCAAATACAATTTATAATTTATTCCCAGTACAATGAAAACTATGTAATGCGGAATAGCATGAAACCGACAAAAAATTCCGCTTTCATAAATAAAGCGGAAAAATTCCAAACTATAAATTCGTACAATTTTTCATGTTATAAAATTAGTTTATAACATATATAATTTTTATTCTTGAGTTCAAAACTAATTGTAGACTTAATTTATTATTTTACTTAACTTATTTTGGATTAACTATATACTTATTTTATTATAAATTCATTAATAATTTATACATAATATATAATCATACTCGTATTATATGAAGGTAGATAATTCAATTTAAACATCTTTTCAAAAATCATGAAGAATATTTTTTTTTGTCACTGTTACTGCTATTTTTCTTTCTGTATCTTATTTAATTAAAGAAATCATTTGAAGATCTTTTTCGTCAGTATAAAATTGATTTAGATTTTTTATCTTAATTCATTCGTCTTTGTATGTTCACGTTGATATGACTTCTTCATGGAATTTCTTTTCTTTGTCATTGGCTTCATCGCCATCAAATAAATTATTTTTAAAATAATTAGTCATACTTTCGATTTTGCAAGGTTTTTGTTCTCATGTGATCTGCAACATCGTTCCGTTTCTATATTAGGAACGTTTCGTTTTATTTAGGTTCAAAGTCTATGTAAAAAAATCCGTGTTGGGTAGTTTTCCGTTTTATTCAGAGTCCGCATTACACAGTTTTAAATATATTAAAAATAGTTGGAAGATACTCAATTTTTTATTATAAATACAATGTAGGTACCCCAAATAAATAGGGTAGTTTACATGTCTCTTTTTTGTATTAAATAAATCTTATATTATCCATTATTCTTTATTTTTTATTAACTATAGAACTTTTTGAATCTAAACTTTATCGTTTTTAAAAAGTAAATTCATTTAATAATTAAGTTTATAAAAGTTCTTAAACTCTATAAATTTATAATTTATAGTAACAATAATAATAATAAAACAATTCTTTTAGAGAAATATATTTTATATTTAAGAAAATACTAAAAATAAAACCACGCAACAATTTTCAATTTACTCCCTACATGTTATGTTGTCATTTTTCCATACACGATATAACCAAGTGTGAGCAGTAAGGATCGAACAAATACCTTAATAAAACAATATAAAGAAATAATTTTGTTGAGTTAGTATCGGGTTATATTAATAAAAACAAGTTTATATATATATATAATAATATATCAATGTGAATCATAAATTTCTATTACATTTTATGAAATAAATTAAATTATTACTTAATCTAATAACAATCATAATACATAATAGTATAGGCACATTAAATATTGTAAATCTGTTTCAATACCATGGTTCAATACGAGATTTTACTCGTTGAAATAGTTTAAATTATTTAACTGCAGTAATGAATGTATATGCGTATTTCAGATTTCATATTATGTACATATTTATACTATAATGGCAACATATACTAAATACAATTCATACGTGTGGCATGGCGTGGTGGAGTGGTTAGCCGCACTTGCTAATTAGTGCTGCGGTTAAGCACCGTCCGGCGTCGTTAAAACCGGATGGGTGACCATCCGGATTTTAGCGACGTTAACCTTGCCACATATACACATATGTGTTCCAAAAAACCACAGTAATCAATCTATCAAATCCAACATCCAATGGCCTCAGTTGCCGCGGATTAACTAATAAAAAAAAAAAAAAAAAAACTATTCATACGTTCATATAATGCATTTATACTTATGGAAATAAAATGTTTTATATATATATATAAGTATATACATTATATGATTACAATTATATATTATGATATGTGAGAAAACGTAATTAAAAAAAAATATATATACATATATAAATCTATAAATCACAAAAAGATAATATGACGTATGATTTTATAGGGGATTTGCACATCAATCCTCAACATAATTTTAAACTTGATAAAAAATGTTGTGATGCAATATTATTACATTTCAAAGAATGCATTACATATTTTTCCTATAGTTTAATATTATTTAATTTGATTATTCATGAAGAGATAATTTTGAGAAAATAATACACTGTTCCGCTATAATGATCCTAATAGGAACATTATAATAGAATTGAAAAAGTTAGTAGACGTTATTGTCTACTCGTACTCATGTTATAAAGGTTATAACTTATAACTTATAACATTATTATAATGTTATGTATTATTTCAGCAGATGTATTGAAAAATCATAAAAATTAATTGTAAATACATCAATACAAATCAATCAATAATAATTTGTTTCTAAAAATTAATTTGGTATGCATAGTTACGCTTGTTAAATATGCTCAATCAGATAAAAAAAAAATAAAATAGTTGTATAGGTAATTTATTTGTGAAACGAAAACACTAAAAAACCAACACATTTCAAAATGTAAAAAGTGTCAAATGAAATTAGAAAATTGAAATAAATTATAAACTTATGCGTGACTCCATTAATATTTATGTTGATGGATTTAATTTTTCGTTAATTTTAATACAAGACAACAAGGACAACTTATAAACGATTTATTGCGCGTTCTATCTGCATGCAATGTCGGAACACACTATATTTACTTCTGTTTATTACAAATCCTCATAGTATTTAATAAAATATGATTGCTTCAAAATATTTTTATTTTTTATTTTTTTTTCATTTCCATTGAAGAATATATTTTTTGTGTTTATTTACTTTCGCCAACAACACTATAACAATAAATAATTTATACACATTTTGCATGTATTTGCTCACCGAATATGAAATATCGGAATCGTTGTTGTATAAAAAGTGAAAATATATTTTATTTAATTATCCGAATAACTTTTTACATCAAAAATCATGTTAATATAGCTGTAGGTACTATATCTGTAGTTATAGGTAGGAACTACAAATAAATAAAATTGAGATTGCATGGTATAAGATTCCACTCAAGTGACACTTAATTTGGAAGTTAAAATTTGGATTTTATCAAAAAGATATTTACTCAAATTCCGTAACCAATGTAATATTATATTTTGAATATTATTAATTTCATTAGTGTCATTTTGTCGTGAACGAATTTAATACGAACATCATGAATAGACCATAATAATGCAAACTTAGGTGGTATATATATATATATAGATTATGGTTGAACGGTTTAAACTATTCTCAGTATTACGCCCATATACAATAGACATTGGGTCAATAACGTTCGCTCGGAATATTTACATCCATTATGGCGATGTCCCTATATTCGTGTCTCTCATTTTTTTCATATATACACTATAATAATATATAGTGTATTCGCATGGGGGATCCAAACTCATTTTTCGACGTCATTTAGGACGTTAAACCAGCTCATCCTGGGTAATGTTCATACCACTACTGTGCCAATAGATGAATTCCACCAGAGCTCCGAACAATGTTGGCATTAATATCGATGGTGTTTAAAAAAAAAGATATCCTAATATCGGAAACGACGGATTGTATGCGCGGAATATAGATATGTCGTATTGGGCATAATTCCACTTTTTTAATGTAACAATTTTCGAAGTGTACGCTGAGGATTATCCGTTTTCGAAGTCTTTTTTTTATTATTGTCAGTATACCATCATATTGTGTAATACAAACCGTACGTTGGGTTACAGTAAAAACAAATTACAATATAATAAATATATAACAGTATGGTTGATTTTAAACAGTCATTATACATTTATACGTATACGAGTATGTATAATGTACTGCAGGGTTATCGGTCTCGATAGACGGCAATTTTATTAGCAAACAAAGCGGACGTATATGCACTGAATATTATACGTAAACATACAAACATTTATGCGCGCTATATATGTGTACATTTTATTATATTATACAGACGGAGAGAGAGTCAAAGGAAAACGCGCACATAATACATAGTAGACGCGTGCGGTTAAAGAAAATATTGAAACGGCTCACTGCCCTTCCATATTGTAGTAATCTCATTCGGATTAAAATGTACCGAGAAGGCGAAGAGCAAAATTAAATGATATACGAATTTCCTGCTCCCCCCCCCCTGACACCGCCACCAAATGTATACACACAAACCGTATGTATATGTAGGAGCTTATAAAAACGGCGGTGGTGCGCGTCGAACAACAACTTACATATTTGTTTTTATTTATTTATTTTTTTATTTACTTGTTTTTATGGATGAAGGCTTAAAAAAATTAATCGTTTTCGGTCTGGGTGTCCCTTGACAGTAAAAATGACTTTATGATGTACCCACGGTTTTGAAATTTACCAACACAAAAGTGTACAATAACTTGCTGATATTATATGGTGACAACGACAATCATTTTGTCACATGGTTTTTACGACTCTGACTTTTTGTTTTATTTTTTTTTTAACTGAAAAATTTTAATGAAAGTGCATATTTTGGGTCTCGCAAAAAGCGTTTCCGGTTCACTTTCTTTCTAGTTTTTTTTTTCAAACATTATTATGACGTACCTACGCAGATATGACTTTTGTAGTTTTACGATACCATTAGCAATGCATTTATAGACGTACCTACTTCATTTTTATCAAAATGGTTGTCAGTAAATTTTTTTTTTTTACTATAATCACACCAAAAGCACACGACTAGCGTGTACGTTATAAACTGTTATGAGGACAATTATTATTAATAATCTCAACGATTTTAAAATATAACTACTACTAATTCGAGAACATAATATAATATTTTATATTGATTTAAAAGTTTATAATAATTATTGTCTACCAGCTATAAATAATAATCAATCATTTTATTATACATCTACCTAAAACACAGTGAAATAGTCAAAGGCAAATATACCGCCGTTTATCTATTCAGTATAAACATCGCATGTTTGCATTCTCCACAATCACTGAATTATACTTATAATTAGGGAACGGATTTTATTGTAATAAAAAAATCAAAATGTGTACTTATTTTTATTGAAATATGTAAAAAAAAAAATCAAAATATGTAATAACCACTTAACAGAAAATAAGTATCAAAAGTAAGTATAAAATTCTTATCTCTTATCTAATTATTAAAACATTGCGAAACTACATACTCTCTAAGATTTAAAAATGAAAAATGGCAACGATTTGGTCGTAAAATGTTTTTGTATTGACTGAAAGAACGTTCCTCATCAACTGACGTAATGATGGCATACTTCATATTAACTGCATCAAGTGGTGTGAGTTCGACATCCAATAATTCTGTTGGATTTAGCCCTTGGTGTATATCTCTAATTATTTTTAAATTTTTCAGTCCTTGATTTTCTTCTATCACTTATTTACATTTTTCTCTTACTACATTTCCTATTCGACATTTTTTCGTTAGGAAACTCTTTTAAATAAAAATTTGCTTCTGATTTCGATTTCACAACTTCCTTATTTTATATTTATATCGTCAGACTTTAACAAGAGGTAATGGACTAGTACGTAAATGCCATTTAGATAACGATAATATTTGGTAGTTATGAAAAATTACTAATCTTGTTAATTTAGACGAAACAGATAATGTTTAAAGTCGTCAAAAATTGAAAATTACTAAAATATGTACTTATTTACCAAATATGTAAAAATATGTAAAATAAAATTGGGCTTATTTTAATAAGAATGAATCGTGCACATTTTTTATTAGATTAAACATATCTCATTCCAATAAAAATATGTAATTACAATAAAATCCGTTCCCTACTTATAATAAATAAACACAATACTATATGAATACTATTAATTTCTAAAAGCTTATCGGTGTTATGTTTTGTATTTTATTAAAGACATCTTATTACTGGCATGAGCACCGCGATTATAGACTCGCGTCCAATTGCACGTAAATGAACAATATTTCGGTAAAAATAATGGTGGCGAAAATGTCGCATATGTTCACAGTGTGGCCAAAGATGAGCAGTCTGTAGACAGTTCACGGCATTGCCCTGATATCAAATTAAGTCAATAATTAAGTCACGAACATTGGTTATCGTGCTGGCCGGATTGCGAGAAATTATATGTACCCACTATTTCACACGTCAAGTATTTGAAGTACGGTACACCGGATCATCTGAAGAAGATTTTCCGTGCCTGCCAAAAAAAAAAAAAACCTAACCGGGATATACTTTTGTGTAGGAACTTACTTTCATACCTTTTTTTATTTTATTAAGTAATCTAAAATCTATACATATGTTTGTACAATCAATAGATTTTTTAAAATAGGTATATATATATATATAAAAAATAACGTGTATGACGGATAAGGGAAGGCACCCGTTGGTGACACCCAGCATGTGTATTAATTTACTATTTAGTTATTTTTATAATGTAGTGTAATGAAATGAATGAGTATGAATGTTAAAATGAAGTTAGATTAAGATATCTCTGCACCATTTTCTTTTTAGCCTACGAATTGGGTTGTTTACTTTTATACCTATAGATGTAAACTCTTTGGTAAATTTCTCGTTCAAAAATATTTACAGTATTATAATGTTCAAACATGTCTGAATTGAGCTCCTAATGTACATGGGATAGACGGTAGTATGGGTTAGGTATTGGTAGTATGGTCATAAACAATTGCATGTTTAGATTTAGAAAAATAAACTTTAATATCCAATTATTGAACTAGTGATTCCAAACACTCAATGGAGTAGTTGTGCCATAATATGTGTTTCTATTGTATTATTTTTCTGTAGAATCCCTTTAAAACTTCCACGAAAAAAGTTTGAATACCACCGACTTAGAGTACTCATCAGTATAGACAATATAGGTATATATTACTCATAATGTGACATACAAAAGATCCAAAGTACAGTAAACAATTATTTTTTATTACATAAATAATTGCAGAATGCAAAACCTTATTGTCACATTTTATTTGCACATTCACTTCTGTTCTTCTACTTATTTTTATGGACATATTACTAGGTACTTGATTGTTTCCTTTAGTATTGACCTTGGTCCCTAGCTAACACTCTCCTATACTTTTTCACGATTTTCATACTATATTACATATTACGAGTATGTACTTCTGCTTAGACATCTGTACAATAAACTGACATGTCGATAAATCGATATCGTAAATTACTGGTTAGAGATAGGAGTATAAGTTTTGTCGACCACATGAAAAAAAAGAATATATTTCTTGTGGTCCATTTGATAACGTCTGTGATTATATCATTTGTTTTCTTTTAAATCCTGCACACATTTTTTAAACTGTCCTTCCCATCTTGTTCGTCCCATCATTAAACATATATAGTATGTAAGTTATTTCAACATATAAACGTTGGTACTCAATCCCAAAAACAAATGCCATCTGTTAAACGCATACGCGTAACTACACTTATAACAATTATAACTATATATTACAATTTGTATACCGACCCTTATACTTGTTTCCGACCAGACTCGCTACTAATTATATCGTATTACTCATACGCTATACAATTCTCTGTCATATTGCAGTACTTTTTTGCTTTTTCACACTTTTTTAATGGTTATTAAAGTCATATTTTTTAATACAGTCTAATGCGTACAAGTTTTTGAAGATTTTAAAAGTTCTAAGAAAGTATAAGCAGAAAAAGTAAACGCTCTTATTTTAGAATATTAAATCTCAAACTCCGGTGTAGAGTTATATACAGTTATAAATGGTTCTTTTATGAATTATACAAACCATCATAACATGTATATTGTATATTGTATATTGTATATTTATTGAATATATTTTATTTGATTGAATAACTTGTGTGCTAAATTAACAAAATTCAATAATCTAATTACAAAAGAAAATTGTATAAAATACCTATACAATTAATACGTGACCAAATAACCATTAAAATTAATAGGTAAGAAAAAAGGAATAAAAAATAATCTCAAAATATAAAATATAAACAAAGTACTAAAAGTGAATTAAATTAAATAAAAACTATTTTATTATGATAATCATGTACTTTCCAACAATAAGATGTAATTTTATTATAATTATTATATTCAATAATTGTGTTATAATAATATAATTTATTATTTATAATGATTGATATCTTAAATATTATTTAGTTTAATTAGTTTGATTAGTAAAATAATTATAAATATATAATGCATTTAGTAAATAATAAAAAATTAATTGCACTATTTCCTATGCGGAGAGACATTTAACAAGCTATCACCTTTATTTCTTGATTGATTATAATATTTGTATTATTTATAAACAATTATTTATCAGACACTTATACCGATGTACCATTAATTGGTTATTTATAAATTATTTTTGCTCTCTATTATCCTCCCTATATTTAAATTGAAAAAAGATAAATTCTCTAACTTTGATATGATAGTTTATAAGTTCGTAGAAAATGGTTTAGAATTCTAGAGTATTAATGATGGAAATCCACACAGACACCAATAATAATATTGATTTTAATTTGTATGATGTTATTCTAAAAAAAAAAATGTGAAGTATCCAATGAATATTTTGAAAATCCTGGCTTGTTAGTATAAATTCACCGTAATATTCATATAATTTATTTTGTTGGGCAAATAATGTATCTTGTATAAGGTATTTAGTGGTTAGCCACTATTATTTTTAAAAAAAAATGTATTACTAAAATCAATCTCAGTATACTAATACCTATAATACATAATACTGTACATATTGCATGCTTTCATAATAATAAGCATAGAGGTATTAATGTTACTAGTTAAAATTCATTTTAATTAATTAATATCATGTGCATATTTTAACTCTTAATTAAATAAGGAGGTACATAAATGAAAAGTCCATATATTTCATTTAATGTTTGCAACTTTTGAGACTTTTTTTTATAAATCTTCTGGATTGTGCACAACTCAAAGGAATTATATTTATATAGTAAATAAACAAATATTTAATGATACCTACCTTAGAAAACTTGGAATTCGGTAATTTCTACGAATGAAATAAAAATTACAGACATTTTATGCTTACACGTACCTATACGTAGAGTGTAAATCATAGAAAGTAAGTTGGAAATAAGTACCTTTTAAAAACTGGTAAATTAAGATACTTATTGACGCACGCGTAGCAAAAGTTTAATTTTTGATACTATAAAAAAAAGCTGGATTAAGTACCTAGCCTTTTTCTGTTTAGTGGGTTGAAAATATTTCTTTCTCATCCGATACAATTGGCGAAAAAAAAAGGAACCTAGGTACATGATGTAGCAAACTTTTCCACCCCTACGCTTGGCATGTCATCCAATCTATTTGCATGACATGCAAATCCATAGGTTTTTAATTTTAAATTTGCATGCCGATTGCGTTACTAATTATTACTGTCACGTGACAAAAAATGGTATGTATGGCTCGTGCGGGGAGGAGTATAAAATCATTAATAAGAAGTAAGTAAATTTGATAATAATATATTCAAGTTCAAGTTTGGTCATGTAATTATGTTGTAATTATGTAACAATAATTTCCAGTTGAAACTGAAATGGAAATATTTCTCCAACTGCCTTAAGTTTG
This sequence comes from Chaitophorus viminalis, assembly GCA_025469195.1. NCBI lineage: Eukaryota > Metazoa > Arthropoda > Insecta > Hemiptera > Aphididae > Chaitophorus > Chaitophorus viminalis. The sequence goes on along the minus strand of JAIPRK010000232.1, from coordinate 80,714 downwards.
CAAGTTGTTCCATAATTATGTGCCCTATCCATATCAGCGAGATAAAGACATTTTATACCATAAGGAGCCCTATGTCAACCATAGCGAATATCGGAATCTTTGCTTCTCGTTAGTCACGTAACGTACTGTATTGACTCTAATTTGAACACTGATTGAAATGTATCCATGAAGTAAATAAGATAGAAATTAAAATATACACGCCCCATCGCCAGGTATACCTACCATTCTGCATCAAATTGGCAATTTGAATGTAACATCCAATATAATTCGACAATTCGATCATATAAGTATTTATGCTCAACTACGCCCATACTAACGTATTCAAACTTAACACAGCGTACTTAAAGTACAATAACGTAGTGTTAACAGATACATAATATAGTTATACATAGGTATTTGTACAATTATACACGTGATCAACATTTAAACATGCTGCTAACCGATTTAAAAAATCCGGTTAAAAAAAGCATTTTCTATTTTACCCATTTTATCTCTTTTAACTCCTTTAGGGACTGAATAATAGAAAATGAGACATATATATATATATATATTTCATGTTCTGTGTTCCATAGTATAAATGCAAAATTTCAAAAAAATAACGTTTTTCATTTTTACGTTTTTTCAGCTCCTTAGGGGTTCATTTTCGCAAAACCCGGTTTTAGTGGATATTTTCTACCTGTAATATTTACCTAACAAATTTCAGCTTCATAGGTCAAGTAGTTTTCGAGATTTTGAGTTTTACCAAAAATACAACTCTCTTTTATATATATAATTATTTTAGATATAATAATATCTAATATCAAAATACCCTTTAGAATAATTTTGTGTAACTAAGATTAATAAAATAATAATCAGATAACAAAACCTGGGTTAGTCAAAGTTTTGAAATATTTTAAACTAATTTTCTCAGTTATTTGGGGAATCGCTGAGAAATAAAAAAAATGACCTCTACTACTATACACCAATTAGATGAAATTTCCTATTCGAAAAGTTTTATGTTTCTACTCTTTCTGGTCAAAATTGTGTACGCAGACGCAAAAAGTAAAAAAATAAATAAAAATAAAACACATTTCATGATGAAACCAATAGTCATATTGCTCATTTCACTCAAGAGTCTAAAATGTCCATATATAATGCAAAAGACTGATAAACATTTTAAGAAAATTCCGTGAACGGTTTCAGTTTATTATTGATCTGAATTCTCCAAATATGTTCAGGTACATAAAAAGCGCAAACAAAAGATTTGTATTACGTTAAAGCAATGTAAAAGTTTAATTCAAACTGATAAAATCTATACCCATTGGTCAAATAGAACAAAATAATAAATAACCTACCGATTTGATTTAAAATTTAAATCAGATTATAACGATTGAAAGAGTCGTAATATTAATATATTTTATCATGGATAAAAATTAAAATCATAGTTCGATTCGTATACATTGGTACAAATAAAATCCCACAAATATGGATAATTATGATCTATCTCTTAAAAATTTGATTGGTCATAGAAGTTACAGGTGTAACAGGTGTTTGTTTTTAACGGCATCGTTTTGCTTCGACAATATACTAAAAGTGATTGGTCTAAACAGCACACATCATATTATTATAGTTAAACATTTTATATAAATATGCATTTTAAAAATATCATAGTATTTAGGTATTATATCAATCACTATTCAATTATGTATAGGCCTGAAAAATGGCACATTAGTTCAGACAGTGTTATTGTTTTGTATTTTCCATACACCTATACTTATTTTGATAATAGATTTGCATCTTATATCATAATTTTTTAAATTCAAAGTATTTAAGATGGGTTATTTTTATTTTACTGATGATTTTCATACCAAATAATGAGCACGGTTATTACGTCTAAAAAAAAAAAAATGCATTAAGTATACTTACATTTTTTTTATTTAGTGCTATAAATTTATAATACGAAAACATTTTTGCCAGGATCTAATTTTTTCATGGTTATCAAATTTAAAATTAGGTAAAATCAATATAGTTTCAACGAATATATAAGTTTTTATATTTATTATCTTTAACATATTAGTTTCTATGTGCATATCACGAGTCGATCTTCTCTTTAGATTTTTTAACTTAGTGATTCATCATTATTATTTTATATACATACATAATTCTTACATCATAAATATCTTACAGTATCATACCTTATAGCAGTTATGAGTTTTTGTATGAAAAAAAATATAATAATACGGAAACCATTTTTATATATATAACAAAATTCCTTAACTCTTATAAAAATTACGATGATTGAGATTTTAAGATTTGAAACCAAGTGAAGGATTTATTGTATAATATCAATTTAATGTTAAATGTAATCTTAATACAATCTTAATAAATATAACCTTAAATATAGATTTTAATATAACTTTATTACTTTTAATAAACTGCTCAACTAAAATATTGGTGATTCATGGTATCAAATCTTTGTGAAAAAAAGTATAAAATTGTTGCAAAACAAATATTTTGAAAACGTAATTGAGTAAGAATTTGTCATATTAGTTAAAATTCAGGAAAACTATAAAATATAAGTGATTTATTATGTTATGAATACTTTAAACTATAGACACTGTAAACAAAACTAACGATCGCTATCGATTATGACGAAATGAGTGATGTGTACTTACTACTTACTATATAAACGATTTCATGAAATATACTTTCTAACTTTTTAAAATGAAATTTTTATATCAGTAAAATTGATCAATTCAATTTTTCTTAGCTATTGACGAAGTTTATTTTCATTTGGCTGTTTATATTGTTGATGATATTGAAACTTTATGATTTCATTTTTTATTCGAAATATTATACCTTTTTTTTTTAATCATATCATAAATACCATGTTAAGAAACAATAGTTTTTTATCGATTTGTACAAAAAAAATATATATATAAATAAAATATATATGCAGACAGACTACTATGATCGATTTCAGTGTCATCGACTACTTATTCCTGAATATTAACATATTTTATGATTATATAATAATATGCAAGTATGTTACAATATAGTATTGTACACATCGGCGTCAAAAGTCATAGGTAATTATTATATTACTAGACTGCGGAAAACTATACCAAAAACGTGATCGCATCTTGCCCTAATAAAGAAATACTGGTAGGTATATTTTTTATAACACGTCTGACGTCTTCACGCAATCAGAATGATGATGTAAAAATAACAAGTGGTCATCTCCAACATGTTACCATGTATAAAATCAGTGCCATGATTGGAAAGCCTCAGAGCTCACTATAGCCGCAAGCCACTTGTTGTTTTGGTAACGTAACGCCTGTAGGTGTAAGACATTCGATAATTACCGTCAGTTAAATTACTGCGAAAACAATGGAATTTCATGTAGGGATGTAAGTACAGCCGATGAAGGCATTGGAACTGGACACCGGCCAATCATCATATATCGTCTCTAATCGAGTACGGCACTACGTTGATTGGAATCACGGAATACGCACTCAATTTTAGTATCCGATTAGCATATCAACTGACACATTTTTAAAACTGTATACAATTGATTTAAGTGGTTCGTTGGCTTTTTTTATTGTTATATTTACAATTACCAATTCATTAATAATAATTTTTTTTATGTTCGGACATCGACCAGAAATAATAATATACCTAAATAAACAAAATATATAGAGTGCGAGGAGTATTAAAGTCTATTACTACGTACTAACTACTTTTCTTTTATTTAAGACAAATTTACAATATGTACAATTAAAAGATAAGTTTACGCAAGTTGAAACGATTATAACTGGTATTAGAAACTATATTGGGGGAAAATACCCATTGGATATACCCTCATATAATTTGTTATTAATTCAATTTAAATAATGAATAAAAAAAATTGAATTTTTTTTTTCGACAGTTCTAATTTTGTTAAAATCGATAAAGAAGTATAATTATTGAAACATGACAAATAATGCGAACGTATATACGTAATAAACCTTAAGTGTATGTGTACTCGGTGAGAGCTGGCACTCGAATTGTACAAAACAGTTAAAATACGAATCCATAATTTTAATTTATCTCATTTATCAAGTTTGATTCTCAGAAATAAGAAAGCTTCATTTTTACCGATCAAATTTCGGTGGGACTGCGATATTTTTACCATTATTAATAATTCAACATTAAATATTTACGAAATATTTGGGACGCATCACACTAGTATAAAATATGGGTATCATATGAATGCGTGCTATAAATAACTATGATGAATTGTTGTCGCCTTAATAGTTGAGACTTCAATTTCTATTCGAGACTTAAAAGAGCAGCCGCATTGTGTTCCGCGATCTGACGATGAACATTATATTAAGATTGACGTGTGCAAACATCAACGGCGCGCGGCGACGCTGTCAAGGAAACGACCATGATTTAAGTCGTACAATAAATATCACGGAGGCAAAAATTCAAATTATCATGCGTGGATGTACAACGTTATAATATATGTTATAATTTAGTATGTTGTGCATTATACGCGAAGACGTTGTGGGGCACGCGCCATGCGACAATGGTTGTCACTCGCGTTTTCAATGTTTTCACCACTGGTTATCACACAGAAGTACAGACCGATAATAATAATGGGTGTGGTCGGCACCGATTTGTGTCATACGTGTCCCCAGCCACCCCCCCCCTAAATTTACCTTTTGCAAATTTTTTTTTTTCGAGCAAGTTGTATTCCTACAAATATTCCTACGATAGGTTTTAGAATTCCTACTTAAAAATTCCAGCCGCAAAATTAAAATTCTTGTGGGTGAGGCTGGGAACACGTGTATCCACTCTCACCCATACCTAATAAACTTTTTGATAAATAATATTTGCAAAAATTATATGAAATTTTTTTTTTAAGTTAGAACTATTATAGGCTCATATAAAATATAAGTTATTTACAGATTTTATTCCTATTATTAGACATGGGTGGGGGGCGGATACAGGTATTCCCAGCCATATCCACAGGCATTTTGATATTGCAGCCAGAATTTTTTCGTAGGAATTTTTAAACCTATCGTAGGAATTCATAGGAATAGCATACAAATTCCTCGAAAAAAAAAAAAAATTTGCAAAAACCTATTATTAGGCATTGGGGGGGGGTGGATACACGTATTCTCAGCCCCACCCACAGGAATTATGATTTTGCGGCCGGAATTTTTTCGTAGGAATTCTAAAACCTATCGTAGGAATTCATAGGAATGGCATACTAATTGCTTGAAAAAAAAAAATTGCAAAAGGTAAAATGGGTGGGGCACATACGTCAACCGATATTGCGGTATTTAGTTAGGTACTATTATGTACCTTATCCACACGATGCGTGTACAATTGATGTCATTTTCCATTGTTCGATGCGTACAAAAATGAATTATATATATTATAAGTATTATTATAAATTATTTATTATAACATGGTTTTTGAAATAAAGTTTCCTCCATTACACCACTGCGTGATGAATATATACGCTCTGATTATTTTATATTGTATTTTAATAGTTGATTGTAGCCATTAATTTGATTGGAAAATTAATGCTCATCAAACTTAATCGATCAATTTTTAACACGCTGTGACACTTTAAACGGATGAAGCTTTTTATTTTAATTAAATCAATATTTTTTATTATTAATATATATATATATATATATATTTTTTTTTATCATAACTCACAATCTGTAATATAAAATGATAGAATATACGAGTATACAATATTTAAAATTGCCAATATATAAGTAGCACTAAGCTCGTAGGCAAGAGAATTATACTTTTAATATTATTAATTTGTTACATTTCGGTCTCACATAATACTTATACCTAAACAATAGGTTCCCTAATAAACACTTTTTAAAAAGTATAATTATGATTCATATCACAAAAACTATGTAAGTACCTACCTGCATTATCTTTAAATATAATATGTAATTTATATTCTACATAATATAAATTATTTCTATCAAACGTACAACGTACCTATATTATTATTATGACAAACTTGTTCCAATTATGCTTAAAAATTATTCAATCGATGGTAGGTTTCAACGGTATAAAATATGTGTCGATTATTACTTAATAGTAATTTATTTAATACTCTATTAGGTATAATAAATTATAAACTAAATAATACGGAATATTTTAAAAGATTCAATTTCGAAGCTTAGATCAATTATACATAATTCAACAATTATATTTTATGAAACAATATTCTAGAATATGGCACAGTAATTTGGTCACCATCGTTATCCACTTATAATATTATGATCTTGATAATATTCAGCTTACATTTATGAAAAGTATTACCCAAATGATTAATTTTTTCATTTCTATGGACTCTTATATCTCAATTCCTAGTAAAACATTTATATTCACTTTTATAAAGACGTCAATTATTCAACATAATTTTTGCGTACCATTTATTAAATTATAATATTATATGTCCTGAGATATTAGCTCAAATCAACTTTCGTGTCCCATCATATTATTTTCGAAATAACGATCTCTTTGGTATTACATATTTTAAGTTAGAAATGGTAATGATTTACCTTATAAATAAGAGCACTAAAACTTACTAATAAGTAGTCTTCGCTACCTTAGATTCGTTGATACACCTCGTAATAATTTTAGATGTAAGTTAACCATATTAATACAATTTATTGCAATACAAACTATGCCATTATATTAAATAGATAACATCTTAAATAATATTTATTTACTTTCATTATTTATAACTAACTGTAAGTGTAATTTAATTTTCATTTAATCTTTATTATTAAAACTATTATTTTAATTGTTCTTTTTGTTGTTATCGTATACCTTGGACAAATTATTTAGTATATATTGAGTTATTAGTTATTACGTATAAAGTAGGTACATTATACATTCCTCAATCCTTATTCCACATTCCTCACTGTAAATAGGCTAATCCTGTTGAACTATAACTAACTAAATAAATAAGTAAAAAAAATATAGTTTTGTAAATCTATACTATACGTATTATACATAATATATATTTTTTATAAAAGCAATTTTAATTATTCCTTATACCTTAAGTAATATTAAAAATAAATAATTTATAATTATTATTATAGTACTCTGGAGCCTTCAATTGTTTCATTTCTTACAAAAAAAGTTGTCCATGTTTATCAATAGCATTATTATTGTATATTTTCTATGCATATCGTTCCTGATTCTAACGATATTAGATGGATATACTGATAAATATGATGTTAATTGATGAAATGAAATAAACTTTTTTTTGACAGTTCGATGTGTGTATCTTTGAGAAACATTGGGCTTGGAATTTCGGAAAACGTATCATAGTGCACTTATGTTTTCTATACACAAAGTGCAAAATTTAAAAGAATTAATCAACTGTACAATCGGTAAAAAGTTCACCGTTATACCTATATGTTATTGTAGTCTGTCAAGTATCCCTAACAAGTTCTCTATCAAATCAATTCATTTTATTGAGAACAACTGTGATTGAAGCAAATAATAATTCTATGTTCGTTATTTACATAAATATAATCCGGTGGTTCATTTTTTGGTCTACCCCTAAACCTGTGGCGTCACTTTAAGATCAATAAATCCACTCCTTTTTTTTTGTTAAATCTCCTTTATAAACTTCTGTGAAGTATAAACAATCATTATCAATAAATTGGCTTGTAATTTTGTATGTCAACTATTTCGATATTATATCTGACATTATACCATCTAACTATAATATTTAAAGTTAAAATTTTATTTTAGGTGCGAAAACACCTGTTTATCGAATTATAAAAGAAGAATATCATTTTTCGATAATAATATAAACGATTATTTGCTTAGATTCACAATCATATAGAACTGATTCCATCACTTTAAAATTTCAAAATGCTTTTCTTAGTACCTTAATCAAAAATTAGTTAAATAAGCGATTAATTACTTCTACTATCCAACCTCCTCGTGTTGGTGCATGAGTATTCGATTTCCACTCTATGTCTCAAGTATTAGTATATTTACGTGGTTAAAATCAAATTAGTTAAATTAATAAACAACTCGGCCAATTTGGTGCTTTATCGTAACTTTAAATAACCAATAATTATAATCCCGTTAAAAATTGTCTAATTATATATAATTAAAACATGGGTGAAAAAAAATTTAAAAAAAAATTCTGGGTAAATCAATTCCTGTGCTAAAAATGCACAATTTTACCATCCTATATTACGAGTAATAATTAAATTAAATTGTTTTAAAACTAAATAAGTTCCAACATTAAAATTAAAAGAATAATATATTTTTTATTTATTAATCTTGTACACATTTTAATGAATTCCTTCATCGAGTATTATATATTTAAATTGTTGAGCAAAAAGTTTATTCAAACTTATTTTATCACTCAATGATATGTTAGAACTTTATTTTTTATTTTTTTATTATATTTTATTGTATTGAATAACATGTTTATGATTTAGCATACTCATTTGATTTTTATCATATTTTTAAAATAAAAAAAGTATAATTTTATCATGGTCCATGGCTTTAAAATGTAAAATACAGTTAGAACACTGACTTATAAAAATACAAGTAAGACCAGTAATTTATTAGAGACGAACGTTATAGGATGTTCCCTCATAATATTTAAAAATCCAACTTAATTTTATATCTATATATTTTAAAGAGAATACTATTTAATAAGCAAATTCCATGAATGTTACACCTAAATTAACTTTTTTTTACAAAAGCGGGCTTTGAAGCACTGTTAAGATTATATAGATTTTTATTAAAAAGTTGTTTCAGTAGATAGTCATGCAATTTAATATATTTTCAATTATTTTTGACAAATGCAGAATATTAACCAAAATATATTTCCTTTTTAAATGCATACATATGTATATATATATATATATATATAATTTATATACTTAAGAGTAAAACAATTGTAGATTAAAAGTAGTTTTACCCAAACCGATTGTATGTTATGTTTACATAAACTCTTAAATTTCTTATATTTCAATTTATATTTATTTTTTCTGAACGTAATCAATTTCAGTTTATAGTTCTTTGATTTTAACTATATATTTTTATGTTACAATATTTTTCAGTCATTTTAGTAAACAGATAAAACGAAAAACAATATGCAAGACTCTGAAGTCGGATGAGGCTCTCAGGTCTGGTGAGTAATGAGTTACAGATATAGCTAAATTATACTGCCGTATATGGTTCTTTTAAATTTGAAACCAACATTGCTACATTGCTTTAATTTTGGATGAAAGATATAGGATACACCAGTTTGCATTTATAAAAATGAAAAATATATAGTAGAAAACTCTAATTTCTTAATAAGGTAGGCTTAACTTTTAATTGGACATTTCAAATTCCTATATACACTCACAAATGCCATTACAATTTTTTGAAAATTATGAACTATCAACAAAATACTAATAATTTGCAATATACGTATCTATCTTGAATATATTTCCTAGTAGCAATGACAATCAAACTAACAACCAAATATTAATGCTGTAGTCTAATTTTGTAATTTTTATTTTTACACGATGTTTCTACATTATTCGGAAAACTTTTGGAAAATTCAAAATATGACTTCCTCAATTCACCAACTATTTAACAATTTTATCAAAATATATTTTTGTATACAACACACCACATGGATGTAACCGATACATTCTTTGTTTTACTCAGAATCTAAACAGTGTTAATTTATTTCCCTTCGTTGTTCACTTTGATAAAAGTTGAAAAATTATTCAAACGAATAATTTTGGCACAAACCAATTAATAATCTTATCATTTTTGATATAGTTGTTTCAAGTTTAAAATATAACTGATATGATTGGTTTATATAATATACCTAGTCTACCATTGTATATCATAATAAACATTTTTAACAGATTAGAACACGAGCATTAAGTAATTCACAAACTGTTAGGGGGTAATTAAATCTTCATTACCGACCTTACCATTTTGAATTGGTAAATTTTCACAACACTAATATGGGACATTATCTAATGCACACAAGTGAAGCATTTATTAAATATAAAATGTATTTTAATAAGTAATTTACATTCAGTTACGTGTGTATGCATTATACGCTCATTAGCTACAGACCAATGTGATATTGTGTTCAGAAGATGCAGCAATTAAAATGAAAACAAAACAGAGCATTTATTAAGGACGCTACGTCATGCATGATAATATACAATATTACAAATCCAAAACCATTGCCAATGAATCACTGCGGTTATTAAACTTTTTACTAATATAATATATATATATATATTTTCACTGTCAAATACTATTGAATAGTTAAAATTAATGAATGCCTTCAAAGTTTACAACTTGTGCAGTTGATACAACATAAAAAACTTATTTGCCGAATGCTTTCAATAATCCTCGCAACAAAGTTTGTGTGCAATATATTATTATATTGTTATTTAGGGATAAGTTTGTTAAATATGAAATAATACTACACCTCCACGTATAATTACACCTAACATTTTATGAATTTAAATATTGTAAAATTCAGAAATATTCTCAATCCAAAATACTTTTTGCTTATCGTTAATTCATAATTTTAATTAAATTGTGTTAATCAATATTTGTAGCGAATTAGTAAGAAATCAAATTATGATTAATGTAAACATGATTAATATTAATAAATGATTTTATGTACGAACTACGATAGCATTGAAAACATCAAAAATAGTATAACTACATAGTTTGTTCTTTTATTTGATCATTTTATTACCACAATTTGTGACTTCTTCTTTTGTACGTTTGGTCAATTGTTTTTTTCTTCGTAAACTAAAAAAAATACTCTAGTTTTTCAAAACCAAGGTTCATGACATTGTCACTGATATTTTTTGTCTACTGTACCGTTCTAATGGTCTTCTATTGATCCTTCGTTTTCTAAAAACGTAATGGCGTATACATGTGTCCTTTTGAGCAAAAACTACTGTCAGGCGTGTACGTTAAATTATCTTCAAATTTTGTATGAAACAAATAAAAAAACATTGGACACGAACAAAAAAACAAAAATATAAATTATTTCAACATTTATGTTAAATAAGTACATGAATTATTCGTATTTTATGGAAAACCGTTAATCACAAATGAATGATACAATTGAGTAGACTTACCCATCTATAGGTATACCAACATTCTGCATTTTAATACTTATAAATAATAAAACAAAAATGTTGTAAATGGTAAATACTCGAAAATGTAAATAAGAAAAAATAAATTAATAAGATATAATATAAAGAAATAAAATAAAAACCTTAAGTATTATACAGTATTATTACTATTATAATATAGTATATATTACGAATGATTTTAATTCAGAAATAAGTTCTTTATATCTTATTTAAAATTCTTATATTTCTTATCAAAATTAAATAAATAACTACATTTAAGTTTATATATTTTCATATATACATAATTAAAAAATACTGCTCCTAATTCAAATCTTACTGGACAAGTTACAAGTTTAAAATAAAAGTTATAAACATATTTAAAGTTTTTAATTCATTTTAAATAATCTCTCCTATTAAAATTAATTATCTCTATTTAAATCAACCAATTCTTCCCAATATATTCCTTCATTTATTTTTTCATATTTAATCATAATATTATTTTTTAAGTGTGATTTATCTGATGGTTTTAATTTAAAACGTGTCGTAATATTCATTATTATTGATAATAGACTAAGCTTTTATTTTATTTATTTTATTTTTTTTATTTACAATTTAAGTTAAGATTTTTACTAGCCACATTACAGTTTATAAATTTTTACTTATTTTCGAAAACTTGCCTATACTTAGTACAGACTTTGATTCAATTTTTATATTATGCATGTATTATGTAAAATGATTGTACAGTAAATTATTCCTTTCATGGAGTGGATTATTGACTACAACAACAATGATTAAATTGAAGAACGTTTAATACTTTTATACATTTTTACTTCAACTGAAAAATAATTTTATGTTTTTTACTGCATACAGCCTTATACTCGCTGTTAGAAACTAAATGCGTAGTGTTTACGGTTGATGGTATATATTGTCTTAACAGCGCATATGAATTTGTAAACACGGCTTAAAACTTGAAAGTCGACCTGTCATAATATGCGCTACAGGTTTTTTAACTTCACAAATGACATAAAACGACCTTGGAGCATTTAAGCAGTAGGTTATGTGTCAACAGAACTATCTACTGATAGTTCCTGAGTTGTTGTTGACAGTTAATTTTTAGAAAATTCATTGATCAAAATCGAGCAGCAATATCGAAGCAATGAACCGAAAAATAAGAGGACCACGTGTCGAAAATTTCAAACATTTTCTGCTATGAACGCTACAAACATCAGACCGTGAAGCAAGATTATATTCTCCTAAGTTCTTACGAAGTTTTCAAAATTATAACTATGTTAATTTATTATAATAGCATTAATTAAGGTGAGTGTTTTAGGTCCGTACTTCGTGAAATGTTTTCATAAAAATACATACTCATTAAGATTTTGTTTTATGGAAATGGACTATTGTTGGCTGGGCTAGGGTCTTTTGAAGCCGGTAAATATTTGGGGTTCCAGCGTTTAACACTCCAAACCCTCTCTTGGTAATTGCACCAATGAATCTATACGACTTTATTATGCACATTTTAGTGTCAACCAACCTTCGAAAAATGTTTTTCGCGTCCTACGTGTATTATATTGTAAACATTTCTATAAAGTAATTTTTCTTTTTAAATCCCAGTGGTTCTCACCAAATACGGCTGAAACGTTATTAAAAACAAGTGGACTCTTCAAAAATGTTATTGTCATCAGAAAGTTTGAAAAAAACCTAAAAATAAAAACATTTCAAAGCAAAATCTATATTTAAATCTATATTGAACAAATTCAATATAGATAGTAGTAATTAACATTATATGCATATACTTATAGGGGCATTGTATAGCTTATAAGCTGCGCTTTTACTGTCTTATAAAATATAGGCTTTGGTAAATTATTATAGGCATGCGTAACGGATTTTTAGGCTATACTTACATAAAACTTTTTATAATACATTATTGTGTAACTTATTTTTATATTTTATATTAATATGATAAAATAATCTTTAAACATAAATACATAATCTGATAATCACGTACTGTTATAGTCATCATTATATTTATAAATTTAACATAGAATTAAAACGGTATATTTTGAGTATCTTAATAAAACTAATTACTTCGTTGTGTTATTATATACATATTAGATAAGCTAGGTATCAAAAATAACAACAAATTTGACTAGGCTAGATTCTAGTTACTATAATTCAAAATAAATTTCTCTCAGTCAATCTATGGGTGAAAATAAAAATGTTAAGATACATTTCTTATGCAACCCACTTTTATTAAAATTTACTACGACGAAAAAATAAAAATAAATATACAAAAACTATTTGGAGAGATATTCCCACCTGGGTATGATGTTGGGTAAACGTCAACCAGTATACGGAGGCTATTGCAGAGAAAGATGAATTAGGTTTAAATAAAGTAGCGTGGTACAGATATGCTATCGATTTACATAAGGACAGTGGTGATGGAAATCGTAATTTATGGTGCAGTGACAAGGATCGGCATTTTACACGTCGCGATTTCATCACTAAATAATATGTGACTGGAAAAGTGTTCAATATAGGAATTCAATAGAACCTTTATACTATTTAGCTGCAGTTTATTACATTAATTTATGATTTTTTTTTTTTTTTTTTTGTATAATGTCTATAGGCAATCTGCAAATTTTCAAGGAATTCAATAGAATACCGGAGCTAAATATCAAGGAAAATATAAAATGTTTACTATTTTAAAAAGTGTAGTGATGAACCAACTAACTTTCGAATATTGAAAAAATGAAAATAAAAAAGTTTACATTATTTAATTTAATATCACAAATAATTTACAACGTATGACGTATGTCATCTGTATAGTTAAAAAAATATATTTTATATACAATTATTTTTTTTTTTTTGTTTGACATTTTTATTTTTCGATACTTATATCGTCTTCATTATTATATTTTGTATGAAAACGTTTCGACATCTTTGTACAATAAATAATCAAAAAATTGAAACTCATAAACCACTATATATTATAATGTATTAATATATTGTAATGTACTTACCAGTTGTATAATACTATAATAATACGGTTGTTAAATTTGTTATCGATCCAACTTTTACAAAATTAAATGATTCAAAGTGCATCGACCCATTTATTCGGTAAAATATTAAATAGTTAGCATTTACTGAGTTATAGATACCCTATTATATAATTTTAAATCAATTTTACACATTGCAGACTCGTACATGAAATTTCAATGGTTCGGCAATCATTATATTACCTAGCTTTATTACGTAACCATTTTATTTTTTCCTCCGCATTTTTGGAATTCTATATTATATGGAATGACCAATTCAACGCTTTGTCAGTAACATATATACCACGTACATCTAGTCTGCTATTATAATATAAGTTTGCATGCATTGACGTTATAAAATCCGAGAATAAATTTAATGTTGTTATTTCATCGAATAATTATTAACGGTGTAAAATAATACGATAATATATTATACGCGAGGTCCATAATAATCTTCGATGTAACAATATAATTACATGGTGTTCACTATCGGTCAATCTTCATTGAGGGCTCCGGAGACCATGGTAGGTCAGATACCACAGTTGATTGCGTGTGTATCTATATTATATATATAATACACCTAAATCCTATATTCTATTATATATATATTCGAACTAAGATGTACTTATGAATGTGTATTCGGACATTTTTATTGAAAATAATCTGTCTGACCGTAGGACAGCTATTAGTTTTTATTCGTCTAGTTAAAATAGTTATTGTACGCCATGGCAATGCTTATTAATTATTCACAATACACGCAACGGTTAGATAATACTATAATATATTATATTCGAGGTTCATGGCAATTGATATCTTCAATGTAACAATGTAAATACTCTGAAAAAATCAGGAGGCGATTTCTAAATTATGGGATTTCCGGTTAACTTGTAAACGTCCAAGGCCAATTAATTGGTGGAGTTTATATTTTAATTTAACACAATAAGTGCTCCGTTCCCGGACTCAAATGAATTATATAGGTACCACTGCCACTACTTGAATTTCAATTTCGAATGATAATGCGTATATTTTATCATCCAAAAAATATTATGACGCAGAGAGGTATATTTTCGTCGGAATATTATTCAGTCGATTATACAAGCCAATCTGGTTTTGGTTTCAAGCAACGTTGAATGGTTGGGTGTATTCATACTTCAATCTGAGCACATTTAATCGAATTTTAGGAGTATACGGTCGGTGGTACTGTGCGATGCGGTAGCTCTGAGGGTTTTCATTCATGGGTTTAAATTGTATTTTGAGGTTGGTATATCATAAAGTCTTACTATACATTATGTAGACATATAATTTATCGAGAAAATGAACTTGAAAATCATCATTGTAATTAGTCGCTCGAAGATAATAGTGATAAAATAACAACGAATAAATTCTTAATTTGTTTGACACGTCATACATATGATAATATTGTATTCGAGTAGGTACTGTTTATTTTGTTAATTTACCGATACCTTCAAATGTCGCATAAACAGTTCGACTAAGAACGTTTTTTTTTTAGAAAAAAGTGTTTGCAATGTCTTCTTGTGCACGTTATTATTATTGTTTAATTATTTAGAGATAATATTTAATTGGATAATGAAAAAAAAAAAAAAAAACAAGAAAAACAATTTCAAAGTACGATTGGAGTATAGGATTAGAAAAACATTAACACGCCCACCGTACACATTCTTCGCGCTGTTGTTATTAATATGTAAAGACATATTAACACTTTTAATACTCCGTTTAATGTCTGCGAATACGCAATTCCTGTGACAAATTTAAGTTTGAAGACGCGATCGATTGCGGTTTTACCGAATCTCTCACAACTACCAACCGTATAACTGTGCACCTTTATTATATTATAGTATGTATACGACGAAAAATCCAGGTTACTATATTCCAATACCTTAATTTGCGAATCACAACAGCTGTAAATCTTATGTATATGACTTTAATGGCCAAGGC
The DNA here is from genome assembly GCA_025469195.1 of Chaitophorus viminalis. Taxonomy (NCBI): domain Eukaryota; kingdom Metazoa; phylum Arthropoda; class Insecta; order Hemiptera; family Aphididae; genus Chaitophorus; species Chaitophorus viminalis. The sequence continues at coordinate 64,567 of JAIPRK010000232.1, read as the reverse complement.
GCGTGTAATTGGATTAAAATTTAACGTCGACACGTTTCGTCGCATTAGATCTCCCTGCAGGGAATCACCGGGCGAACCACCCAAACTCATTATTCCGGGCCGTGTACTGCATTCAGGACTCCCATCTCTCTCTCTCTCTCGCTCACTCACTCTCTCTCTCTCTCTCACTCTCTCTTACTCTCACTCTCTCTTGCTCTCTCTCACCCTCTCTCTTTCTCTTCTCTCTCTTCTCTCTTGTCTCTCTAGTTTAAAGATCACGCATGTTACACAATTTTGTAATTTACAAAATATATCTTTATGATTATAAGTTATAGCATATACACACATTTACCTATACAAAGCCACGATCGAAATACAAAGAAAAACTTTAAGAATATATTATATAATAATGATAAATAATAATATAGTAATATTATATACATAATATATATATACACTGGAACGTATCGATAAGCAAGATCCATAACATGGATATAAGTTCTCTTAAGGAATATCTTTTTCTGATTCGTAACTTTTTAGGAACAAATTTCTTTGGTGCCGTGCAGAGTATATATTATTTAGTTTTCACCTATTTAAAAAGTGTTATAATAATACTCGACAAAAAATTATACATATCAACGTATGATTTGAGTGACATTCGATTGGGTTTCTGAACTAAACCGTAAAGGCTCTGTGAATAAATAATATATATTATCACTATATAGATACGAAAACCCAGATTCGATTCGAAAATCCATTTTAGAAGCGCCGAGAGTGCCGATACGCAGACTGCCATCATCTTCCAAATTATTGCATAACTTCTAGCCTGAGATCGTAATCAAGATACATTATTCATATTTGACCAGAAGTATTTACCTATATACCTACCGGATGAATATTATAAGTAGTGGTCGAACCCGCAGCATGTAACGTGTATACGCTCGTTTGCGCTAGATGCTCTATTGCAATGGCGAGCTGTGTAATCCGCGGGCAACAACCGAACGCCTAACTACTTGCCCACCCATATACGCCTACACGTGCATAGTATGTTTTATCGTTACGAACGTCTGCCCGGAACCCTAGGCGTTTCGATGAGCTGGTGGATTAGCATTACATGTGGGTTCGTACGCGTAAGGTTGGTGGAAAATGAGCTGACGACAAAATCTCAAATTTAAGGTCTTATCTGTAGGAAAACAGGTAAGGGACGAGATCTCTCATACGTAAGACCGTGCTTATAAGTAAAAAAAAATCGGTCACGTATCACAATCACATGTGGTTAAAAAAAAAAAAAATATATATATATAACAAAAACACTAAAAAAGAAAACAATCATTGTTTTTTTTTTTTTTTTGCTTATATCCAAACGCGTGAGAGGTAACGAAAAAAAAAATGTCTTTTACGGTCTAGACAAGCGGATCGAGATAATATTGTTGCTCGGATAAACTTGATTTTTGGGTTTAGCTAAAACAGCAGCAGCAACAACAACAACAATAACAACTAACAAACTTTAAAATAAAATAAAATCTATAAATAACATATGTGTAAAACTCATTAGATATAAATAATATATAGTAAACATCCAACAAATTGAATATACATATATTCATTTTAATGAAAACAGATATTTAGGGATTTACGGTATTTTTGGTAATATTAATAATATTCATATATTATAAAAATATAATAAAAATAAAAATATATTTGATACACATTATTGTTCCTGATAATAAATAGTGTAATTATAAAATGACTCGAAAAAATCTTTGTCAATACATAATAGTCTGTTCAATTTGTATATTTTTTTTTTTCACTTTGACTATTTTATAGTATAATATAATATACTTTTTATTAAAATAACATAATTATTACATCAAAGTAAATAGAATTAAAAGCAACAGTTCACGTTTAGTGAAATATTTACCCAGCTTGACAGTTTAAGCTGTTGATAATTTCTGTTCGAAATTATACAAGGAATCGACAAAAATATATAAATAATAATGGGGTGAAGAACGGTTTTTTTTTTCGTCTATACAATATTTTAGAGCGATGTAAGTCGAAGCGATAGCGTGTTTATGGATGTCTACACTACTACATTACATAACACGCTTACATGCCGAATACGCATCTTACAAATTTGTTGATAGCAAATCATCAGGCTAGCGTTCATTAGGTTATGACTTCTAGGTGGCAACCAAGAAAATGTATACGATGATGAGTCGACTGTCTAATTAATTTATCAGCTACGCTGTTCGTACAGCAGAAAATTACGTATCATAATATATGCGCGTGAGATCGATACTGTGGATAAACTTCAAGTTTATGCGGTTTGTCTCGGTTCAAACTAAACCTGAAATTATATAAAGGGATACCGTATTGAGATCCATAATCATCTGATACATTATAAAACAAAGATGTTGCCAAATAAAATATCGTAATACTATGTATGCATGTAGGACGTAACGAAAATTTGAAATATTCTATATGGTTTAAGTTTGAAATTAATAATTTATCACGGGTAGAAGTCTAATAGGATATATGCAGTGTATTGATTTTGGAAAAATCATGTTAACAAACAAATTCTTTCACGGTTATTCACGGTTAATTTATGTAGAGCATAACTATATAACCAATGCGAAGCGTTAAGCTTTTAAGGGAATGAGGATGTTATGGACTCAAAGACACCTGTCGTCAGCCGGTGGTTTAAGACTAATTTTAGCTTTAAATAATTTTACCCCTTTCATGAACCTTACTCGGAAATCTTCGATGATCATAATACATTTTATGGAGTAATCCACTGATATATTATTTTAAATCAATATATTATAGGTAAGTGATTAACTTTGTTACTGTCAATACGAGCTATATTTTAAAACGATAATAGCGTAACTAATATAGAACCTTTTTATTTAGATCTGTTTTACTACCTTTTTTTGTTTTCCATACATTTTATGGTTGTCACTTCATTCAGTTTTCAGTTTATGTACTTATTTTAACTTAAAAATGTATTATACAATTTACATGGCTTAATCATTTATGTTCGTGGCAATAAATATTACAATACAAAACAGATATAAAAATAATTTGTGAACAAAAAAAATATGATAATATAATAATAGTAATCATAATATTATATAATATTATATTATAGAACGTGTCATTACTAGGGTTGTAAAATTTCATATAAAAAAACTAGATAACTGACTATAAGATAATATATTGAAGTCAGCCATATGTCAACAGGGAAAAATTGCATGATTGATTGTATCAAATATGTATATCCTATATATTTGTAATATATATTATATTATTATGTCATATACATATGTATAGGTATTCTTATAATCTTATCAATTGAGTTATTTTTTAAACATTTCCCTGTTAGCAAATGACCACTATAGTTGGTCTCACGAAAAGTGGCCCTCGACAGTGGCGCGCCTAGTAGCAGTATTTCTGAAATTCAGTGGTTCTTAATATTGGCCGGTAATCAGCCGGTAGCTCTACGAAACAACAGGTTGTTTGGCCGTCTGCTGTTACACCAAAACTATTTAACACCAACATATTGTACCACATTTTACATATCCCTAGTTTTTTTCTTTCCATAGAATAACAAAATAAAATACTTTTTCTGCCATGGTTACACGTTACAGTCGCCTCACGTCGAAATACAACGTCCCATATCAATAGTTGTGCTGTTGTGCATGTGGTTCCTAGACACTGTTTATATTTCGTAATCTCCGTATGCAGTGATATCGTATTCGCGCTCTTTATATTTTTTAAATATCGCCGACAAATAGTTAAATTATTTTTAAAAATGTCTTCACAGTCTGATACACATTCGCAGACAAAAAATACAATTTTCAATGTGTATAAATACTTTAAAAAATTATCGATGGATTCGTCTAATCCGGAGATAGCTACTTTTTTTAAACAGACACAAGCAAAAACTGCCGAAGCATGTGGTGTAAGTAAAAAAACCGTGAAATGTATCACCGCGGAAGGAAATAAATCTTCATCTGTATCACAGACTGCTTGTCCATCGTTCACTTCTCCACGAAAAACATATAAAAGACCAAAATTTGCAGTTGAAATTGACGGTTTTGATGCGGATATTGTAAGGAGAATCGTTCACGATTTTTACGATAAACGTGAATACCCTTCCACAACACATATTTTAGCCGAGTATCAAAAAAGAACTGAGTACAAAGGTTCTCGTACTTCATAGACTTCAATGTTCCTATGGGAATGTATTATGCAAATCCACTATCTAGTTGTTTTACATGTCTATGAACACAACATATATAATTTAAAAGTTGTTTAACAAATCCTTATTATAAATAATTTAAACTATACACTTTAAAATATTATTGAAAATGCACTACTTTTTCATTCACTGTTGAAATCGACCATAAACAGTATCTAGGTAGGGTTTTTAATCCGTAAACTTTGGTTGATAATGATAAATGATACCTTATTTATAAGTTATTCATAATCAATGTTTTCTGTGTTTTATCAATATATTATTTTTTCTAATCATCTATAAACACGTTTAAAAGAAAAAAAATATTTTTCATAATTTCATTGAAATATTTCAAGTGAAATATTTCAAATTTACAACCCTAGTTATTACTTATCAGTATATTATACTATATGCCTATTGTACTTATGAAACAAAAAAATTCTCGAAAATTTTTTTTAACATTTATTTGGATATATACAGTCTGCAATGATATTTATAATAAGCATAATATTATGTGCGTAATACAAATATATACAATGACATATAAATCTGAGGCAAGAACAGCAGTAACACTCAGATCCCGAAAGTAAATGAAAATTAAATTTTGCTTATGCCTTCGTGAATTTAAATCCAGCAATTAAGTAAACTACATATAACCATCATCAAACATAGTCAACATTAAGGTTTTTTTTTCAATTTAAATGTTGAACTCCGAGTTTGTAAAAAGAAGAACTATGCGCCGACCCTAGTGCGTTTAACAACAGTCAGTACAAAAGTTTTTCAAAGGAGTCCGTTACCCGTGTCGGCCACTGATGACGTAGTAGTACACCACTTTGTAATCCCGTAGTCTTGGGTCGTTAAGTTTAAAAGTCACAACTATGGACGTGGCTTTAAAAAATAAAAATATAGACTATCCGGTGTAGCTATACAATGAGGTAATGTATGTCATGTATTTCTGAATTTGTAGAGCTACCTGCGTATCTAAATAATATTATATTATCATATTTTGTTTATATTTTACGATTTCGGGTAGGTACTCAATGATACTATGGAAAAACAATAATTTTAAATATTTGTTTTGAAGGATCATGTAGAAATAAATAATCTTCTCGTAGCATAATGATTTATATATATATATATATATGGGTTTAGGCCTAATTAAATGAAATATTTATTTATTATTTATACATATATAAAGTTTATTTTTTCTAATTCTCGTATAACTTATACAGCTTTGAGATTTTAGCGTTTATTTGAAATTATCTATTTAATTGATCGAATGAATTTTATTATAAACCATAACCGACTAATGCATGACTAATTAAAACACAATACAATATTGGTGTTAGCAGATTTCAATAATAATAAAAAAAAAAATTAAAAATAAGAGAATCATAATCACATTTTTGAAATATTAAAAAATAATGAGCATTCATAACGTTTGAAACATTTCTGTATTTTAAATGCAAACGTTGTAAAGGAAACATTTCATCTATGAGAATACAGATGCACTTCTGACTGAATTTTCAGAAACTTGTAGTCATTACTATGTAACGCCTGGATAAAAATCCATAAATCCCTGAAGAAAATTCCATACATGATTACTTGAGTGAAAAGCATGTTTAAGCATGACAAAAATTATAGTTTAAATTTTAAAATGTAAAATAATAATAATGTTGACAAAAAGTGTTTTCTTCCGTCATTAGTCACGGTGTTCTTTTCTCATTGCAGTATAAATGTATGTTTGCCCGTACAAAACTTTTGATAAGTACGAAAACCCAAATAATTTTATTAGAATCCATTTTTGAACTAACATAGTTGATTTTCACCCGAAGTGTTCCTTTATAATAATAATAATAATAATAATTCATATTATAATACACATATATTTTAAAGTACCTAAATCAATATAGATTTATAGTATGTGAAAACTGAATAATATGCGCTATAACTCGGATAATCGACATTTTTTCAAGTGTTTATGTTCTTATGAATAATATTGTCCTTAGTACCAAAACAATTTCAAACTATATAAAAATCAATAAGTCATAAAAATATATCATTAAACGGTTTTGACATTAAATGGATAGAACAATAAAAATAAATAAATGTTTTCATAGTTATAATAAAAGTTAAAAGTACCTACATAGAATTTAATTTGTTTTTCTGCCCCAGAAACACGAACTATTTAACATTGCAGCTTAGTGTATGTATTTTTAATATAGGTATATATACTTTTATTTATTAATTTGCCTCTAAACGTGTATATATTTTGAACTATAAAAATATACATTTTATATTTTACGTTATGATAAAATTCATTAGATTTTTTAACAACATTTGTTAATGAAATTAATCGAATGAATACATTTCTATAGAAAATGGTATAATGAGCACGAAATAATTTTTCTTTGATATTCCAAACGTAATATTTCTACTGAAAAACGTTTAGCTTTTATGATTATTTTATTTCTTATGGTTATTTATAACTTGTTAATTAAATGTAAAATCGGTTTAATTTGCCGAAGTTAATCTTAATTTAAAATTAAGCTTTTTCTCTTGTTTGTTAATTGTTTTTTTTCAGTTCATGATTATCTATAAAATAATATGCCCGGAATAAGTTTTTTTTTTTTTCAAACGAACCAAAATTAATGATCCGGTAACTTTTCTAATGTGGATTCTCAATTATAACCAACATAATTTTGCTCAGTTTCGCAGGTTTTTATTCTATTGAGTTCATTTTATTTCGTATTATTAGGTATTTATTTTTTCGTCACTTTAGGCTATTAAAAACTCTCCCGGATCAACATTACGTTTACCTGAAGGAAATATGTATAATCTCTCAAACAATACTGCCTGCATGTTTATGTAAACTCTCCCAGTTCTACTTCAGTATTACCTGAAGGGTATACGTAAAGTCTCCCGAGTCTGTAATAACATCGCTTGTACACTTTATAATAAAATTGTCGAGCTACAATTAAAAAATTATAACATAAATCAATAAAATATTATAAAATAAAAATATAAAGTAATAAATCGGTAATACTTTAAAATCTCACATTTATATTTTAATATGAATATTTTTTAAGTGTTACTTCAGGATGATTTTTCGTTTCATGTCTTAATGTCTTTATAAATTATGCATAATATATATGATTATTGTAAACACTATTGTCCAATACAGATTGTATATATTCAAATAAATGATAATATCATATATAAATATTTGAACTTTAAACAAGTTAAGTATATCATTATTGTTTACTATACAAATGGGATAATTGACCACCGCTATCCCTGTATAATTGAATTCAAGAAAACAAATATATTTTCACACAATCACACGTGTACCAGTTTAGACATAATTTACTTTATACGTCATATTGATTTGTCATTTTAATTGTTATTTATGCAGAAGAGTTCAAGTTTATCTATGTGATTTAAATTATCAGAATACACCTGTATATTTTATATGTATTTATAAATATATTTTTTTATATGTATTTATAAATATATTTTTTTATATTTATTATGTTTAGAAATAAATTATTAAAGAATGATATAAACAAGGGTAAAATTGATTATGATAAATATAATATATAATATAATACTTTTAGTATGTTCACGTATGTATTATAATAATAGGTAAATGTTATATTTAATATGTTTTAAGAGCTGTGTTGAAAAACATTTATTTATTTAAATTATAGTTTATTTACCAATACTTATAGAATTATGTAAGTATCTGTATTTTTTTTTATATATAATGAGTCAATTGCATGAATATAATACAAAGAAAAATTAAACAACAGAGAATTACATATGGAGGGAGGCCCACTAGTGTGGGAATAATATGTCGGTTGATTTTGATGAAAGGTAATTATAATTAACTATCGGGATGCGAGTGATTTCGATGAGTTAATTTTATTGTGAAATTTATATAGTAATTTTTAGCTGCAAATTAATATTTCAATTTTTAATTTGTTGTGGAGACAGTTGTTTGAGATGTTAAAACCTTAGTTTCCGAAAGGAGTGTTGAAAAATTTAATTTTCATAATTTTTTTAAATTAAATAATAGATTTCTATATCCATGAACCATAACCGCACTCAAATATTTAATCTAGATATTCGTGTTTAAGTGAAACAATTAAATACCTACATATTCAACGTGCTCCTTTGAAATAGCTTATATTAGTTATTTTTTCAACAAAATATTTTCACGCGTATTTATTTCATTAAATTACATATCGATACCAATTTGTTTGTTTTTATTCCACTTTTTTATTTTTCATTTCATTAACTTTCTACGTATTTTAACGGTTACTGAAAATTAAACAATTTTTTCGTATTTAAATAAATATTAATTATTTAACAGTTAAAATCAAGCTATCACGTCAAATTTTATATTCCACTGATGAGTCCAATTAAATTGTTGTAAATTCAAACATATTTCGGAATATTTCTAAACGCAATTTATCTTCATCATCATCATCTTCACCGACAAAATCTATGGTGTTAAAACAGCGAGTGTTTTTCCCGCCAAATCACTATACTTCTCTCTCTGAGGACACTGAATTTCATCGGGAAGTTAAAATCCCTCCTCAATCACAACTTCATCTTAAGACCAGTGTAACACGTCACTAATCTTCATGGAATTCTCTCAAAGTAACTCATTTTTGTATTACACCTCCTTTTTATTTAAATAAAATTTACCTGCACTCTCAGAGAAGCATAAAATGGTCTTGTAAATTCATTGAGGATATATTTTTAAAGCATTATTATAAATATTTTATGTCTATACCTTTTCCATAAATTAAAATTATTAATAGCACAGTAATTTTTAATTTCTCTTATATTCTAAATAACCATACATAAAAAATGTTAATATGAATACTTTGTGAAAATGTCTAGTATTTGCGGTTTTATGTTTTTGAGTAGGAGCATTTAAAAAAAATTATTTTGTCAAAAAGTGGTTTTGCGTAAAAATTTCCGTTTTTCCGTATTTTTTTTTTTATAGTTTTTCCCGACTCTTTTGAAAATTACTAAAAATATTTAACTTTTGACTTGCTCAAGTACCAACTAGATTCATTTTCCTTTCGATATATTATATACGGAAATCGAAATATTTTTACCGCTCCAAAACGTGATGAAAGACACAAAAAAAAATAAATAAATAAATATAAAAATAAAAAAAAAATTACATCATTATAAAATCAAACCATTGATAACTCCGTTTAGAAACTAAAAAAATATTAATCTCATTACTTATTTAGTCTACTTTAAATACATTTCTCTCGGCCAATTCTATCTTCTATTTCTCAATTTCATTGCAATAATAGAACATTATTTTATATTATAATAAATAGATAAGAATAATATGTTATTATATTTTCTCTATGATCTCTATTCTATATTATCACTATTATTATTTAAAACTGCAGTTATTTTCAGTTTGTTATACTATGCAATAATGTACAATGTCTAATTTTGTATAATTGTCATAATTAATAAACCTTTTTATGTCAGCAAATTTAATTAAAATCAGCAATTTTTGAGCTATCATATGTTTACTGAATACTCTTACATTAAAATAAATAAGAAAATATCATGCTTAAAATATAATATTGATCATGACAAAACCAAAATATAGATAACTATTTATAAAATTCTTATTTTTATCTCCTTAAATGACAAAAACATTGATTAACACACACAAAAAAAAGTATAAAAACTTCATTAAAATTGTCTCCAATGTCATGTTTTTTACGTTATCAAGATATTTGATTTAATTCAGTTATTTATTAAATATTTTAAAAATACTATTTCAATTTAATTAAATAAAATATTAAACACTGATGTGGCATAACATATAAGATATAGACGAGGAAAAAAATAATAAATATCTAAATATTTTAATAGTTTTAAATAACTTTAATAATATAATATACACTTTTAACACACTTTAATCAATTAACTGCAAATTATTATAGGAGTCGTAAAAAAAGAAATATTGTTGATGTGCTATGAGATTTTGTAAGCGGAAACTGGTTTACATAATTTTATTATATACTTTCTCTTTATAAGCAAAAATTAAAAAAAAAAATACAAAATAGTTGTACTTGATGAAATAGAAAATTTAGACCTCGATTTATTGCATGATACTAAATAAACATGCAGATTTATTCAGAGTTAACACTTAAAAGATATTGCGATTGTATAATAATGTGTTTTTTAATAATTCAAAAAATATTTGTAAGCTACTGAAAAAAGGTGAAAGAATTTTTTGCTACATTTCTGTGAACTGAAAATTAAACTCTAATTGCAGTTAAAAAATATACTCTTCCTTCAAATTTCTTGATATTATTATGTAAAATGTTGTAAAAACAAAAAAAAAAATATATTCATCGTAAGTCATTAACCAATAATTGTAACAAACTATTACGCATTAACTCGAAATATTCTCAGAATTTCAAAATTTTTCCTTTTTGTAATAATAGTTTTGAATTAAATATAAACACAAATCAGTTTTCTGTGCTCATACGAAAGATTCGATAGAAAACCTTATAAAACACTTATATATTTACGAATAATTTGATACAGTCTATACAATTTTAATATAATGAATAAGAAAAACAATGTTAAGCTGGCACTACAAATCATTCTAAAAACATTTCAACACACTCAACTCTGACTTGTTGGATAATGTTGGACAATTATTGGAATTTGTTGGAAAAATATAAAAAGTTATAAAACTAATAAATTATTGGTGACTATCTTCCCAGATATACATGATCAACATAACAAATAGTTATAAAACGAATCTACTAATATTCATACAGATACGTTAGATGTTGTTGGAAAATGTTGGTTAAATATTTAAAATTAACAGTTATTTTGTTATAGAAGTTTTTTTGATAATGATTTTTAAATATTTCATTGATAACTCTACATGAAAAACGTTTGATTTTTTCTCTTTTTTAATATTTATGTCAATTACAAAATTTACAAACAACACAATCAGAAAATGTTTTTTTAAGTCATTGGTTTATAAACATACGTGGAAATTTAATTTCGTTTCTCCTTAAAAATATACGTAGATAAATTTTCATGGATCATCTGAATAATTTACGTTTTTAAATCTTTACCATTTTATACACTTTTCAAGATAAGAATCATTTACTGAAAGTGTTATATACTTTAATAAAAACATTAAAAGCAATTACGAGTTCAGAAAATAAGAAGGGTATAAAATTTGATAATAATATGATTACTAAACTAGTTGACTAAAATGATTCAAATTAACATAATTTAATCCTAAGCTTATGGAATATGATAATATGGAAGTAAAAATAATAATTAACAGAAGATTAGTCTAGATTTTTGAACAATTTTATAATTTTTAGTAAAAAATAAGACCAAACTGGAACAAGATAAGAAAAAGTAATCATATTACCCAATTAAGATTAAAATTTGAAATATTTTAATATTAAAATATATATAAAAATAATTATGTAGAAATATATTAGGAACAATAGGAACTACCGAAGGATGATACTATTCATGGTGTGTCACATGGTAATAGAAAAAAATATTAAAAGCTGTTCCGCGAGTAAGATAATTTATACTTGAAAAAAGGTTAAAACAAATCTTTGGCATTTAAAAACGCTGTTTTTGAAGAAAAATAAGAACTTAGTCATGTATAATAAAAAATATAGAACTTTACCTCCGGAGTGTATTTTAAATTCGAACAATGTGAGTTTGAATTAATTAATTAAATGGTACCTACTTGATGGTCCGTTTTTGTTCAAGTTTGTAACAAACAATGTCAGTTGAATAAGAGTGCATGAAAAAAATATGAAAATATAAAGTATCACAATAACATATTTATAATATATAAATTATATCGATCTGCAATTAGTATCTACATATAATACAAAAACTTGAATAGTTTTAGAATTAGAAACAAAAAATCATCGGAATTCATGGGGAAAAATATATTTTACATAAAAAAGCATATTTTAGGGGTTAGAAAATATTTAACATGTTAGAGAATACTCGAGGATATTTTTGTAATATCGGCAAATAATGAACATAAGTATTTCACGTACACCAGCACTTTGATAAATACAATGTTTACTAAATGATTTATTTCTGGATTTTAATAAAAAAATAAAATCCAGGTATTCCTTACCGATTGCAATAGCATGTCGGTTATGGAAACACATAGAACAACATATAGTTATTAATTGTCATTGTAAAATTAATTAAGTTTAATATATTTAAAACCAAATTAATGAAAAAAAAAATTGTACTGAATTTTTTTTTTAATATTAAAGAATATTTTGCATATTTAAAGACATAACACATTATATATTTGGTATTTTAAAAGAATATTGAGATAATATATTGCCCAATTCATGCGATATAAAAACATCATAATTTAAGGGTTTTAAGAGAATATAAATCCGACCTCTAGTTATAACTATTGAGAAGATTATGATATATTTAAAATAAAGGAACTTAATTGATAAATATCTGAGAACGGGCTATAAAAGGAGTGCTTAAGATGCAAATAAATTGCAACGTATTGAATATCAATGGATACATAGAAACAATAATATATCGAAACACAAGTGTTTCTTGGATGAAGGAACATAACAGATCTGTAATATGGGGAGCCGGAATTTTGCGGAACTATTGCGAACAGAGGGACCTGAAATTCCGATGGTTGGCGAATAATCGTTGGGGTTATAATATTATCATATTATACGTATATTACGTGTGTAATAGGATGCGGCACGACGCGAAATTTCCGAGCAAAAAGCGAAGCGAGTGAAAAAATGCGTGACAGGACTGCGAGGAATCGAGCGAGTGCGTCTTCAGCGTGATGGTCGGTGCGATAGGGGGACAAAAAAAGAACGCATGAATTTCGAAAAGAAACCGTAAGTAAGTAGGTAGATAGGTAGGTACATAATAATTATGCAACAATATACATATTATAATATTATTATATCGTCCGCACAGCGACAACGCAGCCGTCGTAGTGCATAAAACATCCTATCGGTTTGTCGCGCGCGTATAACAACGTACCTATATTATTATAATATAACATTGTACGAAATAATACAACCGTAATGGAAAGAGCAATATATTCATTCGTAAATGAGAAGAAAAAAAAAATAGTAAGATCAAAAATGTCGGTCAGGTGATCGGTGCGCGGGGGGGGGGCTCTCTATGACGTTATTTTATTACGCTATACTGACCTACACGGCGACGAGTCTATATTATGATCTCGCGCGGCAACCGGTTTCCCCTTGAATAAACTATAATATTTTACATTATACCTACCGTAACGTGTACAACCATATGCGTGGTTACATAGTGCGTGCGTGTAGATACTATATAATATACATATTATGTATTATGCGCGCCTATAGGTGTGATTGCATATATTATAAAAGCACGGAGAAGACGTCATCGTCATACGCGCGTATACGATAAACGGTCGTAGGTATACGGTGGACGTATTTTTTTTTTCTCTTTAATCTTTATTACAATATAAATATAAGTGTCCCGCGGGTGTCCTGAGGGGGGAGGGGTGTGTGGGACCGCCTCCACCGATCACTTTCACCGTCCGGTATACGTTTCGTTTGGTTTGGACTTTTATTTTTTATTTTTTCAAAACTCCGCACCGTCTCCTGCACACTTCACGACGTTGTTGTATTTTATCGAACGCGCGTCCGTCCGTCTCTCTGGGTCTCAACGGAATCGCACCGAACGAACGTAAGTACTTCTGAACGCCAGCATTTAATATTCAAATCCTATTTAATATTAATAAATTTAATTCAAAGCGTTCAATATAACTTATTGCATTTTAATGATTAAAGACGATTTCTGTGTAAGGTTATGTTACATAAGTATTTTGTCGCCGGTGTACGACTCACTAACATTCAAATTCGTAAAAAATGTCGGGTTAATATATAAATAAATTGCTGATTTACTATGCACCTACAACATAATAGAAATGTATTACCGATTATTGTGAATATTAATGAAATATTATATACATGAGGACTGACAAATTATTTTCTTGGGTTGTCATTTATTATCTACGTAAGTGTCAACAATAAAATTAGAATTTTGACAGAAGCATTTTTACTGGTCCAAAACTAAAAGCTTGTTTTCTTCATTATTTTTTTAATACATTTAAAGTAACATGATCACACAAAAAAATTTCATATCAAAATGTCCATTGCATATTTTCAAGTAAGGGAAAACTAAATAACTATAGAACATCAAAATGAGTTTCGATTTTAATAAAAACGAAAATTTACTGTCAATAATCAGTGACTCATTCTTTATCATCAATCTCAATTTTGCATCTCATAACACATTTACTATTAATACGCATTTTTCGTAGATTGTTTATACATATAGCACAAATAATAAAAAAAAGATTTAAGTTGACTACCTACAACCCAACATGGTAATTTGTTTGAAATTACTAAAATTTGATTTAACACATAACAGTTTCATAGGAATATTATCTGAATTATTTTAAATTACTTAATTTATTTTACGACCATTTGTTATTTTATTGACTAATTCTAGATTATAAGTTTTTCACATAACATATTATTTTTTCTACCGAATATTATATCATATTATTCCTTATATTTATTTGACACGCCTAACACCATCAAGACATTATTGCGATAACTTTTTATTATTCAACACTTAAAATTTATTATAATTTAAAATTTATAAATATTTTTAGTTGATAATTTTTTAATCATCTACTGGAATATACAAAATTTGTAATATCTTGGATGTATTTACTCGGTTGTTCGTTTAAATTTGTAATTTTTATTAAAAAAAAAAAAAGCGCGTTGGGTTTTCATTGTGTTATTAACATTACTATAGAATGTAGATTATACTTTATACTAAACAGTTTATACAGATTGTTTCGTGTTTTTTTTCCCAAATATTATTCCTTTTGAATTGACTCATTTATAAAATTGAATAAACAACAAAAAATATAATATAAAATTATAATTATTTTTCTTTTTGTAGAGGAATCTTAATGATAATATGAGAATAAAAATATATTAGTGTATGTCCTAAAGATATAAAAATGTAAAACATCAAACAACAAATATTACTTGCCTCGTATCATTTATAAATAAGAAAAAAAAATGTAATTTTCATCATTTTATTCATTTGTAGTTATTATTTTTAAATTATATTATTTTTTTAAATATTACTAATTCTGAACAAGTAACTCATATTCAGTGATATGTTAGGTTATTAACGTCTTAACTAACGGGTTTAAAGTATTTCTTTGTTTTATTTTGTAATTTTAGATTTCTAATAGCTGAGAATGAAAATCCCTGACATAAATATTCTATACAAAAGTAAAAAAGTCATTAAAATGTTAATAACATTATCTGATTCAGCCAATCGATAAAGTTTTAACAAAATACAATACTTAATTTAAAAATTTATTGTTGATTTTTACCAAGTAATTTTACACTTATTTGCTTTTTAAAGACAAATTTCAATTTTATTACATGTATAAATACTAAACATAAAGTCTAATTTATCCTTGTAAACTTCAATAATTAAACATACAAGTTTGAAAATATTAGTACATCGTACACAATACATAAGATTTTATGATCTTAGAAACAAAAGAAATATGTGACTATAAACTTTTAAGGTATTTCAAATTTCCTCTAAGGAAAATCAAACAAAAACATAAGCAACGTAGTTTCCTTAACGAAGAAATAAATATGATGATCTCACAAGAATGATGTAGGAAAAAATATTTAAATTATTCATAAATTAGTAATCACAACACATACACTATATTACATAAAAATTACAATGCGTCAAGGAGATATGGACGCATAAAAGATTATTCGTTTCATATTAATAAATTTTCTTAGTTTATTCATATTGTATAGTATTAATTTAGATACTAATTTATTTCCCAATTTCAGTGTTTAACATATTATTTTTATTACGGCATTGTGGATCAATTTTTTTTCGTTGAAATACTGTTTTACAATATGAGTGAAAACATTCAACTGTTTCGTTTGGTTATATTTTCAATGTATGTTCGTGTAAATATTATCATTTCACATGCCATAATAATAACAAATATAATAATGAATTTACCTGTTATGTTATTGTTACTATTAAAATGTGTAAGACACAAAAACAATATTGTCGTTACGAATATTTCATTTTAAAAGAGGAAGAATATGCATTATATTCATAAAAGCTGATGAATGCTCGACTAGAACATTATAAATTTAAAACTTTTCACTCTAGCCCAGCTCTATTTTTAATACTATATACACTGTGTATACATATAGGTCCTAAAGTATCATAAATACTAAATGTTCATCATATATTAATGTGCCTTCTAACATAATTGTACTATAAATCATTTACTCACCGATATTAACCAATTATTTTTAGTTTTTACAATGTTGTACGTATGAATTCATACCTGTTAACAAATCAAAAAAAAATATATTAAAAAAACATTCATTGGTATCGACTATCAATTATATTATATTAGCATACATGTTAATAAACATAAATTATTTAAAAGTAATAAAGTATAAAATGAATGAAAAGGCAATTTTACGAGGAAATTATACTATAAAAATATACAGTAGGTATCCTAATAATGTGTACTATACGATAATATTAGGGTATATTATGTAAGTCTACATTTAGGTATTTTTTAATAAATTTTCATAATCCACAGACGAGAACTATGTCATTATTCTCTAATAATTATATTATTTTTATACACACCTAGTGAAATTTATATTTAATGATGGCCTATTGATCAATTTAAATATTATAATTGATACGGTACATCCTGATGTAATATCAGACATTAGATATCAGACGGATCTGGAGATACAACACTAACATAATTTAAGGCATTTTCTTACCTATTGTCTATAATCTAGACAACACAATATTAAAACAAAATATTTATTTTCATTTTATCCTATAATGTTAAATAATAAATAAAAATAAATAAATAATAATAAAATTATGTTAATTTATTGGGAAGCAAGTTGCCATAACTCATGATCTGGTATGAATTTTTGAGTAGAGTAAAATGTATTATTTAAGTCATGACTTATCTTTTAGTGATTAAAAAAAAAAAAAATTGAAAAATGTTAACATTTTTTTTTCTTGATATAATTATAATATTATTTTTGTAAAATAGCTTTACTGAAATTTGAAAAAAAAAATATGGAAAAGAATTATTCTATACTAATATGTTATGCTATCTTCTATTGATTGATTATCATCATTTACTGTTACTGACCGATTAATGATTATTATATGTAAATAATTAAATATAGATATATCCGATACAACAAGGGGAACTTTGAGTTCACAATAATGTGAAACTGTCTTTTATAGTTTCAAATTGTATAACATTATGGTTTCATTGTTATTTATAAACATTATCTATTATAAATATATTTTTATATTATAATATTTTAAAGTAAAATAGAACACGTGCATAGAATTTAATAATTTGGTAAAGAAGTTATTTGAAAGTTAATACTTATTACATTTTTAAAAATTATATAAGCTAAAGAAAACTAAACGTTCCATAGAACTTGGCAGGATATTTGAATTCAATATTTAGCACTTTCCAATAATTCCTTTAACAAATTACTTGTAAAATCGTGGAGTATAAATTTCAATTTTTTTAGACTTTATTATATTTGGAACAAAATAGTATTTACAATAATATTTTTTCCCTTTTTGATTTTGGATTCTAAACTATAGTAAAAATATCATACAGGATAAAATTTTGATAAAAAGTGGGATACCGATGTTACCAATTTTATCTACTAATTCGTTGAACTTACAATTAAATATGAAAACATAATTTTACTTAAATGTAAACTTTCTACAGCAAGGAAATTAATTTAAATTTAAACAAGAAATTAATTAAGAATAATCCCTAAATTTATTTACATCGTATTAAGAATTCAGTATACTATTGACTAGTTGATATTTTTTCACTTCACCATACAAGGTATAATTAATAAATATAATTTTTTCTTAAACCATTATTTATTTATTTTTTTTTTAGTTAAATTTCTTATATTATTTTAGAAAACAATTTGAGAAATTAATTGTATTCATAAGCATTAAGGTTTTTGAAGAAATTATGTTGAATATTTGATGATTTTACAGAATTACTTAGAAGACAACCTTGAGAGTAGATAAGGTGAAGCTGAATAAGAATCAAACGTTTACACAGTACTCGTATATATCATGTTATTTATATATACATGGGTACATTTTCTTTCATCGAAACATTTATAGAAAGTCGTAAATTTACGGTTACTCAAAAGTGTAACCATTAACTTAAAACCTATTTATTTTTTTCTCTGCAGTGATTGTAAATAATAGAATCTATTTGATCACTAAATTTTGTCAACGTCAACTGTTTTTGATTTGGAATTTCAAATACATTTTTCTTCCATCAATGAATATATGAATAGCTACAACTACGCATACTTATGTATCAAATTGTAAAACGCAAAATGCACTTTGAACCAATATATTAGAGGTTTTTAAAAAGGCAATTTTTCCATAAAACCATCACTTAAAATAAATGTTGAACACATCATATCTCCCTAACACATAACATTTATCATGTCCAGCAAATAGTATAAAATAATAAGTAGTAAATATACAATAATACACAGAGAACTAAGAATTTGCTATACAAAATTATTATTAATTTCACTTGGTACAATGTAAAATGATAAATAATTGCTCGGTCGTCGATTAAACGAAAAAAAAAATGTATGATAAATTTGTACGTAATTCTTGTAGAAAAATAGTAATAATAATAGCCAATAATTACGCAGTGAAACGTTGCTTTTCTTAAAATTATAATTTTGTCTAATTACCGTACTGTCAAATCTGTTCATGTGTAATGAAAGAACTCCTATGTAGACTTTTATATTATGTATGCATGATGTATAAATATTATTTACATTTTTAGTAAATATTACACAGATTACTTGGCGTTAGCCGTAATGGTTTCTAAACACAGTTTGTTCTATTATCGAATATCTAATAAATTATTGGTTTGCATAGTTTTAATAATTCTACCATACAATATAATAATTATAATGTTTCACATGACTACAATAGTAAATTTTTCAAATAAGTATATATTATGTTCAACATGCATATAGTCAAATAAACTGCATGGATACAAAATATACCTATATAATTATTTCCGTGTATAATGTTTCTCGTCGTAAATACGAATGTGGAGAATATTTTAGGATTTTAGAACAAAATTACAAATAGGACTAATAAACAAACATATCATAAGAATTTCGTGTTATTTTCGATAATACACCAGCGAAATTAATAATAGGTTTACAGCTTCATTTGGTATATTATTATATTCAAACATAAAAAATTATGCAAAACAAAGAATAATAAAGAAAAAAAAGTTGCTGTTTAAGAAAATCGAAGCATTTTTACTGCCCCGAAACGTGATGACACAAAAAAAAAAAAAATTAAAAAATAATAAAAATGTAATAAATAACAATTTTAAAACGCATATATTTAAAAAAAAAAAAAATTATCAATTAGAAAATTAATAAATAAGTCCTATTTGAGCAAAACTATGCAAGGAATTATTTTCTGATTATGACAATTTGTCTTCTTAATTTAAGGCAGGCACCTAACTCAAAACTTATATTTCATCCAAAATCTGAATTTGACCTTTTATTTTATTAATTTATCAAAATAAAATGTGTATATATATATAATTTAACAGTAAAAAAATCTTACAAAAATGATGTAGGTACCTACTTAAAATATTTGATTTTATAATATAATATTAATAAATATAGAGAAATAAGCATAAGAACCAACTATATTTATGAATTTTGATTTTGGCTTTTAACAACTATTTATTTACATAATATATACCTACTTGTGGAATGTAAATATTTTTTTAAAGTGTTTAACTCAATTATCTTACAGTCTGTATATTTTACATAAAATTATCAATTGAAACTTCCAACATTTGAATTTTACCATTATATTTGAACTTCTATTGGAGTCCTTTAATTTTTACAACAATGGGCCGATCGAATATGGTTATTCTTGTAGTTAATGCGAGGCTTAATATACACCTAAACCCCAAAAATATAATATTATATGAATCATTATTTTGTACGTATGCGATCTTATTAGGTAACTGCTATAAATACTGTTCGGATTTAAATGTCAGGTATAAAAGATAAATATGATACATAAGAGTTTATTTTATATTCCTTAAAAGGATCAACATTGTTTTCAATTTGTGTAATTAATTATAATATATTAAAGTATTAAACAGTTTATAATAATGTTCAATGAATTATATCATCATGATCGTTTAACAACAGTTTGATTGTCTAATAATAATAGTAGATATTTAAACACTGGATGAATTTCGACACGATTATTCTAACGCGTTATATATTAAGTAGTATATTACTATCTAAATCCAAAGGAATTCTATTGTTTGTAAAATATTTTCTAAAAGAATGTTGGTACTTATATATTTGTTTTACTAAGTATGGGTGCAGAGTATAGATTAAGATACAGTAAAAAATAATTAAACTCGACAATATATACAGATGACTTCGTCGACTGTAAAATCTGATAAGTATTTTTTCTTCGTTGTATTGATTTACAAAATAATAATAATAATAATAATCTGCCTAAAAAAATGTATCAAACATAATGAAAAAAAAATATTTTAATAATTTGATAGTATGATTCTACTTCACAATGTATTTTATACATAAGTAATACTATTATGTTTTTTGAAAGAGTTATTACACGAAAAAAACAATATGAAAATAATTACTATAATAGGTTTATAAAAACATTAAAATATATAATTGGGGTTTTTAAAAATCGGAAACTTTTCTATAACGTTCAAATTTTCATTTATTTCCCACTTTTGTTTCATATTATTATTAACGAACGGAAATAATAAATTTTCCGTCGGAAAATATAAAAACCATGTCATCAGTAGCACACACGAGTATGCGTTTGAACTTCATCAAAACCATGGTTGGTAGGAACTCGAAATACTTAACTATTTTTTAAACATAGATATGT
Source organism: Chaitophorus viminalis (assembly GCA_025469195.1). NCBI lineage: Eukaryota > Metazoa > Arthropoda > Insecta > Hemiptera > Aphididae > Chaitophorus > Chaitophorus viminalis. The sequence continues at coordinate 43,152 of JAIPRK010000232.1, read as the reverse complement.
ATCAACGTTACACGCACAGTGCTCTAATTATTATTATCGTAGCCTACAGTGTTCTTTTAATGAAATGTGTGGCTTATTAAAGCACAGCTGGACTCGCGATACTCGGTGACGTGAGAACCCCATGCATTATTAAAATTTGAAAAACTCAACAAACACAATTGAATTATCTTTAAATATTCATCGGCTAGCATAAGCAAAAACAAATATAAGTTTTCAAAAAAGCAAAGCTCGGGGCACACGGTGTGCGGATTTGTAATTTCGTCATCTGGCACTATATAGACATTTCGCTATTACAGCCACGTTTTCGAGACGTTAAAAATTATTATTTATAGTATTATACATGACCAAAAATTAAGGATATTTAATCATCTATTTGCATTACTATGCGTTTGATTGTACGTCACTTCTGCAGTACGTATTACCTAAAGTACTTATACAATTTCTAAATATTTACAAATTAATTCGAGTCAGTTAGATTGATTTTTGATATATTAAAGAAACAGTGTGACGTATAAAAGCTTTAAAGAACAATAGTATATATATATATTATAATTACATAATATCTATAGGCAAATCAATATTATATAATTCTCTAATGAAAAACTGATAATATTTAAAGAACACAATAGCATTACGTTATCAGCTTGTGTACATTATAAATTATAATGCACCTTATTATAACTATTTACAATTCGATCGTTGTATCCAATACGTGTACAACGTACATAAGTTATAAGTTATAACATACACGCTGTTATATTGATTCTTAGAAATGTGTAACTATTTTATTGATAAATATACTCGTATAATCTAGAGTTTATTTATATAATAATAATGTTCATAAAAAAAAAAATCTATTTTACTCTGGAAATTTTAATTTGTATAAGTAAATTTACATATCACATTAGTTATATATCATAATAATATATATTAGTATATATTCATGGCTACAGAACCGGCTATATTGGTAATGGGCCATAATGGGAAACTATATTATATTATTTCTGGGGCAATAATGTCTTTGAATTTTGTTGACTCAATGCATGGCATTAATACAGCACACGTCGTTTTCTCATGAGCGTCTGTAATAATAATGATCTGCTTAGATTCACCATGCGAAATATACAATCGCATGATAAAATAAATGTACAAATAGAACTGCACACACGTTAAATATTGCACACTAAATTGAATTCGGCATGAAAATCTAATATTTACTTACTAATAGGTTAATGTGGGTGACGATGAACTTCAAAATCCATTCAAACGTCTGTATATTACGTAGTTTTTGTAGTTAGTTAAATTCCTTATATAACGTATTATTAGCTTTCATTACCCGGCGTTTCTCGGGGTATAATTTGTCAGTACTATGATTATATGAATGCAAATCACATCAGGTTAAAATTTATAATTAATCAAGATACGCTGTAGCATAGTAGTGTCTTTTTACATAATAATATTCTACACTTTTAACCAAATTTCATATTCATAGCTTCAGCGGTTTGGGCTAGCCCATTTTTAACCCTTTTGGGCCCTTTAGGAGTTGAATCTGGGATAGTTGAATCTATTATTAATGGTTGTCACTACACAACATGATATTTCGGACCAAATTTTATACTCAAAGTTTTAACAGATTCGTCTACGTAATTTATTTTTTATTTTTAACTCTTTCATCACTTTTAAATTTCTCAGGGCTTGAATACTGGAAAAACTCTTTCTTGAGTGAGTTTCTATACCAGGGATTGGCAAGTAATTTCTATTGGAGTCCTAAAGATTAAATTAATAAATAAATGAGGTCCACTAAAAAATTAAACAGTCTGGAATAGCTCCAACCCTTTCAGGAAATACAAAACAATATAATTCTGTCCGCTCGTTCATACACTTCCTATTTTCGATGTCAATTTTGTGTTTTTTATTCAACCTATTGAACGAATAATAAGAATTATAAAACGAAAAACACACTATATCCCCAGGCAAATGTACACGTACGTTATCGTTAACTAACTTGTTATTTAGAAAATACGGATTACAGACAAATAATATAACTATTTCAATGGATAGCAACGATAAGCAATAAATTAAATTTTCGCCATCGATGTATTTGATATTTGGTATTGTCGCGACTCAGCCATCGGCCGATAACATCGTAATAAAACTGATTATTACCTATCCGATAAAATATTTGCAATGATCTATGATATAACTATAATCTGAGTATGATAAATAAAATAAAATAAATATTCTCTATTAATAATAATACTATGACAGTAAATAACATGGTGAAGTACAGTTGACAAGGTCCAGAGTTTTGCCTTTCGCGATCCGGACCCGGACGGCAGTCCGCCAGTTGCCGACCGCTCTATACCATAAATCAAAATTACCAACCAAATTTCATACACATACATACATTCAGAGATTCCTGGTAGATATATTTTTCCATTTTAACCCCGTTTACCCCTTATGACTCCCAATGAGGTCGAATTTTGAAAAAATCCTTGTTAGTGGTATCTATTTTTAACCAGAAAGATTCATTCGATTTATACAAATTTTAATTTATTTGAAAATTTCATTAGGAGGTCTTTTTTGTAATTTTCAATAGTTTTAATTAGGAAAAATATAAATAACTTAGAAAAATAGAGTGAAATTGTTAAAAATTAGACTACGATATAAGTTATTTGATTGTTTTTTAGTTGTAGTACAGCGCGACTCGAAACATTTTCTGGGTACTTTGTAATCGATTATCATAAAATCAACAAAAAATATTGTATTATATTGATAACCAGTTAGTGAAACAAATTATACATGCTACCTTAAACTCAAACTGCAATCAACCCTTAGAAATGTGATTTTATAAAAATCCTTTTTTAGTGCTTGCCTGCGTTGTACAAAGAATCAATGGGTAAAATTTTAAGTCTCTAGACCAAATGTTTAAGGCTGGGCTGATACATCAGTTTATCCTTTTATATTATATGGGTGAGATTATATGCACACTCCGGTGATCAAATAACACTATGAATTATGAGGATAATACTATTGTATAGCATCGTGACTACAAGCACAAGATGCTCTCGATTACTTATATTAGTACCTATGGCTGAATAATAATGATTTGTATAGACAAAATAAAATATAACTGAATAAATAAATCGACCAGGTTAAACATAAATAAATATAAATGCACTAGAAAAATTAATAAATTATAATAATTAGAAGGGATGATTAAATTAGTTTAAAATATTATTTTGCATTATTCATAAACCAATTTTCTTATTGTGATACCAAAACTAAATTAAATGTGAATTTTTTTTTAAATATAATGATAATTTTAAAGAATAACTTATATGAGTTAAATAAATTAAAAATAATATAATCAATAATAAAGTGGTATCACACTAAATAAGAGGATAATAATAAATGTAATAAATGTAATAAATGTAATATAATTTAATAAATATGTCGCAAAAATATTATAGTACATGAATCAATGTTAATTTAGTAAGTATCAACTACATTATATGGTAATGAATTAGAAATTAAAATATATGGATACTGGGGTATTCGATGTGGCCATCTAATCGCAAACTTATTTCAGTATAAAGTCACTTTTTTATTTTTTATTATTTCAATCACCTAAAGCTAATGTTTATTATCTGATATATTATCAATTGTAATGATAATGATTTGCAATTTTACAATAGTTTTGTTTTTAATCATAATCACGAATAAATAGTAAAATATATGAAGCGTTCCTGGTACCTACCTATATAGCAAATGTTATGATTTTAAAATTTATGGCGATGTCAGTATATATTAATGTACATATTTGAAAATTGGAAAAAATTATAAATACAACATTAAAATATAATATAATATAATACCTATATATATAGAAGTCATCTATAGGTAGTACTTATATAATATATACAATTATATTGAGTAGTATGAAATTGAGAAATTCGTTGTCAACGAGGTAAACAGGTAACACAAAAAAAATGTAATAAAGTCTATGAACGAATTTTCAAATTAGGCAGCGTCCATGATAATCGTCATTTTATTATGAATTAGGTTAGGTTAAAAGTTTGAACACGTGATAATAATGTATGATAAATTAAATAATTTCTTTTTTTAATAATCATTATTTTTAATACCATTAACTGATTATATAATATGATTTATATTGGGCATACAAATATTGAAATGTATTACATTTGTATTTCATTTTAAATAATATCCAAATTATGTATATTATACGCATTTTCAAGAAAACGACTCCACACCAAAATGTATAAGACCAATAACGTTTTTGTATTCAATTTTACAGTTTGTGAAAAATATAATCGAGTATTCTATAAACAATTCAGATAGTCCTATGCTCTAAAAGAATGTTCTGTTCTTAAGTATCGATTAGATGTTGCATATTTCCTTATATTAAAAGAAAACACATTTGGATAAAAATAACATTTTTTGACAGAAGATTAACGGGTACTTAATGAAAAATGAATATAGGTAGTATTCATGATGTATTATGTTTGGCCATTTACACAAGAAGACAAATTCAACTATACAAATTACAATACCTATATCATACATACTATATAATTGTTTATTATAAAATAATAATTATGATGTCGAATATAACTTGTCGATTATCTTATATTTAAGTACAAATATACATTATAATTTATATGCAATTACAATTAACACGAACATACATTAAAACTACTTTTAGCGAAGAAAAAATTTCAAGTGGAGGAATAATGCAATTGTACTATAAGTAATATAGTATAAAGTATGTTGAGTTTCGTTGTGATTGTACAAAACACGTAAACAATCATAAAGTTTTTTTTTTCTCAACCGAGGGTAAAAAGTAAGTTTTAATACAAAGTTGCTTTTTTCAACGGTTTGTTTGCATACCGAAAACATGTAAACAATTTATCGCACGCCTAAAGTTTCGAGGACATCATTTGCTTTACGCGAAGAAATCCCGTTTTCAAGCAGTATGTGTAGTAAAAAATAACATTTTTACATAAAATTAGGGAAAACTTAAAAGTTGTATCTTGGAAGTTGTAATACAGTAAAACTTATTTCATATAATCAGATAGTCTTTAATCTTTCATTTTTATTTAACATATTCAATTTATTGATGAAAACAAATATTTAGTTATGTGATCACGAGCAAAAAAATTGCTTACACAATTATAATATTATGCATGTAAATATTACCTCATGTAAATTATATTATGAAAATATTACACAGCTCGAACGGAGTCCATACGAATAATCAAAATATGAAAATCATGTTTATACTACGATGTCATTATTTGTAATAAAAAAAATTATAAATCCACTTGAGTCCTCGTTCGTTATGTCGAAAGTTTATTGGAGCATTCATTCAATGAATAGTAAACCTTATTAAACACTATAGTGACTACTGATTAATCTTATTTTTTTACACCGTATCCCGTATTTAACATTTAAAAGTGGTCGTAAACAAGAACTCAGCGTCCGTCGTAAAAACCATTGTCACAGTTCCCATAATAATAATAATAATAATAATAATAATAATAATAATAATAATAATAATAATAATAATAATAATAATAATAATAATAATAATAATAATAATAATAATAAAAATAATAATATTTTAATACCATATTGATTTTAGGATATACAGATACCCCAGCCAAATTTTATAATTGGTAACATTTAAGTAAACGCAACTACTATACATCGCTGTATCATTTGCATTTAACTCTATGAAAATAGGTTTTCATGACCCCTAAAACGTATTTAAATTCTAAATTTAATACAATTTGGGGGGAGGGTTATTTGATTTTTTTAAATTTGCTTAGTGACTAAAAACTCTATAATAAGTTGAAGACCGGTTTTCTTTCCAAGTTGAATATAAAATGATTATACTGACGACGTCCAGTGTGGCTACGTCCAGATAGGAGCTATCGATTTTAACAACATGGTGAACGGTATATTATTATATTCTAAAACCAATGATATAATAATTACTCCCCACCCCCTGCAAAAAAAAAAAGACAAAATAAAGATTCCAAATCTCCGTGGGTTAATATTACGTATTAATTAATAAAATAAAACGAAAACTTGTAAATAGTTGTTAACAATGCACGTAAATATTATAATTTATATATTATACTGATTGCAGCTGTGTTATTTCGTAACATTTTGTCCAGTTATTCTCGTCAAGTCCGCGCGCACACCGGTCGCGTATACGATTATAATATTACAATACATCCAGCCAGGACGTGCACGTGGTTGATGATGGGCGGCGTGACATACATGATGACGTTGGCATTGGAAGCATTGGCGTTCGCGGTGTTCGCCGTGCTGGTGGTCGCGGTACCGTACGCCCGGCGGAAACGCGACTACTGGACCGGCCGCGGAGTGACGGCGGCCACGGGGACTCGGGCCCTGGCCGCTACGGTGCCGGGCGTCCGGTTGGATGACGGGACGCTGGCGCTGTACCGGCAACAGGCGGCGGCTACAAGGACAGCCGTGCTGGGACTGCACGACGCGGGCCGTCCGTGCGCGCTGGCCTGTGACGTTCGCGTGGCCGCGGACGCGCTGGGCAACGACGGCTTTGCCGAGCCGCACGGTCATGGCGGCGACAGCCTGATACCGCGCACGGTGGACGCGGATGTCGTGGCCGCGGTGCTGCCGGCCATGAATGAGAGCACGTGCGAGCTGATCACATCGCTGGAGGCGGTGGCCAACCTGCGGAGGACCATCGTGCCGTGGACGTACGCGAAGAAATGCTCGGCCACCGCGGTGGCCACGTGCGTGTACGGGCAGCCGATGGTCGACTCACGGATCAACGCGTTCGCGGAACAGTGCGACAGGGCATTGTCTCGGCCGGCCATCACCGACTACTTCGCCGCGTACGACCTGTCGTCCACCATCAGCTACGGGAGCGCGTCGTCGTCGACCGACTTCAAACGATTGCTGATGGCGACCGCCGCGGACCAATACGATTCTTCCGGTAAGAGTTCTCCGATCATGATACTAGATATTATTATATTCCATATTTTATTGTATGCTTTACTTTTTTAAATTTAATATTTTCATTTATGTACTATTTTTTTTTCCATTACATTGTAACAAATATGTCTGATTCTGTACACTGTGTCATTTAGGCAACCCGTTTGACGGGCAGTTCACTTTAAATAAAGTTGTTTCTCTCTAAAAATAACGTACCAACCTGGCATCCCAGTGAACAAATTAACGAAAAGATGTGTTTTGTCCGAAAAACATATTGGTGCTAATTATACCTATTCTAAACATGCTGACCAAACTGTAATTACTGACTAAGCCCTAATCCGGTTGAGAATATTATTTAATCAATATTTCTCATTCATTACACGAGGATTACGAAAAAATATTTGTTTTTTAACACCTTTGTCCTATATTTGAATAACAAAGGGGGAAGTTATTATTGTAACTTGCGTGAATTGGAATATTTTAGGAAGGGGTTGGTCCATAGATGCTAGACTCCCCCAGAGCAAAAAAATAAAATCGTTAATATTTCTGCATCAAGGTTAAGTTATAAGTATACAATTATTAGTATAAATATATAAATACGAGGACACAACGTGTATAAATTGTGTCGGGATAAAGGGGCATAAAGTTGAAATATGGGACGTATGGCCACCCCAATAAATACTGAATAGTCGTGCTGTGGCGTAGTGGAGTTTCACAGTAAAGTCCGATAAAAGCAAAATATCCTTAATTTATTCATGATAAAGTTTTGATCGCTTAAAAAACCGATTCTTGATCAATAAGTTTGAATAGCAATATTATAATTGAATTTATAAGACAAAATAACATTTTGTTACCTACTCTATATATAACAAAAGTAATATAATAATATAATATTAAGTACATTTACGTGTTTGTAATCTATGTAATTGTACCTCTCTCCAAATAATTTCTAGATAATTTTTATGGCTCATAAACTATCATAGCTTATAATAGTTATGTATGAGGTCTTGCGTCCCCCCCTTAGAAAATATTGTGAATAGGTACACGACTGCATGCGTGTCTTATAAAATTAGATATTTTCACGGAAAGCGTGATAATTTTTTATTTTCAGTTCTTTTATAAAACGAAAAAAGTTTGGAAATCGTTGAACTATGTATATGATATATTTTATTATAAACTAATTGATTATATTATTATTATTATTATTATTATTATCATTATTAATAATAATAATATAATTATTACAATTATTATTATTATGTTGTACGGTATCGATAGTCGGTCAGGGTACCCCGTCGAGTTTGGTATAAATTAATAAATGTAGAAAGTGGTGGTTGGTTGGTTCGAGAGATTCGCGGATAACAAATCGGCTCATTTGGACCGCGGTATCCAAGCGTAAACCTTCACCGTCCGCCTTCTACACCGTATCTACCCGCCGGCACAACACCCCTACCCTCCACTCATCAGGCGTATAACTTTTATGCAAACGATCGGCACATAATCCGTCGCCCAGCACTGCTTTAGCGGAACAGCCGTTATTTTTCCGATGAAAACTCGCGGGGAATTAATGATCCCCGCTACCGCATTCACCTATCTGTGTGCACGCGCACCACTCGCAATGTAAGTATCGCAGTGGCGGCCGGGCGTGCGGGCGTGCAACTTTTTCTGCATTCTGAAAGGAGAAAACTTCACCGGATCCTGGGAAGTTAAAGTCGTCATTTGTACCGCCGCAAAATGGCACACGCGCGTGGCGGCTGTATAGGTTGTCGATTGTCGTTACGGCAGCCGAAGTCGGATTATATTATATTATTACCACTGTTGTCAATGATACGCGTTCGGCGTTTGGTTCAGAATTTTCTTCTCTGCCATATATTTTCCGTTCAGTTGTGTACAATAAGTGACAGTCCATGAACAATGTGCTGCTTGCACATTAAATCGCCATAGTATACGATAAAACAAATCGATATTATACAACTATAATAACAATAACGACAAAATTATGTAACTGATAATGATTCGTAATAATTAAGGATCCACTTGAATTATCCCACCTGATATGTACATTGATTTTACACTTGTTTAATAATAATATTGGTCAATAGTTGTCATTGTTAAGGTCGATAAAAATTTACTTTTAGCAGATTGGACATTTAAATATTGTAAAAATAGATATCTTCGATTTATTACTTTTGGTTTATAATATATATTATATACATCCTTTAACTTAATTATTCTAGGTCTACATAGATAGTACAATATTAATTGGTATTATACATTTATATTAAATTACTTATACACATAATATGTTTGGTCATTTGTACAAGAATTAACAATTGCTTTTTTATATATAACAAGATAATATAGAACCACTATGTTAAAATATAACCGGTAAGGTTATACTACGAAAGAAACATGACAATATATTCTAAAAACGAAATGCAAATGTTATAATACATTATATATACCCAGCAGGCTGCAACGGCAAACGAATAATCTTTGCACACAACGTCTAACGAATACTTAATCCTTGCTTTAATACAAAATCCATTTATCTTAGAATAGATATGTTATTTTCTTTATTACGCTCTATATGGATGTCAAAACCATCAGTACCTATCCGAGTCAAGATAGTAAAATATAAAAAAATTCAGACATGTTAAATGGCGGCCACATATGTTGGCTACATATACTTTCCGGAGATGTAACCAGCCCATAGACAAGGAGGGAAAATGCTGATAGTTAAAATATTTATATGCGTGATTGTTGTAATTATAATATTTTAGTTAATTACTTATTTTTGGATATTGTCAAGTATTTTTGGCGACAGCGATTGATTTAAAATGAAGCTTTGGCCGATCGACGTCATTATTAATACACATAATTGTATTTGGAATACAATAATATACACTTTGAAATTTTATGGCCCGCGACAATTTTCCGGATTCTCCTTGTGGTCCTTGGAAAATATAAATTAGTGACCCCAGAAATAGATTGAAAATATTAAATGACAGCGTTGTCATTTAAAAGTGAAATGTGAATATGAACCAGACCAGATCCCTTCAGTGCATATCGGTGTATTTAAGTACTTTACAAGTTTTAACATTTTCCCTTTTCAGAATTTCGGATAAAAAGTTTTTAGTATTATCAGTATAGCATTGTCTAATCATTATAATATTAAACTATAAATTATAAGTCTTATTCCTATTAAAAACTTAGCTCATTTCATTGGAGTGCGCGTTATGGTGCACTATACAGAGTATAACTATAAATGTATACATATAAAACTATCTACATTCTACAATGCATCTTTCCTGGAGTGCAAAATACGATTATCATGTCGAATAAGCATGCCGAAAGTTATACGGACACTTTGTTTTATGTAATTTAAATAAATTTCTCGACGTTATAATTCAGTGTGGAACATGAAGTGACGCATAATATATTATATTCATACATTTACATTATAATTTAGCACTAGCCATTAGCTCACCTACATTATACCATTATTAAGAATAATAATGGCCTACGGTGGATGAAGCAAAATAAGGATATTTAAGTTTTCCAAGAAAAATTAGATGAGAATATTATATTTGTTTGCTTCTTAAGATTTTTGAACAACAAATCACTAATGATAAATAAAATATACTAAAAACGAAACAGTGGAATAAATACATATGAGCGAAGTATAAACTAATAATTACTTTACCGTACCTAATTTTACTGAGGCTAAAGTAAACACTCTAAAAACTGTAACTTTAAATCTAGTAAGACACGCCCTTAGTTTTATTGCAATAGAGAATTGTATGTTCGATTTCATGACACGATAAATCAAGTTTTATAAGAGTTCCTAGTGTTCCTACCAGTAAGAATCTTGTATTTTCTCTTATTTTTCTTTACACTAATTCTTATGAAAATAATGTTCACAGTTACATATCGACATACTACGTCTCAGTCTTAACATTTACCATATAACTATCCAGTAGTATAAAATTTAAGGCAATAGTGCAGCAATTAGAAAAATGAATATAACTTTAAATTTTCAAATAGTTCATATGATTAAATATAATATCAATTTACAGAAAATAATATTAAATTTTGCTTTTATGATAATTTTATTCTATACTATGCTAATTTTCTTTTCCTCATAATATGTATATTATAATTATGTTTTTGCTGAATAAGATAATGATCATAATAAGCTTGAAAATGTATGTAAACAACTTTTGGACATTTTTAATAATACCAATAAATTCCATATGTTTATAATAATATTGTAAAAAATAATCAATATATTTTAGTTTATTGAAATCCATAAAAATATTAACTGATCTATAATAAGTGTATATAACTATAGTTCTTAGCAGTTAGCATATAATAGGTAACTGAAAAAAAAAAAAAAACGTGATAATTATAATTAAATAATAGAATATTATCTTGTAATGATATTTGAGGTATAACTACAATCGTGCACAAACAATTATTAAATGTTGGTACTTTAGCAAAGGTATTAAACTAGAGATTAATTCATTAAAAAACAATATGAATATATTTCGTCCTGGGTCCGCTCATGAGTAATTAAATTAAAAAATAATAATTCAATTTTTCTACGTTTTACTCATAAAAACATATATGTATGTTATAAATTATTAAAAAATACGACAATTATAGAGGTAGGTAGTTATGTACCTTAGAACTATGGGTATATGAATCACAGATAATGTTTTTCATTAAATTATTATATAGTCAAATTTAAATATAAAATCATTGAAATTAAAATATCATATATATCATCAACTCCTACCATAAAAATTATTTTTCGTGTTGTTCAAAACGCGTTACGGGATTTGTTGTTTGCTTTCAATTTATATTATGAAAATATAATTATTATAAATGTGTGAGTGAGTGAATATATAATCTATATCGTATATTATATTAACCTTAAATGTGTACAAAAACAATAGTGTGGTGATCGCCTTTGAAAATGTAACAGTTATAATATTTAGATTTAGAATAAATATCACATGACCCATATTAAAACTAGCAGCGCCAGGAGAAATCACGTTCTTGTAATATTTTATACTTGAACCGATGACGTTTACAACAACACATCAATAAAATATATCGGAAACTATTTGAATCCATTTGATGACAGGTTTATGTTTAGTCTCTAGAAAAACTTCAATCGAAGTGCAGACGGTAGTTCCAACAATAACAAGGTCGTATTTTATACTTGAGGTGGAAAAAATATTAACCTCTACCCCAACCACGTGTTGTAATTTTAATATAATATATAGATTTCAAATGTACAGTGTACACACACGCATATTCGTTGAAATTTGAGCGAGCATTGTGCGTGTGTTTGTTGAGTGTGTGTGTGCATGACGTTTTTCATATATTAAAGAATTTCGTTTGAAAATGCAGACTTTGGTTTCGCACACACGAAACAAATATGGTGGTCACCTGAATGCCGGTGGCCAATTGAAATCTTTGTATTTCAGCTACAATACGCACGCGTTGAAACCAAACTGTGGAAATCAAATTAAAATAAAATATGCTATACGCTTTTGTATCACCGAATGCTTTTTTTTTTCAAGGAAGAAAATAAAATGGGGTTCAGTAAAAATAATAAATGGTAAAATAATAACTAGCAAAAATAATTTTTGCGAAAACGCCGCGAGTATTATACTCATTATTATAATTAATATTATTATGGATATGCGTATAAGTATACGAAATACTCGCATACTCGTTGTTATTGTACCTATAACACTTCTCGTGACTCACGATCAAAGCGGTTAGTAAAATATAATATTTACGGTGACCCCACGGTCGCGATGGTAAAAACTATTATCATAGGTCGTCATCGCAAAGGTTTTGCGACACGCGTAATGATGTAATAACGTTTTATTCTATATAGTAAAGCTGTCCGTTGTAACGAGGTAATGATGTATCGGTATACACAACAACTGTGTAGGTAAACAATAAAATATCGTATGTTATATAGTATCTAATATAAGTGTTATTAGGTTTGAAAACTATTATATTAAATGCGTATAGGTATGTTTATATAGTGTGTAATAGGGCCACATCCACAAAAATTTAATTTTTGCGAAATTTCGGATATTCTGATAGGAAAATCTTAAATATCTTGTATTTTTTTCGTATTAACACTATTTAAACAGTGGCAAGAAACCGTAATGGGTATAAACTACTTAGTTTTCAAATGTATACAATATAATATGGTAATGAGTATTATAATATATACGCAGTGGCAGTGCAGTTGGTCAAAACATTTTAAACCCTCTCCTTAAAACCACTGTGGTCAGTTAAGGCCTCCGAGTAGTTATTATTGTCTGTGGTATACTTAGAGTATATACCGAAAATGTGGTCCGGCGACTGGCCCAAACCCACGCAGCAGTTTCATGATTATTACATCGGTGGTTGACGACAACCACGACGGATTAATATTATACGAGTGTATTCGTATTCGGCGAATAGATGGATGATAGATATAATATACATTGTTATTAATTATTATTAGGTATTGTCGCACTACAGTGAAACTAACGGTTACACGACGGCGTGGTGGTATTCGTCTTGCGCGTTTCCGCACCAATACGTGAAGAAAGTGATTTTAATTCTGGTTGTTTTATTTTAAATGCTGTTAAATTAGTATTTTTTAAAAAAGTTTCCAAGTTTAAATGCTCAACGAAGCGTTAATTATAATTTGATTACGTTCGCATAGCCTTCTGTCATTATTTCTTATATATATATACTTATAGTGGTTTTCCGAAACAAACTGATGTATTAATACCAGCTCACTAGTTTTTAAAAAAATATCAATCATGCATTTAAAACCACTGATATAATATTATATAATTATATTTTGTTTGTATTTTTCATAGGGTATGCATCAGCTAAGTAATATTTGTTATCTAATTATAAATGCTAGTTTTGTCGGTATTTTTTTACATCAATCAGCATAATCAGCTAATTTATAACTTAACCGAGTCTAATATTTTGCATACAAAATACTATGCAAAATGATAATTACGAATCAGTGTCTAACATTACTATGACATAGTCGTTGTGAGAATAAAATTCCGGATTAGCTTTCTGCTCCAAATGCGTTCAGCTCGACGGAGAGTTCAAACACAAGGCTATTATTTAATATTCACAGAGATAATTTAGGCCGCAAGTTATCTCGCAGAAATTAATTAGAACAAAGAGTCCGACGAAGAGGAGAGAACCCTTCGTGTCGCTTGGTATTCATCCTGAATCGTTATAAACTATTACACTGGGCTAAGAATCGGGGTCGAGTAATTTTGATGAGTGTGACTCTGTTTCCGGAAAATGTATATTATAATGTAGCGTCTGAATTCGCGTGCACTGCTATAGTTGCAACATAATAATAGTAATAATACCGTAATAGTATAGATATATTATAATATTATAATAGCAATAATAATAATAAGTTATGCCGTTATCGTAGTTATAGATGTAGTTGGCGCGCTGACGTCGTTTGCCCTACGACGATAATTGCGGTGGCAGACGTGGTCGTAACATCGAAAACCCTTTCACAACGTACACGATGATGATAATATTATAATATGATACCGATTATTACCGTTGTAATAAAATTTAAGTTTGTTGCTGCGGTGGGTATGCGTTCGCAAACCCGATTTTTTTGCTGGTTTGGTTGAAGAGAGAGAGAGAGAGAGAGAGAGAGAGAGAGTTATGACGAGAACATGGGTAGTATTTCGAGGACGTCGTCGGTTTCGGCATTCAGCCGGTCGTTTCCCGTCTTCGTCTACCTCCTTTCCAAAATTTGTTTCTATTTCGACTTTCTTTCAGAATACTATAATACGAGTGGGAGATAACGAAAACGTTCATAATATAATTTTTGTACTGCGTTGCAAATATTAAAATATTTACTTTGCTGATGGCCATAACATCATCGAGTTTAAGATATCTGGTTTGACGGTGACGCGGTTAGTTAGCGCTTTTTTATTTTCATCTCCATTAGCTAATAGTTAATACCAAATCATTATGTCGACCAATTCCCTTTTTCATAAATATATATATATATATATATATATACATATACATATTAAATAATAGTAATATCCTCGTCGACATAATCTGCAATTTTAAAATACTGACGGGGAAGTCCGTGTATAGTGCGCTACGATGCGCGACCTGTTTTCAAACCACACGCACAGCACTCATGTGACCCGGATAGTAAAATAACCGACAACACCCGTTTTACTGTTACGCAAATAATAATATTAACAATATTACAAGTATTGCGATGCAATTGCAACAATTGTACGTGAAATAACGTTGTTTTCATGGGAAACAGTAAAACATTTAAATTAATTATTATTATTATCATTATTCCATTTTTGTTCCCAGTACACGCGAAGACAAATACTTTAATAGTAAAATAATCATTTCAATAATATTATATTATATGAATTTATGATTCAGTTATTTTTCTATCATCGATGTTTTATTTTCTTTTAAAACCCGACTGATATTGGAAGGCATGTATACTTCTTATTGATTTTTAATAATGAATATGTGTGTTTTTTTTTTTTTTTGATGTTTATGCGTGATTGCTTTTTGTGCGCAGAGTTTCAAAAGTTTGGCCAGCCGTCCAAAAATTGGTCACATGTGGTATACATACTTTTGTTTGGTCGTTTTCTAAATTTCCCAGTAGTTTTCCGAATATAACAAAAAACCATCGAAAGGCGTGACCGCAGGACCGGGAATCCGGTGGGAAACACGTGTTCGATTTCCGTTGGGGGAAAAACTTTTGGCGTTATTTTACAAGTTTTTAATAATCCTTTTGGGTTGACAATTATTTATTTTAGTATACCTGTGTGTGATAAATTCTACAGTTCAAGTGAACAGTAAGTTTTCATGTTCTATTAATACAATATAAAGTCTATGTGTTTGTTTTTATTTTTTTATTTTTACTCTTAGTTCAATTTTATAAAAAAAAAAAACGATATGACGTCAATAACCGTTGTTAGAACAAAATTGAATTAATTAGAAAAATAACGTCCGATATAAAAATACACAAGAAAATCGAGTACCACTTATAGAATTTCAAGTTTCGAGGGCGATGATATTTTATAATGACTGTTTTCAAATTAGTAATTATAATACAAATACTGAATTGCTCAGTCACGCTAAGCAGAACGAAATGAAATTAGTGCCCTACCTCGTCTACTCTCGTTTCGTCCATTTTTTACCGCACAGCAGAATTTTAAATTATATTATGTAATTATGAAAACCCATTCGGCCATGATCACTATATGTTTACTAAAACTTCATATACTGACCTGAGTTTTCCGTACGATTAACCGGAACACAATTTTTGCACGCCACATGTAAATAAGTAGAGAATGATGAAAATTAAGTTATAACTTATAACGTGTTATTTACGTGCAACATTTTTATTATTACGCAGCAGTAATAATAGCAATCGTAGTGGAAATAAAGTAATACCAGTTAGGCGTATCAAATATGGACTTTTTGAATTCATGAAAAGTTAAGTACCTACAACATGTTTCTTAAAGAGTATTAGATACGTCCTCACGGCTAACTCGCCGTACACCATCATATTAAGCAATATTTGTGTTCATTAAAATATTCAAATTTTTAAATTAACTAGCATGCTAGAATAATAACAATAATAACATATTCTCTTGTCAAAATCCGTCTTGGCCAAGCACAAAAGACCAAAAAAAAAAGAACTTTAAATGAGTTCAAGACAAAAATAATGTATACAATAAGTTAGGTTAGTCCAACAACCGTTTGCTGGAAATAAATGTAAAAATTCTTTATAAAAGTCAATTGCATATGATTTTTACGTTTCGTAAATCAAAAGGGATTCTTTTTTTCGTCGTCGGTTAGTGATATTTGCATTTTGGATGTATTTTTTTAACAAACAAATAAAAAGTGAAAATAAAAATGCCTACTATAACTACTATGTGAACTCTAAACAATATACGCTCACAATCGTGTAAGTAGCATAACAAGTTTTAATTATAGGTACTGTCAGTATATTGTTTTGAACTTTAGTTGATTGGAAATTACTTTTAAATGTCTAAACAAGTTCAAACTAGTATCTAACTTGTATTTTCCAATAACTTCGTACTTGCCAGGAATAAAATAATATATATTTTTATCTAATTCTATTTATGTAAAACCTACACGATGTTATAGACTTTTGCAACACAGTGAGGTTGACAAAATATATTTTTGCAACATCCCGAATAACACCGATATTTTCATGCAGGTCACACTTATTCATTAAAAACTGTATCAAAATAAGTTTGGTCAATTGCCAGGTGTGTGTGTTTTCCCACGTACCTTAGTGTCGGAGAAGCTATGTTCTTGGTACATTAAGCAATTTTTCGTAACGTGTAAATGGAGATTCCATTGAAAATAATATTTTGGCCTAGCCAAAGAGATCATCCCGTTTTATTGAAAGCCACCTTACGAATCGTTGCCCAGTTCATTTCTCTTAAATCCCTCAATACATATATACCTATATATATATATATAATAAGAATGAACTCATACTTAATACTTCTATACAATATACTTATTTCCTACAGATGTTGCCGACAAACAAGTAAGATTAGACATGTTTGAGTTCGTAACGGGTGCCATAGAATCAACGGCGGCATTAGTGACGGCAGCTCTGTACGAATTGTCCCGTGATGAAACCATCCAGAATAAACTCAGGGAACACTTGGATAGCGTGTTAGATAAGCACCAGCAAAAAATCACACAGGATCAATTGGATCGATTGTCTTACTTAGACGATGTGTTAAAAGGTAAAATTACAAATTAGTGTTTTAAAAACTCAAATTATTTGCTAGTCCAACTCGAAACGTACTACGTAATATGAAGTTATTGTATACACATTACGCATTCTGAATATGTAGTGTGATACAGTAGATTCTAGGTTACTAGGATGGTTAAAATTCCCTTTTATATAACAGTAATGCTTAAAATTTAAATAATCTAATTAACTTGAAAATGATTGGACAAGTTTTCAATATCTTTAATTTTCTTATTCAAACTTTGTTATTATAAAACATTAATATAAAAAATAAAAATATCGTATTGTCTATAAAATATGATATACATACCTAAATAATAAGCTTTAAGAACTTCAACTTAAAATAATCTTTTCAAATCATATATTTTTAAATTTCTGATTATAAAAATGACGAATGGGGTAAACTAACAGAGACCATTATAAATCTGAATGAAGTATATGTTAATGACAGTTAAAGTGTGATATGCTCATACTTGACAATGAAAACGAAGAAGAAGACTGTAACTTCTTCGAATACAAACCCACCGGTCATTATAATGAGTATAGAAGTGAAATTCACATTAACAACATTACGTAAATATAACAATAAGAATACTAATAAAATAATAATGGGTAGTTATAATATTATGTAGGTAGTGACTAGGTACCCATGTTCTTTTTAAGATTTTTGATATCTCAAAATGTTTAATAAGTTGAAGTTTCAATTTCTTCGTGAACTTCAAGTTACAAATAGTCTTTTGAATTACATATATAACAAAAACATACAAAGTCGGATAAGTCATTCTAATAAAATTGAATATTTATTTTCTGATGAATTAATCCAGATAAGTAAGTAAGTTCATAAAAAATATACGTATTAGTAAGAAGTACGATGTTGATAACCAAATAAATTATAATTTATTGAAAAGATTTAAGGTTCATTATATACTATGCTGAATCCTAAAACACGTGAATTAATTTTTCCCTTTTGTGTGCTATTTCCATTTAATATGTAAAAACGTATTCAACAAAAAAACGCAGAAAATTGAATTAACGAAAACACAAACTTACCGAATAAATCCAGTGTTACCTAATTCTATATAAGTAATTTATTTTCGGCGCGTGACATTAACTTTGTGTACCACTAAATAATTGTATTACATGTGTATGATTATATAATTATGTATTAAATACACAAAACTACGTAATATATAATTATTAATATTAAGCAATAAATTGATAAAATCGGAAATCCGTGAACATTTATTAATGTATACATATTTGTTGGAATATTACAGTGAATTATCTATATGCAATATGCATATATATATATATATATATATATATATACTTCAGATTAATGTGTTATTTGCAAGCTCGTATTAGTTGAGTGTTCGTCAGAGGAAATTAATCCATGGGTAATATTATTATGTCACATCTAGATGACCAACAGTCGCAATTCATGTGGTTGAGGATGTATTATTTCGAACACAATAGATATAATAATATTATTTTTTTTTATTGTTAATACTGTTGTTGTTGTATAATCAATATCAGCTATTATAACAGATTTTATTAAGGGGGTTGTAAGCCATGATCTTCTGTTTCTGTCAATCACGCGCGCACCATAGGGATTTAGACGTTATCTATTTTAAACGTACTAATCGATTAATTAATGCCATAAGAATTTTGAAAACTGATTTGAATTCATTGTGAAGTATTCTTTAGATTGAATTATTCACATTTTTTCACATTTTGTACTAAACATAACCAAAAATGAACTTTTGTTGATTTTTATATTTCCAATTTGTTTTATTCTATTTTGTGAAATTTTGGAGAACAAAGTCAAAAAAGTGGGAAATTCGATCTAAAGTAGACTTGATGAAAAATTCGAATCAGTTTTCGAAAATTTTATAGCATTAATTGATCGATCGGTAAGTTGGAAATGGGAGGAAATGTCTAAATTCGTATGTTGCGCGTGCGATAGACAGAGACAGAAAATCATGGCTTACAATCCCCTTAATGTAAACGTATACAGTTATATTATTCTTAGCTTCAAGATTATTCCATAATTTCGCTCTGACGTCTGTCAACTGCACTGCACGCACACCATGCGGTTTCGTAAATAATTATGTTAATTATTCATTTTCGTTTTCAATTTGTGCGCTTGCGTAATTAAAACCGAATCAGTTCAAGATAAATCGAACTTCGATTACTAATTTTATCAGAGGACACGTTATGTTTATTTTTATTTATTGTGATAAAACATGTATATGCATCAACCTATTTGCCTATAGTATATTATTTAGGTATACTAGCTTAACTATATACGGTCTGTTTATTGAAGGACACGTTCCTAGGCTTAATTCTTACGCTACATAATTTACGGTTTCTACTAATAGTAGGTATACCTATTATCTAAATTACAACTATATTATATTGTTTGTTTTTTTTCCCCCCCCATCAACATCGATATTGGTTTCATATACAATTTATAATTCATTTTAAATTCGTTGCCTTACCTGAATACGTTCGTTTAGTAAAATGTCTCATATAAAGGTCTATTTATCTTTCATAATACAATTCTGGAACATGAATTTAAAAGGAAAATTGCATGTTTTATGATTTATATTTATATTGACCACAAACTGTTTGAAAAGTAGGAAGACCCTCTGCAATAAATAACCATAGCAGTAATACAACAGAAATATTATACAATAATTTAGGATGTATTATATCCGCTATATTATTAGTACCTTAATAAATATTATAATGTTTGTCTGTTGATATTTTAAGAAACATAAATCAATGGTTGGTAGTGAAATATCTAAATATTTATTCTCTAATTTCCATATGACAAGTGAGTTATTGTTACACTCAACTGTTGACTTACAAAGGATGTGTATTATAGTGTAAACGAAATATTTAAAATATATTTTAAAATATTTTATTGTTGTACACAAATTCAAAATTGAAAAAGTAATAATAATAATATATACGAAAAAATACAAAAATTGATATGTTGGTAATTTATTAAACCATTTGAATCTCTGTACGTGAAGTATTTTAACGAATCGTATTTTTCGTAGATTATAATACGACAAACTGTTTTATTTTAGTTTTTATTATTTTAATTTTAAAGCATGTTATTATATTATCTTGTCAAAGACATAATATACATTTTTCGATATTGTATACCAATCGCTTTCAACGAAAATAATATTTATTCAGAATATTGAGTTGAATTCATAGCACTAACGTTCAATTCAATGGATGCACTTAAAAACATTAAAAATAACATATTTTATTCTTATTAAGTTAAAAAGTTATAACAGTGATAATGTGGTATACGTATACTATATAAGATAATTTTGTTAAAATTCTAGTAAATTATTATCCCAAAAACCCAACTGTATAGTACATTCATATTTAAGAAAATATGTTATTACATTTTATATGTAAATAAAATTTTTGATTCTGCTATCAATCAATAATAGGTGTCTAACACAGTAAAATGAACCACTTCAAAATAGTCCATAAATAATCCAAATCAATGTTCAACATAGTACACACTATCAATAATCTAAAAGAAATAACCATTTAGTATCTAAACGTATTCATGTAATATCCTTCAAACTACTGAAATTAAAATACGTATGTCAAATAAATTTTAAAATAGAACGTATATTTATACATTTATATCATATAGGTTTACAGATTTTTGACCGAATCCTATGATTATTTTTAATCAATTAGTTTTACTGACATAAGGTATATTTAACTTAGATCTTTATACTAAGGGATTCTTATATATTTATTATAGTAATATACCTAATATACAATAATACTTAATATATTTTTGTTAAAAAAAAAAAAAACACGTTTTGACAAATTTTTTCCTATCCCAAACATAATGTTCCTGTCAACAAAGATTTATACGTCGCACGTTATTGCCAACAATCTTTTATATTTTTCATAGTAACAAATACGATTCTTAGTGGTTCACATCTATCTCCTCCATTTTGTCTGGCTCTGTCTCAAATTTTAATGGAGGACACTAAACCAAACACTAATTTTGCATTCTTTAAACATGTTATCCGAAAATTAAGAAAATTCAACACATAATATCATAGATATGTTCCGATGATTATATATTTATTACCTTAATAAATATATGTTTTGTGGCCACACCAGCGGCGGCTTTAGAGGGGGGGGGGCTAGGGGGCAATTTCCCCCTCCAAACTCAAAAAAAAAGGGCCTCGCTTTGTTGTACAGTTAATAAGGGTGTAGTGCACCTCGTTATAGGATAGGTCATTACAATGGATTTGTTAAATTTTAATGCAATGATAGGTATAATTGTATATGAATAACGATTCTAAATAGAGATGATATGTTGGTCTAAAATGGGTATATTATATAATATATTATGTTATATTTTAATTGAAATATTATGTTAATATTTGCATTTCAAACGCTTATAAAAAATAATAAGGTCTATGGATTTGAATAATTTTGAAATGACAGTAAAAACAGTTTCCGTGGAAACTTCTATTCAATTTTCAAGTATTTTGTACCAGCCAATTTTTTTTATCGAAAATTATAAAACAAAAAGAACGGGTGGGCCTCGCTTTGCTGTACAGTTGGGGGTGGAGTGTACCTCATTTATAGGATAGGTCATTATTACAATGGATTTGTTAAATTTGAATACAATGATAGGTATCATTATATACGAATAACGATTCTCAACGGAGTTAATATGTTTGTCTAAAATGTGTATATAATAATATAGTATTTTATATTTAAATTGAATTATTATGCAATTTCATAAAAATTTAAATTTAAAACAGTCATAATTTTTTTCCTCTTAAGTCTGGTAGAATTTTTTTTATATATTTTAGAAGGTAAGCTTATGGACAACCTAGTGTTAAAATTTTGAATCTTAAGTATAAACAAAAAATTTTTTATGAATTTTCAACTACAAAATAACTTGCAAATTATCGTGATTTTAACATATTTTATACAAATTTGAAATTTATGGGCTTATAAAAAAAATTTGAGTGAAACCATCTCTGATATGTTTTAGTTACAATTATAATTACTAACATTTAATCCTTTAATTCATTTTCAAGAGTTTTTGGACAGCCAAAAAAATTTTATAGATATTTAAAAAAAAAAAAAACTTACAAAAATCGAAAATTTAATTTGTCTATAAATAAGTCAAAATATGTCAAAATACTTTGAAAACTTAACCATGTATAGAAAACACTAATTTAAAGATTTGGTGAATATTTCAAGTTGTTGCGGTTTTTCGTTTTTGAGTTAGAGCATTCTAAAAAATGTTTTTTTGTAAAAACGTGAATTTGCGTAAAAATTCCCTTTTTTTATCGTTTTATTTCGATTTTTTCAAAAAGTATTAAAAAAGTTGGATTTTTGACACACTCAAGTACCATCTTCATTCTCTTTCCTTTTAAAAAAGTTGCTGTTTAAGAAAGTCAAAGCATTTTTACTGCCCCAAAACGTGATGACAGACGCAAAAAAAAATAATAATAAAAAAAAAAACGCACATCATTGTAAAACCAATAGATTCCATCACTCCGTTGAGAATCTAAAATAAATAAAGGGATACAAGAAAAAAATTTATTGTCAACTCATGGATAATTTATTAACCGTTTACAACATTTTGTGTATTATATTACACTCAGTTTATTTATATTGATTTTATTTGAAAAAACTTTAATCTGGGTTCATGATGATTTTATTTCTTTAAGTTTTGGTATTTGTTTTGGGGAGTCGATTGCTATTTTAGACGGAGTACTTCAAATCAAGAAATTAGTATAACGTTGGTTTGTGTTGACATATACGTTAATACATATTATACATAAATATATTTACATAGTATTATTTCCTAACCTTTTCAAAATACAAATAACCAAATGCAAAATCAATGTGTGGTGAACAAAGCTTTATTCCAGTATACAATAAAAATCCTTTCATGTGTAGAAGCATTCATAGTAGTCTCCGTTATGCATCACTTACGAATTATTGTATGGAGAGTTCTATACTCAAATCTAATTGTTAATCTCGTAAAAAACAACTTTATCCAAAAGTTTTGATTCTATCCAGCGACATTTATATATTTATATATAAATAATAGATATAATGAGAGATCCATTAACTATTTAAATATCATTGCTCACTTTCCAGATTAATTGTATTTATTGTTTTTATTACTATATTATTTATTTATTTTTTCAAAATTTGAGAGGTTTTCAAGATTTTATTTTGTAAATTATTTAATCATTAACGTACTTAGTCAGTACTCACATCAACATTTCATAAACAGTGTCAAGAAAATATGTTTATATAACGGATTTCTATAGTGTAGGAAACTAGGAACGATTTTTACAACTTGTGTCACAATTCGGTATTGACCGATTGATAAAACGACAAGGCATCGCGTCAAAAATAGTCAGTATATGTTGCCTTTGTACATTTTAAGTTCGAACCATAAATCCGAGGTAATTGTGCTTTTACATAATATACAAATATGTATATAGATATTCACCGAAAATCGTTTGTCATTTCGTTTGAACGGAGTTACTCATCGGAGCGTGTTCGATTTCTAAAGTTAAATGAATCGTTCATGAACTCACAAAATACACGCATAAATTCCCAAATAATACTTATATATGTATCTACCTACCTTTGCTCAATGGTACGTTGTATAGTACAACATTTATCGTGTCCATAGATAGAAGAATAATATGATATTTTTATCATCGATACATGTAGCTATTACTATTTGATACAAATGACACTTTAATTTTATTATTATTATTATCATTATTCTTATTGTGACGTTAGAACGTTACCCACCATAAACAAAGTGTATAAAAAACGAACACATAATATTGTTATATATTCCTTATCTCGGAAACAATAAAATATATTGCATTTTAAGTTCTATTCCTGACAGCTTTTACTTGATAGTTATTCAAATAAATTTCGTTGAGTTTACCCAGAAAATTACTATTATTTAAAAAATTGTAATGGATGTCACGGTAAAACAATGATGAACATTATAATACATAATCATAATTAAACTTTTAATGTTTTGATTTATCATGATTTTTAATTATAACAAGAAAATTACAATATAGGATTTTACTATTCGTATGAATTCCGTATTACTTTTACCAGTATAATTGCATTGTAAAATATAAAAACTTATTATTCCCATTATGTTTTTAATTTTATTTGTTTGTTGAAATTATATACTGATAATATTTTATATAAACTGGGAAGTTCTTGTCTATAACTTATCATTTTATAATACATGGGAATCCTTACATCCATTTTTTTTTTTTTTGTACAAACATGGTTTTACATGCATGGTAAGCTTACAATACTCCTGGATAATAATAAAAAATGAAACAGAATATTTATTTAAATGTATTATTTTTACAACTCTATTGGGACATTATGGTTTATATCTTAAAGCTATGAATTTATGATGAATAACCTACCTGCACCTGTGTAATATGGTAAACATTTGTTGTAAATAAATAATATTTTAAGAATGTATTAGGTATATTAAAAACTGCAGGTGTATTTGAATGAATATAATTAATAATATTTTATCCGTTGAATCTATTACGTAATATTTATTGCTGAGTACTTTAGATATTGGACAAAGGGTTAGAGATATTGAAATTTACAATAATGTTTTTTTTTTTTTTTCTATGATCAAATTTTTAAGTAATATACAAGTAGCACAGTATAACTACAGTTATTACAGGTATCAGATGTAAAGTTACTCACAAAATATCGACAATTATAAAAACTCGAAGGGTGCTAAAAAAAAATAAAAATTTCTGGATTCATAAATATCAAAATGAAAGTACTTTATGCATGCACGTGTATAAGTAAAGTACATTATACGTATAAAGAGTGCTCGACTGGATAGACTATTTTTTTCTCGATTGAGAACCAACAATAGAATATTTATCATTTAAGTTAGTCACATTGTTTTTATTTTTTATTCATAGAATTAAGGTAACCAATGTACGTATCGATGATAACACATCACTTTTAACTTTTATCTTTTGTGCATAGTCTGATTCTTAGGTATTTTTATTATCTACGTCAGTGGTGCACAACCTGGGGATCGCGAAATTTTATTAGGAAGTCACCAATAATTTTACATTAAAATTAAAAATTTATATGTTGTGAATATTATTTTATGGTTTTATACAGAGTAAATTATTTTTTACCATCGATGGCATAGTAATTTCATAATTTTTAAAATATTAAAATGTTGATTATCATTATAATAATTTTAATAATTTTTTTTAATTCTAAATATTATAAAACTCTAATTTTGTTGATTAATATTTGTATACATTAAGACTATTAAGTAAATATATATTATACACTTACATAATTTTGATAGGAAGGGAGGAAGGATATTATCAAAATAAATAATTTTGGGTGTCGTGGATCAAAAAAGGTTGCGCACCACTGATCAACGTTATTGAGTATAAATTACTTTATTTTAATAATTATCTCATGTAGGTATTTTGATCATTGCTGATTGAACTTCCTAGGTACTTATATGCCACTATACTAATCCACTAGATCCAATTAGTTTCCTCGTACCTAGCTTTATATATGTACTGTGATCATATTTTCTGTGCATTGACATATGAATTTTTATTTTTTTATTTCCATATTTATTTTCATTTTCATATTGGTACTCGGTCAATGTTTCACTTTGATTTTCACAAGAATTTACTCCGACTAAACGCGTTGTTTGTAACATTTTTGTCCACAGAAACGTTACGGAAGTATCCGCTGATAGCCGTGGTGCACCGGGTGACCACCAAACCGTACGTTGTACCCGACGGGGGCCGAGCCACGCTGGAACCAGGCACGCTGATTGCAGTGCCCGTGCACGCGTTCCACCACGACGGAGGGAACTTTGTCGAGCCGGAAACGTTCCAGCCAAACCGATTTCCCGAACAACTGTCGGCCGCATACATGCCCTACGGCAGCGGCCTGCAGTCCTACATACGTAAGCGCATACTATAATATTATATTATATAACATCACGGACTAGACAAGACCAACTAGTGCATTTCCTATTCAAGCAATGAAATTCCCAAAATTGTAAACGAACAAATGAGAGTAAACAATATTGTTACGAAAACAAATGAGAGTTACACTTGTTTTCGTAACAATTGATTTTTCACTCTCGAATTTATCACCTATAATTGCTTTCGCAAATTAGCATCGAACATTGATTTTTCAATACTTAAAACGATGTTTATGTACAGCCACACTATTATGGTTAGAAAAATGTACATAGCTCGTTCAGACAACAAGGGTGTAACTTCTATACAAATGCTATAAAATATATGTTTGAAACTTTTTTAATTTGTTTGAAAAGATATCTGATAAAAATCCCACAAAAATGTTCGATGGCCAGGACGAAGATACTCTAATATATTTCTGGTTTTCGATGTACTAATATATAAGGTGCATAACTATAATATTATATTGTAGAGCAATAAGTATAACTCGAAAAAATATTGACCAGAAAAATATAACTCACATTTTTGGATCTCTCGGCATTAATTAAGAAATTGATTAAACATAATTAATTAATTTTTCGTGCAATTTACCGAATCGCATTGTATCTTACTAGATTATCGTGGTTGTATCCATACAATCAGTACCGGATGTAAATTTAAATGATTATTGTTATTTGTATCGTAAGAGAACATTGAAATAATACTTCAGTATATATTTACACCAGGTTCCTAATTGGTTATTATACATAAGGGAATATAGTATATCTATAGTTCATCTACACGATACTAATTATTAAATAATATTAAACGAATAAACGTTTCCATAACATTATAATACTTTGATGTAGAAAATAGTACATTACACAATATTTATAATAATAATTATTATTATTGTTACTATGGGTGCAGTCGTGCAGACGAATGTTTCAAAGGAAAAATACTCGTCAATGACCTCGGCCGCTTCACAACACGTCTTGACAATTGAAACTGAAGTGTGTAGGATGTTAGGAGTGTTTTTTTTAAGAGCTTTTACTTTGACATTGTATACGAACGTGAGCATATATAATATACATAACAAGTCATATTTGTGTGTTTATATTTGTAACATTGTTCGTAGTGACCTGTTTCCCATCATTTCCGTGTTTCATTGTATATTCACGGGGAAATATACTCTCATAATTGTATTTATATTGTCAACTATAAATAACTTTTTCCAATGTTTAATAAAAGTGTCTAGTTTTGTATTCGAATGTACATAAAAACTAATTTCTTTTTGACGTTTTACGTAAACAAAGCCCGCATATCTTTTTCCCTAAAATAAATACCTCGATATTTTTCAATATTTTGTTAATTTTTTTATCGTAACGTAATTATTAGTTGTTTTTCAGATTTTTTTTTTTTAAAAAAAAAAATTATATAAAAATAAATTAATACTTGTGCAGTTATATCAGCTTTTAAGTATTTAATTATACAGTACACTTTTACTATTTGGCGTTCTTCCGTCAAAGTTTAAAAAAATAATTTAAGTCGCAGGTAAGATATTGACGTATATACAAATAAAATTTCAAGTACCTCTTAAAGACTAAAGTTAATATATATTTTTTTTTTCAAGTGTTTTGCTGTAAAGCTACTAAATTCTCTGAATCTATGATTTTGCAAGAAACTTTTTAATTTATAAATCTCACAAAAAATATACATATCTTGAAAAGAAAGTACACATTTTACTGATGTCAATGTAAAAAAGGAGAAAAAATATTGTTTCTATATATAATTTACTCACAATAATAATGTTCATTTCAAATATATTAAATAAACGGAAATAATATAACTCATTCAAAACACATATTTATTTTAAATTTTAATCATACAAATTCATAACAAGAATTTTGACTAGAATATTTATAAAAATAATTTAATTAGATTAATCGTTAAGATTTTAATTTTATTTTTACTCTATAAAACAGAATAATATAAAAGTGAACTTACAAATTTGATGAAATATAAGAGATTTTCTAGTAGGCTAAGTGTATTACATTTTAAAACTAAAACGTAGTAATATGTAAAAAAATATTAAATATTAATTAATTTAATTTTTTTTTTTCAATCAATTTTTTCTATAAAATATTTTTTATGATAAATATCAATTTACACGTTTTTTTTTTTTTTTTCATGAACATCTACAATTAATATATAGCATTTTTATTCATTGAACAGTATTGATGAGCCATAAATATAATATGATCGGTGATTGATATGAATTGGAAAATGTATTATTCATTGGTAACACCCTGCACGTGCGTTGATTATTTTGAGATGCTAAAGCATAAAAGCGACGAAAAAAACGATAAAAAAATTACGAAAAAACAGGAAATTTTACGCAAAACCACGTTTTGACAAAATAAATTTTTTTAAAATGCTCTAACTCAAAAACGAAAAACCGCAAACACTTTAAATTTTTACCAAATTTTTATATAAGCGTTTTCTATACATGGTTAAGTTTTAAAAGTATTTTGACTGACTTCTTTGTAGACAATTTAAATTTTCGGTTTTTGTAAGTTTTATTTTTGAAATATCTATAAAAAAAATTTGGCTGTCCGAAAACTCTTGAAAGTTTAATACATGGTTTATTATAAGTTATACTTACCGCAACTAAAAAATATCGGAGATCGTTTCATTCAAATTTTTTTTATAAGCCCATAAATTCAAATTTCTATATAAAATATGTAAAAATCGTGATAAATTGTAAATTATTTTTTAGTTGAAAATTCATAAAAAATGTTCTGTTAATTTTTAAGGTTTAACATTTTAACACTATGTTATCCAAAAACTACTCTTCAAAAAAAAAAAATTTTATAAAAAAATTTTTACCGGACTTTATGAAAACAATTTTATGACCGTTTGAAATTTCAATTTTTACGAAATTGCATAAAATAACGATTTGTACTCAAACGAAATTCACAGAAATTTGAAATTTTTATCAGATCATATTATTGGTATTTTATTTAAGTGATATTTATTTCAAAATATCATACTGATTTTTACAACTATATTTTTTAGTCATTTATAATATTAAATGTTTTCACATTTTTTTTTTCTTTTATAGTTGTTGATAAAATAATTTGGCTGGTATAAAATACTTGAAAATTTAATAGAAGATTAGTTGTTTGTACTATCATTTCAAAACGATTCAAATTCATAGGCCTAATTATTTTTAATAAGGGCTTGAAAAGCAAATATTGATATTATATTTAAATTTAAACATAACATAATATATTATAATATACCTAACTATTCTAGATAATAATAAAATGTAGGTAATTCATAAGGATAATATATTTTACGAAAAAGATAAAACTGGTGCACAAAGAAAAATCGAATCCCCGTGACCATGGCAATCTATATTATACAGTAAAATTTAAAATATATTATCAAAATATGAACTTCCGTCCATTATAATAATATCAGTCTGTTGACAATACGATATTATATATAGATATTTTTTTCGACTTTTGAACTTAAAATGTTTGGTATGGTCAACGGAAAGTCCACCGCACCACTACCGGTCGAAAGTGTGGAACGCGACCACGGCGACGGTGAGATAATACTTAAGGCCAAATATTTCGGCACACCGACGGCCAGGATTGCGACAGCAGCCGTACACGGAACAGCCCGTTGGAACGCTGCATACCCTACGGCTGCGTCACCGGCCAAATGCGATCGCAGCTGCGCCGAAGAACATCCGGCCAAGCGAGCCAAATGCGACCACGGCCACGGCCTAGTGGAAGTCACGGCCAAATATTTAAACCCGGCGTTGGAGATCTTGAATCAGGCCATAGCTGAGGCGATGGCAAAATCGAAGGCAAAGATCGAGGCGAGAAGGGCGGCGAGGGCGGCGAGGATCGCTAAAGCGGAAAAGGTCGTGGCCACAGCGAACGCCAAGCTTGCGAAAGCCGTGGCGGCTGAGAAGGCCAAGGCTGCGGCGGTGCCGTGTGGAAGTTCGATCGCATAATGTTCACGGGCACTGAAAAGTCGGCGCAGCGGTGGCCGTCCGGTTGGTCAAGTACCGCGTGAACCATGCTATAATGCCGACAATCGCGTACTGCTCCAGAACCAATGACGTCATCATCGCCCCACCGATTACGCGACCTCCATCCCCCATGGTTTCTCCCTCACCGCCACCAAAATGTCTTGTTTTTGAGTCTTCTCCGTGGGTTATCGGGTAGTGTGTTTGTTAATAGTTTAGTGATTATAGGATTAGTATGTTAATGGAGTTCATTGTGAAATGTAGAGTAATACATTTTAGAGGTTTTATTCAAAGTTTGTACTTTGAGATATTTGTGAAGGTTATAGTTTTTTATGTACAAGGGTCCAGAGAAAAGTAAGCGCAGGCAGATAGATTGGAAGGCTTGTGTTGTACAGGTATTGGAGGGTTTTGGAGCTCACCATATAGTTAGTTGCCCATAACAGTTTAAGTAAGCACTTATAAATTAATAATTTCTTATTCGTAATCAATTTAGATTGCAATAGCCAGGGGTCTTAGTAGATGGAGGCATGCGTTTAAAGTTGTACGTTCATCTTTAAGATGATGATTCCAGGTTAGTTTTTGTCTAATATAAGTTCAAAGTATTTTACTTTTGAGCAGACTACTATTGGAGTGTTGTTAATTGTAACTTATGGGGATTATCTCTCTTTTAAAGCAAATATTCAAAGGAGGATTTGGATTTATTAATTCCTATTTCCATCGCATTTTCTATAGTTGAACTAAAACTTATACTAAAAACACTATACCTTAATCATTTCGTATTTACAATAAACTAATAAGATGCATTACATTATGCTATTTACATGATAGATACATAGAGCTTCAATATTAATGAATACACAATAAATTTATCTAAATATTCTAAAAAATATAATACTGATTCCCAAGTGTTCGAATTTATAGCGAAATATAATTCGAATCATCTAGACTTCGACTATAGATATGAATTATACAACAACAACAAAAAGTGTCAATATTGCGAATATAATTTGTTCAATAAATACTAGGTTCAAATATTTAAAAGTCCGTTTTCTATATTATTAAATTTTAATTATAACACAATCTTGCGTGTAGTATCGTTTAAAGCAGGATAATGATTTTAGATTGAAAAATCACGGAAAATAACAGTAAATAATGCAGAAATAACTTAAAGAAATGAATTGCAAAGTTGCCTTCAAAAGTGAAATTTTGTCAAAGAAATGCGAAAAAATATCATTGATAGAATCAGTATCATCCAAAATATATTTTCTATAATTGGTGCGATAATCTGAGCAGAGAGGCTAATTATATAGTTTATATTGTTGATCATTAAAGTTTACGTTCACTATATAAACGAACTGTAGAAAAGGGTAAAAATGCATGCACTTCAAGTTAAAATTCGCTTAAAAATCCATCAAAATAAAAAAATGCAAATTAATTTAAAATAATTAGTATTGCCTAAAACATATATTCTACATACGGACTTACGTTTTGGAAAACCAGAAAAAAAGTTGACAATCCCAGATCTAGACTAGGTATCAAAATATTATTTATATACGATTATAATGATTATTCTTATTTTAATTATTCATTGTAATAAGTTACGTTTTTGTTGCAGTAAAACATTTCGTCGTTGTAGAAGCTAAGCTCATCCTGGCCATGTTGGTGTTTCGGTACGCAGTGCACGTGGACAACGACGATCCAGGTCGATCACCTAATCCTTTCGACCGGACGTCGTACGCCGGCGTTCGCGTGAAGCTGATGAATCGGAAGGGAGTTCAGGAACCGATCTTGTACACATCTTTGCGAAAATGTAAGAGTGATGAAAAGAAATTCCTACTCTTCCGATGACCGCAACAGTCGTGGCCGCCTTGCATAGTTTTTATTATTGCTATTGCTATTTCTGTTATTATTATTACTACTATTACAATATTTTAGTGATTTACAATATTCGTTTTCTCTCGGCCTATCTATTCCGACCGCCTAGCAGCCCCTATACCGACTGTTTCGGGTTTATGGACGTTACACACTGTCGCACTAAAAATACATGTAAATAAATAAAACATAGGTACCTCTTGGTGTATTATGTATGTGCTCTGTCAAAAGACTTTTTTTTTACCAGCAATATATATGTAATATTTAATACGAGCTGAATTATACATATAATAGGTATACATATTATGGTCTTTTTTTTTTACTTCTATACGTGCGCTGCATAATAATAAAACATTGTGTGTCATTCGGTGTTTGTTCCCGTCACAGGTACCTATGCAGTGCACGCGATCCGACAAAATGTTTGTAATAAAATATGTAAGGTTTTTGATTATGGTCCAGATAATGAGGTCGAGCACGAATATGTCTACTGCGAGCAATGGCCATACGAACGGCGAACATAACGCGTTTTCACATACATACCACTTACTGTATGTTTATTGTTTAGTGAACCTATACATATATTTTTTCAAAGTCAATTTCGTTAATTAAAAAAAAAAAAAAGTGTAAAGAGTTTCTATTAATTTAATTAGGGACAATTTAAAACCGGGAGTTTTCCTTTTTATAGTTTTTAAAGTTGTACATTATTTGAATACAACGAGTAAAACGAATGCCTATCAAGAGAATAATATGCAAAAGTCGTTTTTAGGTGAAAAAACCCCATGGTTGATGAGGGATAGAATAGGGATGGAATAGAACGTAATGTTCAAATTACGTATTTATATGAACTTATGCAATAGGGTAATAATAATGTGTAACTTTTTTAGTGAATATTTTAATTATTAAAATAAAGTTGTTAGTAAATTATCTAAAAAATATATTATGAAAACAATATAATAAAAAGTATATATTAAATGCATTTAAACAATATTTATCTAAATAAATAAAATTGCTTGTCCTGACTAATTAATCTATCATCACCTAGCCAGACTGCTGGACGAATCGGTCTGAAATTTTGATTATAGCTTGCCGATATGACAAATGCATTTGCAATGAAAGGATTTTTCAAAACTTAGATCTTTAAAAGCTGATAGAATTTGAGCTTTGGGCTCGAATGCATAATTTTTTCACTAACTGGTCATCAAAGTAATTTTTGATGTCGATTTTATAATGATAGATAAGAAGTACCCAGTAAATGTTGCGAATCACTATGATAACCAAAATAACAATTAAATAACTATTACCGTAGTCTAAGGACGGATTTTTGAAAATTCGATAGAAATAGAAAACGTTACTTAATCGGAATCACTAAAGCTATAAGTATGACATTTAGTCAGTTTTTTTTTTTTTTTTTATGTAGAAACCCATTAAAATAGGATTTTTACAATTCAACTTCTAACAAGGTTAAAAGGGGTAAAAAGAGTAAAGATGGAAAAAGTCACCTAACCGAAGCCACTGATTAAATGCATTATATATGTATATTCATAATTCATATTACTAGTAACTATAACTAGTATTTAAATATATATGTATATATTATTAATATTTATCACAGTAATCAAAAAAAATAATCAGTTGTTTTTAGTAACTATTTTAAATGATTATTGTAAGCATAAACAAAATTGACAAAGTTAAAAATGTTGAATTTTGAACAATATATACAATTATTTTACACATATTATAGTCGATTTTGTGAAAAATTTACATACTAAAATCTCAAAATTACAATTTTTAAAATTATAAACTATTATTGTTTGAAATTGAATGTATATTATTTCCAAGTTATTTTTGTACGTTTTTTTTTTTTTTTTTTTGGTAAGGAAAAGTACTGAAGTTACATACAAATTTAAAAAAAATTGTTTTTAATTTTTGCAGTTTAAATATCAAGTTGATAATACAATTATTACTATCCTAAAATGTCATAATATAAAAAGAAAAATTAATATTAAAATATTATAACAAAATCAATACATTTCTCACTTCGATTTAAGTCTAAACCGTCGAGTGTAATATTGATAGGTAAGGAAAAACCTGAATATTTAATTCAATATCAATAAAAAGTACAGCTGTAAATAAAAAAAAAAACCATAGAAAACTATAGTTTTAATAAAATCAGCAATTAAAGTACAATTGTATATTGAAAATATATGACTATTTTATAACTATCTTACAAGTGTAATTTTGAATAATTATCAGTATCACATATAACACTGAATATACAGTTACCTAGGTAATTAACAAAAAACGAAAACACGCAAAAAAAAAAAAAAATTATTATGGCAAACTCTTGACTGTAATATACTCAGTTTAGTCTATGTAAAGAAATATTTAACTTATATAGTTATATCAATTTAAACCATTTTGATAAGGGTATATTTCAATTTGACATGATGATAATTCATCAACGGAACTGTTGGCATTTGAACGTCACTCGTCATGACACTTAAGTTATCAATACATTGCCATTCATCTTTGAACAATTACCCATTTTATTTGTAGCTATAGTCATTGATTTTATAATAATATATTATATTTTATGAGCAATGCTACTTTAAAAAAAGAATGTATCAGAGTAGCAGACAGTATCACTTATGTTACATAAAATTTAGTTAAAAAAACATCTAATTGTTTGTAGGGTTATTCTTAAATCAAGTTCTCAAACTTAATATAGAGCCTTTTTAGTATTAGATTCTGAACGGAGTGATGGAATCTATTGATTTTACTGATTTTAATGATGTGTGTTTTTTTTTTATTTTTTTTTTTTTGTGTCTGTCATCACGTTTTGGGGCAGTAAAAATGCTTCGATTTTCTTAAACAGCAACTGTTCTAAAAAGAAAGTGAATGTAGATGGTACTTGGGCAAGTCAAAAATCCAACTTTTTCAATACTTTTTAAAAAATTACAAAAAAACGGGAAATTTTACGCAAAATCACGTCTTTACAAAATACATTTTTTTTAAATGCTCTAACTCAAAAACGAAAAACCGCAAAAACTTGAAATTTTCACCAAATCTTTATATTGGCGTTATTTATACATGATTAAGTTTTCAAGGTTTTTTGACATATTTTGGCTTATTAATAGACAATTTAAATTTTCGATTTTTGTAAAAAAATTTTTTTTGAATATCTAAAAAATTTAATTGACTAGCAGAAAACTCTCGAAAATTTAATATAAAGTTTATAAGCTTAACTTATCGTCACTAAAAAATATCGGAGATCATTTCACTCAAATTTTTTTTATAAGCCCATAAATCTCAAATTTCTATTAAATGTGTCAAAATTACGATAATTTGCAAGTTATTTTGTAGATGTAAATTCATAAAATTTTTTCTGTTTATACTTAAGGTTCAAAATTTTAACACTAGTTTGTCCATAAGCTAATCTTCAAAAATATATAAAAAAAATTTCTACCGGACTTAAAAGAAAAAATTTTATGACTGTTTGAAATTTAAATTTTTACGAAATTGCATTATAATTCAATTTAAATATAAAATACTATATTATTATATTATTATATACACATATTAGACAAACATATTAACTCCGTTCAGAATCGTTATTCGTATATAATGATATCTATAATTGCATTCAAATTTAACAAATTCATTGTAATAATGATCTATCCTATAAACGAGGCGCACTCCACCCCCAACTGTACAGCAAAGCGAGGCCCATCCGTTCCTTTTTTATTTTATAATTATATAAACGATAAAATTAATTCATATTTTACATAAAATAAACATCCAATTTCGATAGATATAAAGACAATTTGAACTAAACAATATCAAGTTTGAAGACGGGTCAAAATTTGATCATATTTTATTCTAAATAATATTTACATATCATACAACATCATTGTTTATTTTCATAATTACTCACAGTTGTTTTATAATACAATGTATATTTATTTGCACCAGAGCCAATTTTTGAATTTATAATAACCCATCATTTTTTTAAATTAAAATATCTAGTAACTCATATTTTTTACTTGAACCCAAAACCTGAATCTTATTGAATTATTATGAAAATACTTATACTTCAGTAATATATTTATGTATTTGTATACCTGACAAAAATATAGCTATTACAAACGATTCCTGCAGTCTCTCCATATTTTAAATGTTATTTACCCCTATAGTTCTAATGAAAAAAAAAAAATATATATAAATGGAATTTAAAATGGTTAATCTTTTTAAGTAATTTAGTTTTAAATATAATATTGAATTCAATAGAATACTTTGATATCAAATTTATACGTATTTATAACATAGATTTTGATGGATAAACAGAAATTGTAACTACGACAATCAGAAACACATTAATCATATATCCAACGAGAAAGTTTATTACAACTGTTAATTAACCAGCTTGTAAGTATAGTTTCGGAATTTATATGATGCGAAAAATTACCTTTGTAGAGATAAAATAACTTAATAAATCATTGTTATGTCGGCCTCACATACTTGATATCGCAATAACCTCTTGGTGTGTCCATAACAAGGAATGATAAAAATAAATAAAAAAAGATTACAAAATGGTTTCTAATCCAGTTTATGGTTGTAGGCAATTTATATAAATAACAATCTTAAACTATAAATTCTACATGTAGATAAATTTATAATTTTTTTACTTCACTTGGATAATAATAATGATTCTCAATGGAATAATAAATCTAGCTGTAATAATAATATTATAAAGTATATGCAGTTGTATTCAACAATAACAACTGGTAATTTTTAATACAATATGTGATCTTAATAAATTACCTTATTTTTTAATTGACAAACAAAATATTATATCTACACTTTGAATATTTATATTGACCCGTAATCTATATAAAAATTACCAGCTGCACACGGTACGATATTATTTAATACTTTAATAGGTAACATCTTTCCAGATATTTCCACAAGGGGCTAATTAAAATTAAAACAACAAAACCATCAATTTCATAACATTATCAATTTAATTCAATTGGTTATTTAAATGATAAATATACAAAACTAAATTCACTTATACCTATCAATAATAATTTACACAGAAATTTCCAAACATATCGCTGTGGTTGTGGTTGTTTGTCTGGGCATCATTATTTTACACATAAACTCAAATAATTGAAAACACATCATTATAAATCATTGATATTATATATTGTATGTATAATAATGTATAAAAGTGTTTATATATTTAAATATTTTGTTCAATCCTATAGTACAACAAAGCCCTAAAATAAAAAAAGACACATTTTAACAATATTTTTAAGAATTTATTATCCTTATTATCAATAAATTCTAATTAAAATTAGAATTGAATTCCAAATTTTGTATATTTAATATAAAAATTACAGTCGATACAGTTAAAAAAAAATTATATTTTATACCTATCACCTTCATATATAGGAAATTAAAAAATTAAAAAATAACACTTCACATATGCTGCCATTTATGTTTATTAACAGTTCATAATATATGCGATACCAATCTATAAAATTGCACAATGAAAATCAACCATTATTTAGAATTTTTAATGAAAATGTAAGTTACACTAGTATTTGTTGTACAACTCGTAACCAAATAAATGTAATAGTTGTAAATAAGAATGATTCAACAATGTCATCCTTAATATTTTATATATTGCATCCGAGAACCAATGAGCAATTCCAAATTTGGAGTTTGAACAATAATTTATTCAGTAATTTTGAAGATACGAAAGAAAAGATCACGTGAAAACGCCAGTAGCCCTCTATCATAAGTATACGTAAGCGGTTATTGATATTTTTAAAAAAAAAATAAATATAGATTTTATGAATTTCAATCAAAATGTCCATAAAAAACAGGATAGAAACAAACGTGAACAGAATAGGTATAACAGACAACTCATTATCATATTGCTATGATATTCCAAACAACCGGAATTATAAGATGTATACTCATATTATTCTATTTAATGAAAAAAATATTAAAACTATCAAACGCCAATATTACAATTAAAACGCCTACGAATTGACATTTGTTAGTTTTTCCGGTGAAATGCTCGTATGTACGATAGGAACAAATTTCTTTGAAAATCATGTTGTGCAAGGTAAGAAACAAACATAGAATATTTGATTGGCATCTACGCTTTCATATGTCAGTTCATTGTACGAAATACACCGGCTGTTGACGTCACTGACGCAGAACTTACGACTTATAAATTTAATTTTTAATTTTTCTTGTATGTAACGCATGTAACGCTTTAAACCGAAACGTATAATATTTGTATTAATAACGAAATTACGTTAGAGAACAATGAAATACAGAGGTTTTAGACTCAGGCTTTGCCAATCACACAAATTGAAATAAACGAGTTTTAAAAACGATTCTTACCAATACCTCATATTATTAATGATACGGTACATTTTCAAACGCAATTATTTTTACTTTAATATTTGTATGGACGTATGGTAAAAATCATCAATAACTATTGAATTTAAGATATTTTTATTATGTGATTTTAGAATAAATATTCTTCTCAGGTACTATGCGATATGCCTTTATAAGTATATCAGGATAAACGCTAAATAGCTAAAGAACCTTAGGTTTTTATGAACTAAACCAAACTTCAATGCCATTTTACGTCTTTTGATAACAAAATACAGGTACACATACATATTAATATAATACTAAGTATATAGTATATAATATGTAGACTAATTAATTGGAATAGGTAGTATGTTTTGAAAGCGAACAAAATGGTTGCATCATAGGGTATTAGAATTGGATTATTTTACTATTACCTAGGAACCACAGCTAATCATGAGATTTTACTACTGAGATGTAGGTATGGAAATAAATTTATATTATATGCAACACTTGAATCTAAAAAGTTTAAGTCTATATATTCGATAACAGTTATGCTGCCCAAACTATTATAGACCACGAATTTTTCGTAATATAATTATATTGTAGTCTGTTGTTTCCAGTAAAATCAAATACTATATTTATGACAATCATACGCGATACGTGAATATGAAGTGTTTGCCAAATGAAAGAACACGGGTTTCTTTACGTACAATCGTCTTCATATGTATTTTGGCCCGTCGCCTATGAACAGTACTGGTCATCGAACGTTTGTCAACAAGTGAAAATGCAAACCAAATATTGTACACCTTTCGGCGGGTACCATTGTAATCAATCGTTGTAGAGCCTTGAATACATCTGCATTTAAAAGCTACACTTAAATTATATGTATAAAGTAGAACCCATAAGAACAATAATGCGATGGTTTTTTTGTTTTTGTTTTATTTCTCCACTCATAACACTACAAAGTGTTTCAATATAATCGATATGAGTTTCTGCAAGCGTGTTTTTAAGTTAAGTAACCAAATTCAATTAAATCGTTCAGCTTAACTATGTTGGGAACGTGCATAATATAATATCTTTGGTCATGGTTGACATAATGAACTCCGTTTACCGGTCATAATATTGTACTCGTACAATATAATTTTTCAGCTAAATTTCTACCAAATCATTATTATTACTTATCAATATTATTAATAGGTAAGTTATTACCATTGAATAAATTGTTTAATAGATTATATTTATAGAATATTTTAGTTTATCTGTTAAATGCAGTATACGTTAAAAACATTTTGATGTTCAGTGTTTAAAACTTATAAATACTGAATATAAAATTGAAATATAATTGTTTCAATCTGAAGAAAGTCGCTATGATAAATTATTTATAAAATAATAACACGGTACAAATTATTACCACTATGAACAAGACATCAATAGATATAATGAACTACCAACAATTTAATGTTTGATGATAGTTCACGAAAAACGAAAAATGTTCAGTTATTCTTGTAATTTATTTAAACAATATTTTGATTTACGTAATTCAAAATAAGGAAATCAATTTGTAGTAAAAGAAATACTTACTTACACCTTTGTTAATGAATTTAATTAATTAAAAGCGAAAACTAATGAGAAAATATATATAATAACTTATTTATTTCCAAATAGAATAAATAAACAAATACCTATATGAACGAAAATAATATATATTTAATATCATTAGTTATAATGATTTTCAGTAACTTCAAGAAAAGTTCATCAAAAGAAAATGTGAACCGTGGTTAACAAAAAAAAATATATTTACCGGGAAGTGGGACAAAATTGAATAAATGTTAGGAATATTAATTTCTGATAAACTCGTACATAAGTATAATAAGTTACTATAAATATTTTTACCGTCACTGCTTAAAAAATAATATTATAAATAATCAAAATTGTAAAAATTGACTAATTGTAGTTCTGTTGGTAATTTAGTTTTACTTATATCTAAAAATTTCGAAAATTCAAAAAAAAAAATGTGTAAAGATATTTTCACATACAATCAACGTACATTTTATTTTAAAATCCAACGACTCATTGTTTAAAGTATATTTGGTACAGTTTAAGGATTATTCATCAATTTAGTTTAGTAATGTTCGTTATTAAGAGTTTTATTATGCATGATTTATTTATTTAATATTATTTTATTTGTATGATTTAAATGTTAGTTCTATACCACATCTACAATAGTGATGCATACATAATTTTTCCAAACACAATGTATCAAGAAAAATTCGTCAAATATGTAAAGATAAAATAAGAATAGTTCAACAATAAATCCAATGAAAATAAAATTAAAAATAAAACGGGATAAAAATAACGGCCAAATTGTAATGGGGAAATGAAGGATTCAAAAAGTCTTTACGAGTAGGGCTCGCTATGAAAAATGAAATTGGATAATGATAATCTCATTTTCAGGGAAATTTACCCTTATGTATGCAGCACGTGTTTAGTTGACAATAGGCGTTTTGAACAGTTAAATTCATAAAGGATTAGGAGACAGATATATAGAAAAGTTACTTAAAAATTATAATAAAATATCACAAGTACAGAAAAATAAAACAAACATTTGTCAAACTGTTGTAAAATAAATTTTTCCTTATTCATTTAAATTTAAAGTATACACTATACAGTTATTTAACATATTACAATGTACATGTTATGCAATAATTGAGTTTTCAACGCGGAAATTTTTATCACGTTCACACCTTATGCGTAGGACCAACGACTAAAAACATCGAGGAACATCCAAAGATATGGAACAACAATTAATGTCGGCACAATGCAAATATTTGTATAAAAAAACTATAGATTTTATATTATCTGTACGTCGTACGAGTATATAAGTAATAATAACAAATATTACGAAATACAATTATACGTATTTAATACCTCTTAAGTTTATATTCGTTCAATGTTTTTATTTTTTATTTGAATTACCTAACTTCTAAAGTTTGTTTTGAATAGTTCAACCAACTTCAATTTTAAATCATATTACACACTTATTTGAACTATAATTTACCCTCGCTGAATCCATGTTACCGTTTACCGCAGATTTTTTTTACTAACCATGAGATTAAAAATAACCAACATAGGTACCAGACAACAGTACATTAAGTTGAACAAAAAAAAAAAAAATGTATGTCATATTACCGTATACTTTTCTATTTTAAATTACCATACGGTTAAAATAGTTGAAATAATAAAAACAGTTTTAATTTATACACCTTATAAATCAATGTCCTATGTTTTTATTATAATAATATTACCTAAAATAAGCAAATATATTTTTTTAAATTTTAATATTAATAGCATTCATACAATGTTACGACTAATATAATAATTAATGTAATTAACCTAACTGTAATATTATTTATTTCCCTTAATGTTAGTATTAACAACAATGACCACTTACACAACTACCTATATATATATATATGTCGCATCCACATAGTGAAACCACTCATTTCATGAAATGGATATCCAGATAGTGAAATTCGTCCAGATAGTGAATTTTGACGAAAATACATTATATGAACATCCATTTCATGAAATGGACAATACCTATATCGTGTACTTTGTGTAATTATTATTTTATTATATAATGGTTCATAAACTATCATTATACATTTATACATATATTATATTTAATTTTTCATGATTGATTAATATATAGGTAATTTTCTATATTGTTCTATACACAAAAATATAGCAATTATAGACAATAAATTATATCATATTACATTATATTTTTTTTTATTTTTCATAAACCATACGTATATTATATTTTATAAACAACAGTGTTACCTATGTCCTATATTAAGTGTTATAAAATATTCATGAAATTAACTATAATTATAATATTTAACTACCTATATTTC